>JAJEJH010000078.1:0-490577 GCA_026122585.1 Anacardium occidentale
CTCTCTCTCTTCCCCCGAAGTCTTTACAAAGATGGAATAATTTGAAGCCTCCTATTCTAACCCTACCAATTCCATATATGCATTTCATTTCCTTATATGCAAATGCTCCATCTTTCATTGGGTAATCAGTATCAATTAATATAATATTTAGATTAATGTATAATGAATTGGGTTAATTTAGAACATTAATTAATCACTTGTTAGAGTGGCTATTTCCTGGTACCTTCTTTCACCTTTTTTCTGGTCAGTTTTGGTTTGCTAACAAATGATAATTTTTAGAAGTGTTTTTAATTTATTTAAATGAAGGGACATAATCAATCTCATAAAATGGGTTTGGTAGAAAAGGTTTGTCCAATTGTTCTCACAAATAGTTTTGGGGCACAAATTCTAATATAAATGACTTTAAAATTCCAATTGTTCTCGTAATTTTTAAAAGTATTTTTAATTTCAGTTATATCTAATTTAAAATTACAAATCAAAAAATATATATATATATAATAATATAAATAGAATTTGTATAGAAAATTTTACCATAAAATATATAAATACATTTAAAATATATAAAACTATTACAAAATAAATACAAGAAAATGAATTAATTTAATTTAACATGTAAATATCAGCGATAAGCCCCATATATATCATAAAATAAGATTTAGGCGTGTTTGATTGGTAAGAGTTAATATAATAAAAGATTATTTTGATAATAATTTTAATTTTTATTATAAATTTATTTTTATTTAATAAATTTAATTAATATATTAAGGACGTTTAAATAAAATAAATATCACTATATTTATTTTATTATCACTAATCAAAGACAATAATAATACATATAAATTTACTCAAATACATTATTCTTTTTATACTTATTAATTTTTAACCTAATTTATCTTTCTAGTAATTTTTGAATTTTGCTAATAAAAGATTTTTCAAACCCCACTTAATCTAATTGTAATTAATTATAATTTAAATTTAATATGTGATAATTAAATAAAAATATTGCCTTGAATATTATTTATTGTAAAAAATATTAATCAATCTAACTACCAATCAACTATACCACCAACTAAATTAAATCAATCCTTTCATTGAGTCAATTTTTTGTCCAAATCTCAAAGCATTAATTATAACAAGGGACTAGGAACTTAAACACTTGCCTTTCTCTTTGACTAAAAACAACCCCCACTAACAAAAGTGATAACATTAAAAATAGAACAAAAGACTTCACCACACTCAAAGGTTTTCTAAACGGGAAAATCCTACTTTTCAATTTTTTAAAAATTAAATACTTATTTATTGATTAAAATTAATAATTAAATTTAATAGTTAATGGTTAAATATTATAAATATTTTTTATTTTTTAATAAAAATATTAAAATACAATAAAAATAATAGAAATTTAGAATTTAATAAAAAAAAATTAAGGTATTTTGTTGGTTTTTAATTTTTTAACTTATTAAATTTTAAAATTTCTTATTATTATTTTTAATACTTTTAATTATTTTATTAAATTTTAAATTATTATTATTAGATTTTGATATTATTTTATGTTGTTTATTGAGAATATTTTTATTATTTCATAGAAATATTAATTAAATTAAATAAAAAAATTTTATGAATAAGTGTTGACTTTTTAAAAATTAGAAGGTCTGATTTTATACTTTGATTAAGTCTTTAGTTGAGAATTCTCTTTTCCCTGGATATCGGCTACATACATTAAAGAAAAAAGGACTCCAATCACCTTTACTTTGAATTTCAGTGAGACAAAAAGTAGTATCTAATTCCCTCATTTCTTCACCTTCTTTTTCTTTTTCTTTTTTTGTCTTTTTCAAAATGGGATCATATCAGCATCTTTGATTTCAATAGACTCTATAACGCACATAAAAAATATTTGAACGAACAAATTCTGTCATTAACTTTGTAAACTAATATCTACCATATGTTTTTTGATATTATTGGTCAACCTGTATCTTGCCAGCACTAGCTAATTAAATTAGCATCTTCAATATCATAGAATTAGGAGTTATCATTTAAATTTGTAGAAGTTGAACCAAAAAATATTCACTTGCAATTTATAGCGGTACAGCTCCTCCCGCCTTTTACCTGACATCTCAAGCTTCAATATTCCTTTGTTCTTTCATCTTAGTCAAACGATTCAAAGTGAGATGTTTGACGGTTGAGGAATTTAAATCAAAAGAAAGAAAAGATCTTGTCACCTTCCCTACATAATCTTAATGGGAAAAATATAAAATAATATTTCCTCCATTGCAATATAAACATATGTGACCAATTATTTTACTTTTGCAGGCCACAAAATTTGAAAATAAACTAGAAATTATTTTGTCATCTAAAGTAGGTCAAACTCAGGGGGTAATGAAACAAACATATATTTATCATCTTCAGTGAGCAAGGCTGAAGATGAGCCAAGGGTCAATTTATGAAATTAAATTTCTCAACATTACTCTAAATTTAGATGTTTAAACTCTGATCTTCAGTTTAACAAAACATTGAACCATAAATGAAGAATAAATTCTTCTCCCTCCTGTTTTTACAAAATTTTTATTGTCCAATCATCTGCAATCCGTACACCAGGTTTTCGGATGGTTACTACTGAAGGACTACGCCCCCCTTCAAGCCGAAGTGGTGCACGCTCAATTTCAGTCTTCCGGTTTGCTGGTTCAATCATAGCACCCTTCAATGCCCCATTGTATCCAAGTAGAATAATCCTCTCAATGATGCAATCCGAAGAAAACTGGGATTTGACATCAGTTGGAGCTATGTTCACAGAAGCAAGTTGGCCCTTTGAGAATATAAAACGGCGATGGATAAAGGCACCTCGCAGAAATTCAAAACTCTTTCCATCATCAACATACAGTTCACCTTCAGCAGCCTGAGAACTGTTTAAAGCCACCACCTATATCAACAGAGAGATGTTAAGAGTTGGATCTATTGCACAAAACATAAAATAGCTTCACTATAATTGTTAACAAGAGCTGCCAGGAAAAAAAAAAACCATTTGATTGGGCATTGTACTTTTACTTGGTTGTCAACCAAAGGGTCGCACTAATCCAATAATATCATCAAACATGTAAAAATAATGCCTCCATATAAACATTAAAAAAAGTTTAACAGTCCCAGGCATGGACACCCTGTGAGCACCATAATGGTAATATTAGACCCATATAATTCAATCCTATATATATATATGTCAACGTTCAAAAATAGAAACAACTGCTAAGTTGAACATATAGTATATCAAATCAGCAATGAACAGGACTTACTTGCGCAGTCTATGAGTTCTACTAATAACATATAAGAGATGCAAAATGATAACCAATTGGGAAGTACAGAAAGAACAATGTCTACATCCAATATTCACTAACGCAACACACATCAAAGACGAGAAGCCAAATAGAAAATAAACCCAACAAATTTATAATACCAAAAAGAAGCAAACACTTTTAACTGAGAACTAGAATTGCTCATTTAAAATGGTAGCTTGCTTGCTCAGAATGAAATGCAGATAGCATTTCACATTTACTGTGTAGCAATAACAA
Source organism: Anacardium occidentale (assembly GCA_026122585.1). Lineage (NCBI taxonomy): Eukaryota > Viridiplantae > Streptophyta > Magnoliopsida > Sapindales > Anacardiaceae > Anacardium > Anacardium occidentale. The sequence goes on from JAJEJH010000078.1 coordinate 3,561, forward strand.
GAACAAATCCAAGCAATTTTTATATCGTTCGCTCAGAATTAAAACAAGACTCATCATGATAACAATAATCATAAATTCCAAACAATGTCTGGCAGGATGAATAGAAGGCATTGGCATAGATTACATCCTTCAAAGAACTGACTCGAGTTGAAGTATGATATTTTTGTCAACTGCCATTGCAATAACATGTTCAATTATTGTAGCAACTATTATTCCAAAATCACCCTCAAACACAAAAATGAACAGCTGCCGTCATACTTCAATTATCTTCTTAATTAAATATTAACAGTAATCCATATGAATACTGACATAGTGTGGTACTTTCTACTACTATATCTTCTTATTGGCACGTACTTTCTACTGCTACGTCAATATAGAATATAAATGTCCTCAAATTGAATAATTGGAAACCTTTTCAACATAAACAATGCTGTCAATGTAAGAGCTTTAGCCTTTCATCTTCCAAACTGTCACAATGGCAACACAATCCACTCTTTTGAATAAAGATTTTAGTAACGGTATCAGAACAAACAACTTTTTATAGACTCATGACCTATGTTAAAATAAGAAAAATTCTATAGATTCTGAACATGAAAAAGCAAATGCTTTTTCTGTTTCTTTTTTTTGAAAAAAAGAAAGAATAGCACATCTAAAACTAGAAACAATACAAGGCAATTGGGTATTGAAAAACATTCATAAGCGTCAGTAGTGGCATCAACTACTTACCAAGGTGAATGGATCATTAACCATCTGAGTGGAACTTCGCCGAAACCTGTCTCTCCTTGGTATAATAGTTCCAGCCCGTTGGAAAGCAGGAATATACTCTTCTGAAACCCCCAATTTATGGGTAATGCCTCCTTTAACTGCAGTTCCAGTTCTCATACAATACCAAGATTCTTTCCCAGGCAAATATACTGATGCATGCTTAGCTCGCTGGTTCATGAAATAATACAGTGCTTCAGTTTGTGCACCTTAAGGGGAGAAAATAAAAAATAAAAAATGAATGGATAGGAGAGTGAGAAAGAATAGAATATCTAGCCATTAAAGTACCTCAGTATAGATTCCTTGCACCAAAAGTGCATTCCCAACCATGAAAGCCTCATCATTTTCAAAAGTTGTTTCATCAAACGGGAATTCCATCCACAATGGCCGTACAACAGGGATACCAGTAGAGTTTGCCTCTCTGAATAAGGTGTAGAAATATGGGAGCAACGTGTAACGGACATGTATGGCCTCTCTGATAAGTTCTGTATTTCGCTCCCTGTAATGGCATAACATAATTCAGAAAATCATAGACAATGGCACTTGAAACAGTGGATTTACAGTTGAACAATTCAAGATCACAATATGGTTAACTTATGCTGGCATGCAGCAGATGCTACACCAACATTAAAATACCTACAAGGCTATAATCACATACACATAATTAGCTCTGGCCAACATAATATAACAAGGGTACAGTAACTGCATATAAATACTGTAACACAACATGATAAAGAAAAGAGTACATTATTATGAAAACATCAAGTTGCCTTCACAATGTAAACCAACACAACACCCAGAAACTTTAACATCCTCAAAAACTCAAAAAATTTGAACCCCACTCTCCAGAGCATTCCATCGTATAAATCAAATTTGCGGTAAACCAGTCAGGAACATTAAACATGACAAAAGTAAAAACTGCATATACAGCTATAAATATCAGTTCTTTGCAAGAGCACACTGTGATCCCGTGTAATACAATAATTGCAAGTAATATAAGTAAGTGGACTAACAGATTATAAAGGTGGAATAAAAGAGGTGATAGTTGGTTTTGGTTTTCCTATAATTTCAAATTGGTAAATACGAATTGTAAATAAAGGATGGAGGGATTTATATAGTGTTGCACTTCCGCCACACCTTGTGACAGGTGTCACAAAGTGACATCCTTAGAACATGTGGCAAGATGAGGTTTTATATAATGTTACACCTTAATAAAAGCTTAGCCACATTTTATGACATGTCATAAGGGTGGCTTTCTTAATGACAGAGTAGCATGGTGGAGATCCAACTTTTCACAATACTCCCCCCTTGGATATCCACCATATTTATAGATAATTATATCAACGTTATTAAGGAAAAACATAGTGGAATAAAAACTGTAGTAAAGAAACATAATTAATTCATGAATTCATAGAGTGGTGTAAGCCATATGGGATCAGGAATCAATCATTATTGATGAAATATTCTCCTTTTTAGTGGCAATTAAATTATGAATGGCAATAATTTTGAACTACACACTATTGGTAGGTATCAACAATGACACGATCGGTCTCAATGGAAAGAAGCAATTTGTATAGAATTATTTTCACTAACAAAATGCCAAAACACCTGAATATGTAAAATTCATTGGATATAAATGGGTATTTAGAAGGAAAAGAAATAAAAACAATAAAATTGTCAAATAGAAAGCAAGGCTAGTAGCCTAAGGTTTTTCCCAGAGACATATCGTAGATTTTGATAAAACATACTTAACTATGATGGATATAGTCACATTAAGATATTTAATTAGTCTAATAGTTTTAAAAGGACTTGACATGCGTATAATGGAAATTGGATACTTATATTTATATGGAACTCCTTAAAAGATTTAAATTATCTGAAAAAAAATAGAGTCAATTGTAAAAATCATTGAACAAATTAATACAATCTGGAAGAATTCGATACAATTGCCTCAATGAGAAATTGATAAAGGAAGGATATGTTAATAATCCTATATGCCCTAGTGCATTCATAAAGAAATCAATATCTAGGTTTTAAATCATAGCAACATATGTTGATATGAATTTAATAAAGACTCCTAAGAACCTTATAAAAACTAATGAATATCAAAAAAGAGGGACACGTGGTAGAAAGATGCCTTGGGATTTATTCAAAATAAAAATGGATAAATGGAGAGACAGAGAAAGATAGGCAGAAAAATTAAAATATTGGTTGGGGAGATCCTGGTATCTTGAATACCGGGCCTAAGGAGAGAATTTTGTTGAACTATATAGGTTGTACTGAGTTGAACCATATTTGTTCTCTATCAAAGTGTCTGTTGGCTGGTTTGGTTGATAATTGCAGGTGATGCTAACAAATTAGTATCAAAGCCCTCACGAATTTGAAGATGGAAAGAGTGGATCTCATCAAGGATGATGATGGACAAAGGAGGTGATACGAATTCAAATCATAATCATAGTGTGATTTTAGAAACATCATCACTGATTCATACCTTGGTGCCTCCAAATTACCTCTCAAACCAATCAAAGCCTTCCCGAGCCATTAAGACATGAAAAATGAGTTTTCTCAACTATGATCAAGGCATTTAAAGTAAGTTTCAGACTAGCTCGCATAGCTTCTACCAACGCCTTCAGATCATGCTCGAGCAAAGAAAATGCCTTGTTTGGCGCCGCGCTCCTGCCTTGTGTGCATAACTATGGGCACGCCCATGTGCACTCGCGCACCTACTACCTTGTAATCCAAGCAAGCGTGCACTCCTGCATGACCTAGCGCTTGCACGCATTGCACACCCTGCACTGTGACATGGCACCCTAGTGTCGTGTTTCTACCCCAACTCGATTTTTCATGCCTTCTCAAGGTCTTTTGCATGCATTTGACCTCTAAAGCATATCCCCAATTGAAATTCATTGAATATTTTGAATTTTAAACACTTTTTAAACATAATTAAAATGCAAATAACTTCAATTCAAGGACAAATATTCAAGATGCAAGATCAAGATCTATACGGAAAGCTTAGGTAAAGACAAAGGAGCATGCACGCGAGTTACTACTTTTGTGTATGTATTTTATTTTTAAAATATACAATTGTAATTAGTTTTAGGGGGCTTATTTAATTTGTCTTTTAATGTTTTCTTTTATTTATGACATGTAACTTGAATTGTATTTTAAGTTAAAGAGGGTTAGCTAGATTTGACTATAATTGGTAACTCGCCGATATAAAAGCAACTCAAACTCATTTTACGCATATATTTTGTAGAAATGAACATTTGAGGAACTTTGTGCTTTCTTTGAGCCCCATGAAACTTTGGTGGCTCATATGAATTTGTAATTCCTTTATCAAATATTTCTAGCAAGTGAAGGTTAGTGGTGGACAATTAAAGTGGTGGAAGTAAGATTCAAGTGGGTGGACAAATTCCTTTAAACTTGATTCAAGCAACCTTTATCTTTGGTTCAACCTCAAAGTGGTGGATAATCCTCTTTTAAGCTTGAGGATGTTTATCTTGCAACTCATTATCAAATAAGTGGGATTGTATTCAAATTGGTGGCTAATCCTTTAGGTTTGAATCAATTGCTTATAAATCAATTCAAGATTTTGTGGTGTTGAAACTTTATCTTCCTACGTTTCTCTTGGATGATCATTGGGCCTCAAAGTGGAGTTGGAGAATGCTTTCCTAGGATTAAATTTAGCATGAAAACTGCTATGAATTTGCATGGTTTTGATGCTTCTTCGAGGTTGGAATTTTAAGGGTAAAGTTGTGAGACCTTAGCATCAGTTTTGGGAGCTTACAAGCCTTTCTCAATTTATATTAGGAGGTTTGTCCGACAACATAGTGAAAAATCTAAGAAAGGTAGGAGAACATAATTGCCTCCGTACTAAATGCAAGGAAGACTCGAACCATGACTATAAACAGAAGTCATGGGTTTTCCTTATGGTAAAGGAATACGATTTGGATAGTGAGAACATTCTAATCATATTTAATGGAGAAACAAAGAGGAAAGAAGTTGACTTGGTCGATTCTAGTATGTTGGAAGGGAATTTGACATTATCTAATGATCCATTGGTGGAAAATGGCTATTGAAATGAAGAAATAGTAGATTGAGATGAGTTCTAGTTGCTAGAATATGTTCACCCACGTGAGGACTAGCTCATATAGTGACACAAGAAAATGAAAGGAATAAGAAGATAGAAGAAGTGATTAGAGAAGATGACGAAAGAGGGAGAAGAGGTATTGACGAAACCTAATCCAATCAAGCTACTCAATTATCTAAGCCCACCCCAATTCCATTTGACCTGGCTCAATCATCATTTAAACACTCCAAATCCAACCAACACATGTAACAATAATCCAAGCTCAAAACCATATTCAACCCAAAACCCAATTGGCCCACACCAACTCAAATACGTTACACACAAGCCCAAGTACATCAAGATAACTCTACTTAAATAATATTCAGCCCAACCTCTAGGACCAAGCCCGCTCACATACACCACTTCTACACCATACTCTCAACTTAAACTGCCCACATATCACTTACAACCCTCTAACTCTTACATCCTAACATGTTATCTAATGAACTAGGAAACCTAAACTTGCCTTTCTTCATCCGATCCAAGTAGAATTCCCCTTAGATCACCAACCCACTTTACACCAACACAAGGAATCCAACCCAAATACAGCCTAACCCACTCCCATTTCCTTCACCCCTTCCATAACACCCAAATACCAAACAACTCCTATCACTTTGCCACCGCCACCTTCAAAACTTCCTCCTCAAACTCTCACAGCCATTACTCAACCCAAGACACCCGTCCACTTCTCTTCTTCATCCCTACCACCTACATTCATAACCCACTTTCCATCCTTCTCCACCATCACCACAATCACCATTCCTTAGCCCTTCCTCCCTGCACACAACCACATTGTCATTTTTCTTTTCCCTTCCAAGATCCACAACTCATCTTCATCTGTCCAGACCACCACCACCAGCATTGTCCTAGATTCTGACAATTTTTCGGATTACTACATTGGATTGTTCAATGTGGTGAAATTTCACTTGCCAAAAACATCCATCATCGAAAATTAAGGATACTTTACCCATCTCAGACTATCAAGACAAGAGGTATATGATATTATTAATATGTGTGCTCTACAAGATTATGTTTCATATTCTAATGAGATAGAAAAGTAGATATACCTTTAATGGAAGCAATGGAAGAATGAATCCTTTTAACAACTTTGGAGCAATTGGGACTTTAAAGTGTCACCCCTTGAAGCCATTACTGCACAATTTCATCTTCTTCACCTTGGGGATAAGGTGGTTCTCATTGTGCAATGAAATGTTATACCCATGGGGGGTTAATGTGTAACACAACTAGAAAAGAAAATATAAGAGTAGTGGCACAACAATTGGGGACCACTTAGCAAGAGAAATAGAGTGAGATTAATAGGCAAAAAATTAAATATTGGCTACGGAAACTTTGGGAGGGAACCTGGTCTCTCAAATATCAGGTCTGAGGAGAGAATAAAACACTCTCCAATTTTCTGCAAGAGTGAGCTTGTTTTGTATTGAATCGTAGAACTATATTGGGTTGTATTGAATTGAACTATATTGTTCTAAAGATGATTTTTTCTCTTAAGATGATGGTAAAAAGATACTTCATTTTGAAGTATTGTATCTTAATGCAATTAATGTTTTTTTATACCTAACACATAGTCCTAGACCAGAATAAAATTTGCAATCAATGTAATCCTAAGATCCAATCTGAACCAACAGAACATTGGAATGGAATAAAGCATATATTTCATTACTTCAGTGGAACTAAGGATTTAAGATTATTTTATACAAATAAGTTCACCATGAATGTTATTTAGTTGAATATGCAGATTTTGGATATATTTAAAACCCTTGTAAAACATAATCATAGACTGGCTATGTCTTTTAACAAAACAATATTATCATGTTACTCAACAAAGCAAACTTTGGTTGAAACATCTTATCATTCAAAATTTCTTGCACTCCATGAATCCAACCAAAAATGCATACAATTACAATCTATCATCCAACACATCCAGGATACATGCAGATTTTCTTCTAAAAAAAACACGCATTCCATATTTGAATGAAGATCATACAACTTGTATTACTCAAATTAGGGGAAAATAAGGAAATAGAACCAAACATATTTTACCAAAGTTCTTTTACACTCACTGATTCCAATAGAGTTCAGAGATCAATGTCAAAAAAATACACTCTAGCGATAATCTTGTAGATTTATTTACTAAGACCTCACCAACATCAACATTTGCAAAGTGAGTATATAGTATCAACATGTGACAACTAAGCAAAAAAACAATATTAATCTCAATCATTCTATCATAAAAGGGCAAGCATTCATGTGGGGGATACATCTGGAGAGGTTAAGCATATTTGACAAAATCTGCATTAAACATTTTTTCTCTTAACGGTTTTTAACGAGGCAATGTGGACACATCATAAACCACTCTTCAAATGCTTGAAATAATTATGTTTCTTTACATAGATTTTTATCCCACTTGGTTTTTTCCTTACTAAAGTTAATACAATTATCTGTAAATGATGGATAATCAGAAGGAAGTCATGTGAAATGGTGGATCTCCACCATACCCCCACGTTATTAAGAAAGCTACCCAATGTGGCTAAGCTTTTATTTGATGAAGGTGGAGATGTAACATCCTATAAAACCTCACCTTGCCACATTTCTTAAGGATGCCACCTTGTGAGACATGTTACAAGCCATGACTAAACAAGGATGGAGATGTAACAGTATATAAACTCCAACATCCTTCATTAAAATTCATCTGTACCAATTTGAAATTAAGTGAAAAGCAAAACTAGCTCTTGCCTTCTTATTCTACCTTTACACTTTTTTAGTTCATTTATTTTATATTACTTCTTGCTATTCTAATAATACATAAGGCAAGCAAGGTTGTCAACCAAAGCCAGAAACAAACTCTTTATTAATGCTTCTATCATTTCATCTCAATCCACATTTTATAATAGAATTCTATAGACATCACTTCTTATCCAATAGTGTTGGTTGGGATACAACTTGTGTGCTTTTCTAAATTTTTTATTTCATTAATTAACTAAGATTAATGTATTAACATTATCAAGTATCAACAAAAAAAGAAATAAAAAGATAAAATCCCTATTAAGGGCCAAAAAATACCTAACAAAAATTGACTTTAATCTATGCAAATTATCCCAAAACCTTACCCAAATGAACTGTATGCTTTCACATTTAACAACTTTAACTTGAGCAAAAACAAAGCAAGTCATTGGATTTAGATACAAAAAAGTGAAGCATTTGGCTTGCCTTTGCATTCTAAACATAGACTTTCTATAGCGAAGATTTCACGTGGATTCAAGCAATACAATGAAGTCTTAAGCACCACTGGAGTTAATCAAGAAGCTGTCTCAGGTTCAAATGATGCATCTGAGCTGTTAAAAACAAGTTGGATTCTTATCTATGAAATGAAACTGTTCACAAAAAACTCAGTGAAGTCCTAAGCACTACTGAAGTTCATTAAGAAGCTGCATCAGGTTCAAATGATGCATCTAAGCTGTTAAAAACAAGTTGGATCCTTACGTATAAAGTGAAACTGTTCACATAAAACTCAATGAAGTCTTAAAAACCACTGGAGTTCATTAAGAAGCTGTCTCAGCTTTAAATGATGCATCTGACTGTTAAAAACAAGTTGGATTCTTATCTATGAAATGAAACCGTTCACCAAAAACTCAAGCAAAGGTGACCTAGCAACTCATTACATTTCTATTATACCCTAATATTTGTGTCTAAAAATATAAATTTGGCAGAGCTACCAAAATTTTGATTTAAGACAACATATTGAAATAACTGCAAACTATATGATACATTAAAAATAAAGGCAGCACCATTGGGAAAAAAAATTCCTATTTAAAATAAGTAAGGAATGAAATGAGAGAAACAATATATAAAGTACATGCTGAATATAAATAGCCTGCAAATTTTTATAACTCGAAGATACAAAAGTGGCTTGGTTTGTCAGGCTTGAAACTCATAGTTAAGTTAATAATTCATGCAAGACACAACATAACAGCAGAAAAGCAGATAGGTAATATAATTAAGAAATAACACATGTAAGTTTGAAAAGAAAATATCTTCAACTTCAAAGAAAAACTAATGCCATTACTTTTTGGCCAACTAACTAACCAAGACTCTTGAACTTTTGGTGTCAGGTTTGAATCTCATAAACGCACAAATATAAAATTCACAGATCAGTACATAAGAAATCAAACACCAAGTTGATATCTTACCCGAACAGCCAGGGCTCGCGTCTTTTGGTATCATGATGGGCATGCCCCCTAAAGAAAGGGTAGTAAGCACCAAGTTGATACCACCGAACTAATAACTCAGTATCAGGGTTGCCAAAAAACCCTCCGACATCAGCACCTATAGAAGCACATGAATCATGACCACATATATAGAGAAAAGAGTTGTATAAATAATTAACTTATAGTAGGTATGGCATACCAGAGAATGTCATTCCAGTTAGACCAAGAGTTAAAATCATGGGAACAGAAACCCTGAGCTGATCCCAATTTGCTGTGTTATCTCCCGTCCAAACAGCTCCATACCTTTGACTTCCAGCAAAGACTGCCCTTGACAAAACAAAAGGCCTGTCCTTTCCATGTTCACGCTTGACAAGACCATCAGAAGTAGCCATATGGAAGTAATACCCATAAGCATTATGTAATTCTCGGTGTTCCACACTCCCCAAATGTAAAGCATCTCTTGGCATTGTTACCTGAGTATAGGAAAATGGCTTAGTTAATTCATACCTTTAAGATATTTAAAAACCTTTTAGATATTAACATATCAGCATGGCATAGCATTCACATTCCTAACCTATGCACCACTTTGAAACAAGAAATTTTCATAAAGGACGCAATTTTAACAGAATAAAATAGATGTAGAAGGAGACTTTTAAAACAATAACTATTGACATCTAAAACCAGCATATAGTTATATGAACAACTTGGTACTACCCATGTTAAACACAAAATAAATTTATTATATTTGAAAAAAAAAAAATTAAGGACAAAGTTCCTCCATGAAGCACGCCTGGTAAACATTTTCAGAAAAGATAACTTGTTGATAAGAAAATGATATACAGCACATTGCTGATTACTTCTAATACATGCTATACTCTCTTTCACAAATGACATGACAAATTTAGTTTATTAAAAACCAGAAACCAGCCAATTAAGTGGTTTATGTTTTATTTTGCACTTCATATAGATTATAATTCTATTAAAAAAATTTGTGTTTGATTTTCATAATTGCAAATATCTGATAGTACTATAACCTACCACCTCATCAAGACGACTTATAACAGGACTATTTCAGCCTGCATAATCAAGAATGCAAAAGCAGAACCCACATTCATCCATTGTTAGGGTAATAAAACAATTAAAGAAGATGAATAGGATATTTCGATCTATCCCCATAATCCAGCAAATGGCTATACAAATCCACCCACTTAACCCCTTCATTCAACATTAACCTTTCATAATGTTACAATGGTTGAACTCAAGATAAAAGCACAGTAATAAAATAATTACTGAAATAACAAACTGCGCTACCTCAGGGCCATTAAAGACAGAAGGCTCATTCATGTCATTCCAAATGTACAGTGAGGGTGTCGAACCAACATAATTCTCATAAGAGAATTTATCACCCCACCACCTCCGAATCTCAGGATTCAGCATATCCAAATAGGAAGACGATCCAGGCCAGCACCATCCATCATAATCCTTCTCTGTTGCATCCTTAACATAATACCCTTTCTGGGTTGCTTCCTTGTGCAACCAATATGAATCATCTCGCTTGATATGTGGATCTACAATTGTTACCATATGCCTACCCTTGGCAGCCAACTTCCTCTGCAACTCTTCTGGATTAGGAAACAATACCCTATCCCAGGTAAAGTACCTTTTCCCATCTGTGTGTTCAATATCAAGCCACAAAACATCATATGGAATATCATGTTCATCAAACTTTGAATCCACTTGTGCCACATCCTCCTCATCCCTATAATTCCATCTACATTGATGATAAGCAATGGCAAACAACTGTGGCATTGCTGGCTTGCCCGTCACACTTACATATTGCCTCACAACATCTTTGGGACCGGGACCTACAAAAAAGAAAGTGTCTACAATCCCAGCCTCACTCATCCAAAATGTATCAATTTTCTTTTGCTTCGAAGGCAGCAAAATGCCACTCTCCGCATTCCAACCCTCCCCCAAGACATCAATCTGCATTTCGGCAGCATTCAACCAAAAAAAACCCGAGGTTTGACCGGATTTTCCATGCGACACCATAAATGGAATGGACCCATAAAGCCCGAACGGCGAATCATGAATGAACTCAAACACATCCAAATTAAACAACCTATAAGGCTCAGATTCTTCCACATTAGGCCCTCTAGTTGGTTTCAAAACAAAGCTGGTAGCGTGTTCAGGAATACCATAAACAAAATCAGAATCGTAAAAAGACACATCGAAGCTAATAGATTGAGGACCGTACGGCCTCGTATCAGTGTGTCCTCTAAACCTCTCTTCCCATTCCTCACCCTCGTTTTTCACTCTCAATTGCTCAAAATCAAACAATCCATGAGAATTCAACGAAAGTACACGCGAATTATCTCCCTTCCGCCTCACATAAACCTCCAAAGGATCGTGGCGAACGACCGCCTCATAGCCATCAGATAAGTACACCACCGATGACGGCCCCACCTCACCGTCAGTAGACTCCGTCGAGAGCCTCTGAAGATAGAGCTTCTTGGACTCAAACTCCGGGAGAACGACATCAGGGACTTCGAAACGTTTTTTAGGCGGGTTTAAAGTAGGGTCCTCGTCGATCTTGAGACGCGCGACGCCGTCTTGGTAGACAGAGAGAGATAGAATCAACGGCTTGATTTGGCCATCGGTTTGATTCTTGGGGAGAAGCTTGGCATTCAAATCACCATTAGAGATGGTGACTTGATCGGCGACAAGGGAAGAGAAACCGGGCTGGCGGGATCTGGAGCGTTTGCAGAAAGGGGTCTGGTTGCAGTTGCGGAACTCGTCTTTTTTCCAGGAGAGGACGAGGGGAGTGTGGTAAGTGATGAAGAGAAGTAGAAGAAGAGAAATGAAGTTAAGACTTGGCATGTTTCATGGAGATACAATGGGGTAAGAAAGAAGAAAATAAAAAGGCCCTAGGAATGGAGATCAGTGGATGTTAGCTAACAAAGAACCGACTCTGCCATTGACACCCGGGCCGTGACCCGATCATAGCCCGATCCGGATCAAACCGGCTTTGAATTAGCAGGCTATCAGCTAGCAATAGCTGGGTCTTAAATTATAGCAGCAGACATGAAATTTCAGCATCCTGAAACATTCAACAGGCAATGGCACAACAACAATAAGCTTTTGCAGATGAGAAAAATGAAATAATTATTAGCAATCCAAATCCGCTGATTGGGAAGTCATTGATGTATTATCAAATTATCAATTTTAGAATACTATGAGACATGTTGGTAGCAGCAAGCAATTACAATTTACAACTAGTCAATTGGTTCTACTAATCTCATCTTTCAAATTCAAACAATGTGGTAGCCATTCTTTGAGAGAGCTCTTCGCCTTCATCTTTCCCTTGCAGATGGTTGGAGTGGTCGCATATTGGTGGCCTTGGGGTTTAATACGTTTCGTTGCTTATCTTGTCATTAGTTGAGGTCAAAGCACTACTAAGTTTGTAAAGCCTTAAGAATTTCAAGGATTTTCCTAGAATGTCCTTTTGATGGAGGTGTTTGATGCTTTAGAATGCTATTCACTAAGACCTAGTAGAAGAGGGTTGTGTCCTAGCTAAAAGCTAGCAGGGTTAGTGTATTAACAATTGGTTTTTCGTTCTCGTTATGGTTGAGGGTTGGAAGTGTCTTTCTATATGTTGTGGATGTCTTTTCAACCATTTTCCTCTTGGAACTAGACTCTTTAGTTGTAATGTGTTAGACCCTTAGTGTTTTAATAATAACAAAAATTTGTTAAAATACACTAACTTGTCCAAAGCATGACTTTGTTCATGACTAAAATTAGACAAACCTTAAATTTGCAATTTTCACCTAGATGTATGATCGTCCCATGGATAGTTCATTTTGTAGGAGTACGCACTAAGTTGTAGCTCTATGGAGTCTGATGGTGGTAAGGATTGCCCTTTGACCATTTTTTGATATTACCATGCATATTTGTGTACTTATGGTACATGCCTATGTGTAAGCAATTTTGAGTCAGTCACAAATAAGTGCCTCCCATGCTAAAAGACTTATGTGTGGTCAAGTAAAAGTCAAAGAAGACTGTGGTCAACTTTTCATACACACTTGTGTACTTCAACTTGCACGACTATGCATTAAGATTTAAAAAAGGATATAACAGAAGGTCTTTTACAAGTGTCTTGTGCTCAATGAAACCAAAGAAAGTCAAGGATTTAAGCATACTGATGTATTAAACATATATGCCTTATGCATAAGCAAAAATTAAGGCGTGTTCAGTCTCATGCTATCAACCATGTAAGTAATCGTGTTAACTCTTGATTCTTTTGAATTGACCTTTAGGTATAAAGGCACATGACTACACATCTATAATGAACACCCATGTTTGTGCTGACATTGATAATTAGTTTGACCATTGGAGTGTTGCTTGAGGTTATAAATGAAAGGGTTATGGTAATGTACTCAAAAGCATATACTCGTGTGTCAAATTAAATTAAATTAAAGCAAAACTCAACTCCAGTTGGTCTCAACAGATACAATTAACTCTTAATGACTCTTTTTCACTTCAAGCAATCAAAAACATATATAAAGGAGTTAGTTTGAGTGAGAATAAGTTAGAGATTATGTTATCCTACAATTTTACATCTTATATTCTCAAAAAGCTAGCACTTCTCTTTCTAAAGCTTATAATCATATCTCTGAGAGAAATCACTTGTTCTTAACTTGTGTATCAACCTTTGTAGAGAAATTTTACATTGTAAAGTTCTTATTTCAATCCCTTGTAAGATTAGTATAACTATTGTATTGGGTAAAATCTCAAACAACTATTGTAAGTTGGGTGCAATCTTAGATCTATAGTAGAACTTTAAGTTGGTTGTTTGAAGAAGTGGACATAGATGGCTTGGGTGAAAGCTTCGAGCCATAATAAATTGTTGAGCAAATTTGTATCCCTTTTTCTTATTTAACTATGCTTTTTTTTTTTATGAAAAATTAACCTTTTTGTTCAATGCATTCAATATTGCGAAATTGTGTATAAAGTTTTAGAAAATCTTATTCACCCCTCCTCTAAAATTTTTTCAGCCATTTGGGTGTTTTACGATTAGTATCAGAGGTTCAACTTTAAGATATCAAAATATAATGATTTTTAGAGTTAAAAATATTAATTTATAATGGCTATGACATCTACCTTTGTTTTTGGTGAGGCACATAACATAACTAGACCACCATATTTTGTGGTAAAAACTACAACTAATGAAAGATTAGAATGAAATGTAAACCCTTCAAAGTCGAGCTATTTCTAAAGAAAAATGGCAAGAGTTCCCCAAAAAAAAAAAAAAACACAACCTGAAAGAAATTTTCTCTTAATCTTGCCCATAAAAATCATAGTAAACACTTCTAATCACTCTATTATGATTTGCTAGCTACCAAATGACAGAATTTATACAACATAACTATTAACTAAGATAAAATATAATTCATTGTTTACTAAGATTACATGAGTGTAAGATGTAAAGAAGTTTTCTAAATGATATATTTTACTTATAAATCAAAAGTCATAAACTTATATACAATATATAAAATATATACAATATCCAAAAAAAAAAAAAACAAACAAAAAATATAACCATGCCTAGTGCTCATGTCATAATTCTCCCTAACCACTGTTCATCAAGTACCTACAAAATAAATGAAATCTAATAAAATAAGCATTAATGGCTTAATAAGTACATCAGATTGGCTATGCATTGATCCCTTTTAGATCTCGCTTAATCTTTATAATTTTTTTTCCCTGCACATGTCATAATAAATATGTATCTATGCATATGGAATAACTAAGGCATTCTTGGTCTCATGTTATCAACCATATAAGTAGTTGTGCTAACTCTTGATTCTTCTGAGTTGATCTTCATGTATGAAGGCACATGACTATACATCCATGATGCATGCCCATATGTGCATTGGCGGGAATAGTTAACTCAACCATTAGAGTTCGAGGTTAAAAATAAAAGGGTTATAGTCATGTACTCGAAGGCATAACCTATGCATAAAAGAAAATTAAAGCAAAACTTAACTCTAGTTGATCTCAATGAATACAATCAATTCCTAACAACTTCTCTATTACAAGTAATATATATATATATATATATATATATATATATATATATATATATATATATATATATATATGTGCTATATATATATATGTATATATAAAGAAAGAAGCCAGTTTGAGTGAGATTTTATAGTCTAGAGATTATATTGTCTTACAAGTTTATATCCTAATTCTTAAAAATCTCTCACTTCTCTCTCTAAACCTTACAATCGTATCTTTCAAAGAAATCACTTGTTCTTAACTTATGTGTCAACCTTTATAAATGCATTTCAATCTCTTGTGGGAAAAATCTTGTACAACTATGATGTTAGATAAAATCTCAGAAAACTATTATAAATTAGCTACAATCCTAGATTTATAGTGGAACTTTAAGCCAGTTGCTTAAGGAAGTAGATGTAAGAGGTTTGGATGACAACTCTAAACTGTTATAAATCATTGAGCAAAATTTTATCCCTTTCTCTTGTTTAGTTATGTTTCTTTAATAAAAATTTAACGTTTTTGTTCCTCGCATTCATTATTTTTAAAATTATACGTAAAATTTTAGAAAATCCTATTCATCCCCTTGTAGGATTATTTCAACCATTAGGGTATTTTACATTATGTATAGCAAATTAACAAGATTAGATACTATTTGAGCACCATTGGTGAGATCCAGTTCGAGGTTTAAAAGTAGTACATCGCTCATGATGTGGTATGCTAGCCTTGAAGATGAACTAGTATTAGAAGAGAAATATTAAATCACTCTTCGAACTGCTTGGAAATCAGTTGTCTATTATATTTCGATGTTATTTTCCATAAGCCTTTATTGAAATTATGAGATAGTGATACATGTTTGTTTTCTCCTTCTAGCATTAGACTATTGATGTGATTTCTTATTATCAACTGATGTACACAATTTTAAGTCTTACTCAAAATAAATTATCTTAGCAGCGATTAAAGTTTTAAAAGAGTCTGGCCAATCTACTAAGGCTTTATGAGAAAATTTAAGGAGATGAATTAATATAGGTTACAAAATTAGTTAAGACACCAGAATTTTCAACATGGTTGGGCTCAATATTCAAAATGTGTACATCAACAATGTTCTCTTTGAAGGAATTAGAAGTCTAGATGATGATAGAAACACATGCATGTATGGTCAAAATTAATGCTACACACATAACCATGAAAGAAAAGGTAAAAACTAAGGCTTATAGGATGAAAATGGACAAATGAACTTGGTGAGTGTACCCAAGCTTGGGTTTTAGGGCCCCTAACACACCCATTAAGTCTACTTCCCTAGAAAAAGCCTTAGGGCAAAATTGATTCTTTTAGAGTCTATTTAGCACTATAGGTGAACATAAGGCTCAATCCATACATGATTGGTAATTTTCGTGCATCTACTGGCAACTTGGCATGACAAGTGGAAACAATTCCTCTTCCATAGAAAGGTGCCAAGAGCTTGCTGACGCCTATCGTATGTTGTGCATAATTGTAAGAGCTTACGTTTTCATTAAAATTTATATCTTTTTAGTATAATTCCAATTCTATTATGATACCCTTTGGGAAACTCTAGTTTTACTAGGAAATCTCTTTTTGACAATTCTAGTTTGACTAGGAACATCCCAAAATAAGAATTAATCTTCAACTAGGAAATTGATTCCTAAGGTTTAAGGAGAAACATATATAAAGGGTTAAGATTTTATTTTTAAAGGGGTTTCCACTATTCTACTGTTTAGGAAACTTTGCCAAAATTTCTCTTAACACCTTATTTGAATTTATTAGGAAAAATTTTTCCTTCAGATTTTTGGGACATACTTTGAGTGATTGTAAGAACTAAGTCCACAAGTTTATTTGAATCGTACATCACCATAGTGCATCGAAGAAGAGTATTAGAGGAGTTAACATAAAGGTACGTATTATAAAGGAAAATTAGGTTAATTGGCTAAATTGGATTTGTTATGCATGCTGTTCATTTGATACTGACTGTTGAAGACCAAATACAATTTATGGACACTCATAATACATTTGCCTATTACCTTAGAACTTTCATGAGTAATGGCTAAACAAATAGAAACTTTTTTTTTCTAGATATTATGTTTATGTTTTGATAAAGTCTACTTGCATTAGATTTTTATGTTTAGTCCATCATTACCTTACCATAATATATGTCATGCATGGGCTATTAATAAGTATCTAACGCATATACTAATTCGTGGTCAATTTATAGAAAATAAGGTATGAAATTATGATTTTACCTTTTGTTTATGCTTATTTTAGAATTACATTCTAAATTAATTCAATAGAATGCAAGCTAAAAGACATTTATATGTAACGATCTGATGGATCAAATCGAACTTGATACTGTATGAGTGAATAAAAAAGTCTAGCTAAGGATTTAGTTTTGCACCGTAATAAAGGAATAAGGTATAAAATGATGGTCATGGTAAGCAATGCAACTACTTTGGGCAAAAACTTATAGTTGCAGCGAGATAGTTCATGGCCATAACAAAACAGCAAGCAATATTAAATCATCACGATGTAGAGCAAAGTCAAGATCATAGTTGTGACGACTAAGCAAATAAGGTATTTTAATAATTTTCTAGAAATTGATTGCCATGACATCAAATTAGTTCTTCGCATAATAAGACACACATAATCCTTACCTAGTCAGGAGTTGACTTAAAATACCTTAGTATATAAGTTAATCTTAAACAAGTTGTAATCATCTTTTTGACATTTCCAAAGCCTTAGAATTATTTTTTAACATACTTAGAAAGAGAAGATGAAAAGTTCATGGAACAAATTCTTTAGAGTTTAGACATAATTTTTAAAGGAGATTTTCATCGTCTTAAAGCTGTTATTCACAAAGGTTTATTCTTTAAGCTAGGGAAAGGATGTAATCTTGTTACGATACTTAGTTATTAATATAATCAACTTATTTTATATTCATATTCTTAAGTAATTGATAATTGTGCTCAATTTGGTTGAACGTTTGATTACCAATCAATTTATATAGAAATTTGTGATTCTAACTGAAAAGTAGAATGCAAATTTATACTTATTCAATTGCCATGAATTTAGAGACCAATCAAAGAGGTAATGTGATTTATATGGTCATATGAATTCTTTAATGCATTGCATCTTTTATTATGCCAACAAAAATGAAAGTCAATAAGTTAGTGATAAAGATAGGTTAATTTTGCATGAGAGAAGTTATTAATAATTGTATGAATTCGACCATCAACCTATGAATATTAAATGGAACTTTGAGAAATGATAATAAAGTTAATAACTAAGTGAAGCCTATCTTCATTGGTTCTCATGTTACAAAAAAATGGTTGGATAGGTTCACAACGCTCTAAGAAAGTTTATGATAAAATTATAAGATCCAAATTTGAAATAGATGAAGTAGACACAATTAGGTAATCTGAAGCATTTGCAGCATTATGGTATCAAGCAATAGTTTTTGTTATTGGTTGCCATTTTTTAGGATCCAGTTAAACATCTATTTAAGTTCAACACTTTGGAAATGTGTCTAACTATAGAAGAGTTAAATATCATCTTGTACAGATCACAAGTACCTATAGAGGACAATCATGCTATCATGACTAGACTGAGATACTCATCTTTTATTTGTTGGCTCACGACCTACTAATGACAAAATAAGAGCTAGGTCACTACAAGATCTTATTAATAGTTACAAAAATGTAAGAATGACGATCACTAATCCTCGTGATTTTGGTTAAGACTTTGAATGGGTTGGATGAAGTTACTCGAGACATTGTTAATTTTCTCAAAAAGAGTGTGATATTACTACAAATATAGTTGTATGAAAAATTAGCCTTGATAGAGCCTCTTACATTTGTGGCCTTGTTAGGAATCTTGGGATCACCAAAAAGGCAACCATGTAGTGAAATTATAAAAAAGACAATAGAAGTGAGCTTTCCACTTGTTAAGCCTTCAAAAGAGTCCACCAAACCAAACAATGAAGCCTTGGTCGAATGCTGGAGAAAATAAGGAGATAATTTTGTTTATTGAGATAAAGCTTTGGTGAGAAATGATTACCAACTTGTTCAAATGAACTAAACACACCATTTCTATATAAATGGCTTTAGTTAACAATTTTATAATTGTTAATTAAACATTAGCAATACTTGCATATCATATATACATATTAGCCACCTTAATTTTATCTCTTAACATTTTAACTTTTAAAATGTCACTTTTGCACCTATATAAAAATTTATGTGATGTTAACTTTAGTATCCTTCCAAAAGGTGTTAGCCAACCTTAGATAATCAATTCCTACTCTCTAAAATGCTTAGTTTATAAATGTGACCCTTTAGGTTTATCTTGGTGTAGCCATGAGTCATTTTTGAATGATCTAAAAAACATGTCTAAAAAATCAACAACTATGGTAAACATCTCACAATGTGTCATAGTTCCTAAACCATAATAAAGAAACACTTTATTGAACCTATCCTTTCGATTATACCTCCTATGTAGGTAAGATCCTTCTATTATCCAATCTTGATCGAGTTCAAGCTTTCGGTTCATCAAAACTCTAATCTTGATATTATTTGAATCAACGACTAATATTTTCAAAACATGTCATCACAAACATCCTTCGTATGACTTATGTTATACTCTAGCGAGAGATTTTGTTTTTAATATTTATTGAAATTCGTTCAAAAATTTGATCGAATTATTCCTAAGTTAGCAAATACTCTAATCTAATAGCTTTGAGTCAATAGATGCCTTCTTGATTATCATTTATATCAACATATGAATAATGTATAACCAACTTGGTTTTATTTTATAAAATGTGACTAGCTTCGTATTTGTTCATGATATAAACCACACACATCTATATCAAATCTGACTAGGATATCTTAAATCAAATGATTACTTCGTACACTAGTACATTCATTCAATATGCCATTGACTAAGTTATAATAACCATGTGACTTATCATTATTGGTCATTTTTGAAAAACAATTCACTAACTATTAACTCATATTGATACCCTAGTGATATGACCATTACTAATATCATCTCATGATTTTCAATTAAAACTATTCAGTACGCCTAGTATGTGACATTATTGCCTAAATAACATCATGTCTATAAAGAACAAATCGATAATCTAGTTTTGCTTATCAACTAAATTATCTAGAGAATTCACATACATACTTTATTTAAAGTAAATAAAGGAAACAATTTACGTACATGAAGAAAAGAATACTTTTTTTTATAAATAAATCATTATTACACATATACAAGATGAAATGCCTTGAAACTGACAACATGAATAATTCCTAGGGCAAACATTAATATCTTGGACCTATCATATTCAATAGAGTATGGTTCCTCTTTTATGGTACACTATTATATTGTGATGTATATAGAGAAGTTAATTAGAATATAATTCCATTTTCTTTCAAATAATCTTAAAATTTTATACTTAAACATTCATTTTCACAATCAAATCGTAAGGCCTTAATATTCTTTTCAAATTGTTTTTCTACTTCATCCTTGAATTCTATAAAACTTTTCAAAAGATTCAAATTTTTATTTCATTAAATACATGTATCATTCTTCAAATAGTCATAGGTAAAGGTAATTATGTATTGGAAACCTCCTTTTGCCATTTCACTAAATGGTTTACTTACATCTGTATGAATCAATTCTAATAATTCTTTGGATTTTTCCTTTTTACTCTTAAAGAGTGATTTGGTCATCTTTCCTTAAGGACACGATTCACAAGTTAGATAGGATTTAAAACCTAGTGGACCTAAAATCTCATATGTTTCCAATCTCATTATTTTGTTGTCTCTTTTATGGCCTAATTGATGATGCCAAAGTAACATTGAATTAATTTCTTCTCGAGATCTCTTATATGTAATAGTATTCATAATATTTATATCATTTAGCTCTAAAACGTACAAATTATTTTTATTTATAGCTTTGCCAACTAGAGAATTTCCAAAATGAATCAAACATTCATTTCTTCTGAGTTGTACACAATAACCATTTTATATATAACATAAACAAAAATTATATTTCTAAACACTTTAGAAATATGAAGAACTTTATACAATCTTAAAATGTTTCCAAATGGGAGTGTCAAAGAGCAATCCCTCATGGCTTTAGCTATAATTTTTGCTCTACTCACCATCTTTAACATCACTTTATTCTTGGACAACACAAAACTATTTTGTAGCTTTTGTAATGAAACACATATGTGAGATGTAACTGTTGAATCTAATATCCAATAATGATCATTTGAATAAACCGTTAATTCAAATTTTATTATAAATGAAGGAAATAAACCTTTTTTTTTTTTTTTTTTTTTTTTGCTTCAAGCTTTGATGATAAAGATGACAATTCCATTTTTAGTGTTTGTCCTTCTTGCAGTGGGAACACTGCTCCTTGCCTTTGCCTTTGTTTCTATTGGTTTTAACTTTCTTAAAGTTTTTTTCTTATTTGGTCCAACTTTTGGACCTCTTTGAGGTTTCTTTTGCTTATTTTTTGTCCCACCAAAAGAAGCAATATTAACTTCCTCGTGCCGCTTTTCCTTGTTTATATAACTCTTAAATCTTATTTAGAAGCTCTAGAAGCCTACCTTTGATCTTGTTGAGACTATAATTTATAATAAACGGTTTATAACTACTTGGAAGGGATTGTAGAATCAAATTCACTTTGAGTCTATCAAGCATGACATTTTTATATACTTTTAACTACCCTAGGATGTTTATCATCTTTATGATATGATCATCTAGAGGCACTCCTTCCCTTAATCTCGTTTCAAAAAGAGCGAAAATAAAATTTATACCTGACGACTTGAGAATGCCATAACGCATGCCATTGAATTAATTAATCTAAATTCAATATAAATCACATTGATTCAATGGCTTAAGAATAAATGATATGATGCATATAATGCAAATATTTATAATATTCACGTTAGGCAACAATTACCTAATTTTAGTTTATGAGTGAATAAGAGTACAAGTAACATTTTATGTCCCTAATTCATATTATATCAATATATTTAACTTTATGTCAACTTTAGTTCAGTCATTAAATGCAGTTTTGCATATATGCATAATTTATCATTTAATCATCATTAAATAAAATCATGCATTATATTTCATCGCACATATACATTTCATACCATTCACCATGTCATCTAAAGTCCATTTCACCATGCATCCACAGGTTATACAATGCAATTACATTAGTTGCATATTTCTTATTCTTCACCCAAAATCACTTTAATCAACATTAAAGCTTGCACATTAAGCATGCTCAATTTAAACCTTTTAAACCAGACTCTTAATTTCAATATTTCAAAATTTTATATGCATGTTATTCAACACATCCAAACATATTTGAATTTATCCACATATATACATTACATACATGTCTCAAAAACATCACCAAAGAATAATATATATCATATGCATCAAGACTAAGACATGCAAGGTGATATTTCATGTTGAAAATTCAATTTACAAGCCAATCAAGAACATGCATGTGACATTCAAGCACATACTCATGTATCTCATGAACCATTTATCATATACATGTCTTAAAAAATGTGTTTCTCAACTCAATATCATTAGAACACAAAAATAAACAACCAATCCCACCCAAACAAGCTTAGCCAACAGGTATACTACCTTGAACAAGCTTGAAATCATGATTTTAAGGCAAATCAACCACATGCATGTATACATATATTAGCTACATATAATACTAGATCCATCAATGGAGTCTATTGAACCACATTGGGCTTGTTCAAGCGCAAGCTTTAAAAAAATTGGAGTTTAGGCTTTGGGCTTCAAATTTTATGTTTAGGCTTAATTCATTAAATTTAATCAAATTTTGGGCATACTTAGATAACTTTAAAAAAAAGATGTAAAAGAACCCATACAATTTTAAAACCCACAAAAATATCTCACTAAATAAAAAATAATTAACTTAAACAATCGTAAACTATCATTGTAATTTATTTCTAATCTTCTTCGATGCCAACAAAAATAAAAATATTTTCAAACTTCAAATTAATATGTAAGATAATTGAATCTTGAAAGATGAATATTTTAAAAAATATATAATTAGAGAAATCTAGTAATTTTATTGAACATATATATATGTGTATGTGTGTGTAAGTCTATAAATTTTTTTCACTTTTTGTTATACCTATATATAACATTTACACTTATTTTAAATTTACTTTGTTTTAAGCATGAAACAAATTAACAAACGCTGACTTAATTTAACATTAATATAAATAAACAACTATTATAATTTTTGGGCTCTATTGGGCCTTGGGCTTGAACAACCTATGTTCAAGTCCGAACCCAATAATTTAATGGATAAATCTTTTTTTGTCCAAGCCTGCCTAAGACTTGAAATCTATTTGGACCAAAACTAATTTTTTCATGTTGAATAATCAAGCTTTGGGCTTGTGTGGCTCAATTGACAGTCTTATATACTATTATTTATATATAAAAAAAAAAAAACACCTTCAACTCAAAATCAAACATGTAAGAAACCTAAAATGAGTCTAATACTGATCTAGATAAGAAGTGTTAACAAGCTCCCAAGATATATGTTCAATCACTCACACTTTTACCCTTAAACTCCAACTATAAACGAGCATTAAAACATGCAATTCATGCAAGTTTCAAGCAATATTCAACCTAGACTTGCAATTTCCAACTCTACTCCAATACTCGATATTCTCCCAAGAGACAGGTAAGAAGATGAAGTCCCAACACAACACAACTTGAAATACTTTTTAAATAATTGAATTCAAACTTGAAAGACTAGCCACTAGGTTGAATACAATCCAACTTACTTGATAATAAGTTGTAAAATAGAAATCCTCAAGCTTAAGAGATGATTATCCACGACCTTGAGGTTGAACCAAAGATAAAGAATGTTTGAATCAAGTTTAAAGGAATTTGTCCACCCATTTGAATCTTACTTCCACTATTTTGATTCTCTACCACTAACCTTCACTTGCAAAGGGCTATATAAAGGAAGATGAGTATTCAAACAGCCAATCAGGCATCATGGAATAAACAAAGCACAAAGCTTATCAAAATTTCATTTCCCAAATCAAAGAAGCCTTATAATGAGTTAGGTTGCCTTTATATAGGGAAGTTACAAACCTTGGTTAAAAACTAGCTCTAGTTACCTAAACTATGATACTTGAATAAAATAGCATGAAAAAGACAAAATTCAAAGCTAATTGAAGTTACCTAAATACTAATTACAATGCACAGTAAAATATAAACATATTTAAAATGTTATAACTTGAATGCTTGCATCTTCCCTTAAGTGGATTGTCTTGCTTGGTATTCAACTTGAATGTTTAACCTTGAATTTGAAGTTCAATTGCAATTGGATGTTGTTGAAAATCATTTGAAACTTAAATACATCAATGGTGGTATATTAAAGAAGTTTTAGAAGCCAAAACATGCAAAACTAGCTTGAAAAATACAAAAATCTGCACACAAGGTAGAATCTAGTTGCTGTAGTGTTATGCCACAGCATAAGGCATATAAGGCATAGAGGCATGCATGTAGGTGCTAGGAATACAGGTACCCGATATGTATGCACTCATGCTTATGTGCGTGACAAGGCAATGCGAGGCGAGTGCACATAGGTGTGCATAAGTAGGTCCGGTTAGTATGTATGTAAACTATAGGCTAGACACTATGACACCATATCAGCATGCATGTAAGCACATACATATGGGCATGTACACAATTATGCGTGCAAGTAGGGTACCTATTTGTCTTGCTTAATTTCAATTCAATTCTTATCTGAATTGACTCTTATTTTTTTTTCCTTGACTTTGTATGAATCCATTTGATAAAATGTGACTCTTTGGTGTTTTTTATGGTTACAAGGCCCTAGCATAATCTAAAGGTGTTAAGAGAAGTTATGTGAGCTAATTTGAAACTTCCTTCAAATGTTTTGATCAAAGTTGAAGAAGCTTGTTTTTTGTGTCTTAATGGCTTGGGAAGGCTTTGATTAGCTTGAGAGATAATTTAGAGGCACCAAAACATGGATAGGTAATGATGTTTCAGAAATCATACTTGGATTTGGATTTGAATTCATATCAAATACCATTTAAAGGAATTAGAGGTGAAGATGTTGATGGAAATCACATGTATGTAAGGTGAAAAGAAGAATCAATGCTATGCATATAAATGTGAAAGAAAAAGTGGAAAATTTACCTTCTTCAAGCAACTTTCTTTTAAGTAGACGATGGATGTAAGACCATACTTGCAATACCTCTAAAATCTTTACCAAACCAAACAATTTTCCTGTTTGGCTGAGACTTAAAGTGAGAGAAAACTAAGATAAGTGTTTTTAGCAAAATGAGTTCGAGTGTTGTAAAATGAACTAACCTTTAGCCTTTTATAATGGTAGACTTAGGTAGCAAATTGATAATTTTTACATGGCACCTTGTAAAAATCTTTATTTGCATAATAGTCATGCATGTATATTTCATATCTACATTAGCCACCCTGTCCTTATCCCATAAACATCTTAATTTTTAAAATGTTATTTTTACACCCATATAACACTTTATATGGTATTTCCTTTGTTACCCTTTAGAAAGTGCTAGCCAGCCCCAGATAATCAATTATCTCTCTCTGACAACATGGATTATTGGTGTAACCATTTAAGTTCATCGTAGTCTAGTTGTGAGTTGTAGCATCCCATGTTAGAAAAGCCCTTAGGGGAAGAGTTTTGGGGTTAGAAACAAAATTCAGGAAGAGATTGTGAGTCTAGATGAGTTCAGGGGTGAGTTAGTAAGTTTTTAGAGCAGTGTGGCTTTCGTATGATTCCTTTCGAAAGGATTCGATCATGCGAATGCGTAGGAAATGAGTAATGCTCATTTTCCCATGTGCACGCCCGTGCACCTTGGATGCACGCCCGTGCATGTGCTCTTATATAAGTGAGTCGAGAGAAAATTTAGTTTCTTTTCTCACCTAACTTCCATTTTAATTCTCTCTTTCATTTCAGTTCCTCCCAATCTTAGAGAGAAAATCTAACCAGCCGTAGCTCCCGATCAAGCTAGAGAGCAAAGAGATTAGTTGAAAGAGAAAGCTTTCAGAGGCAATGGCGTGAGGTAAGTGTTCGCTTACTTCTCCTTGCGTTTTCCCGGCTTGCTTTGTGAATATTGATGCTTGGATGAGTTCTTTGCTTGTTGATGAACTTTGGAAATGATTATATGTGGTTGCATGTTGAATTAGATGATGAATTTCCACCCTTTGACCATGCATGTACTTGTGTGTGTGCTTTAGTGAGAGAAAGAAGAAGCTTTCATGGTGGATTGAGCTATGATTGATGCATGTTGAATTTGAGTTCATATATATGCTTATTGAAGTGCTGGGAACGTATGTTATAAGTTAATTTGAGATTTATTGAGAATTGGCATGTGAAATTGTATTTTCCAGACAGGTGTTCTTGTTGAAGAACAAGACGCACGACCGTGTGCTTGCATGGCATGATCGTGTGCCTTTGTATTTCCAGGAGCACGCCCGTGTGCACGCTGTGTGCACGGGCAGAAATACAGACACACGCCCTTGTGTCCTGAGGGACACGGCTGTATGTAAGCTTATTCCATGAAATTGTTCAGAATTCCAGTAGCTTACACGGTCAGACGTACGATCAGCGCACGACCTCGTGCGTCTAGGCACACATCCGTGTGTCCATGACATACACGCCCGTGTGTGAGCCAAGCACGCCCGTGTGCCTTGCCCGCACACCTGTGCACCAGTAATTTTCCAGAAAAAGAATAGAAAATGAGAAATAAAGCATGAAAAATCAGTTTAATGGCTAAATTGCATCAGATATGCATAAGATAAGTAGAAATTCAGATAATAAAGCTGCATATGCATACTATAGCATGACATGCAGCATGAGAGAGGATCAAGGGATCCAGATTCAGTAGTATTCCGTATTCAGAACCTGATGTACGGGTAAGAGTATGGGTGAACTCGAGGGGGCATCTGTGGGATCCAACTTTCTGACACCAGTCAGAATGTTCAGCAGCATTTCATATTCAGTCTTCTGACACCAGTCAGATCGTACAGCACAGTATATTCAGTTTTTTAGTCAGTAGCTAGACTGTTCAGCCACATGGCCAAGATGTCGAATCCCTGTGTTCACCAAGTCTGATTAGCACAACAGGTACCTTCGGGTACATAGAGATATTCAGATGCATGCATCCATAAGATATTTCAGTTAGCATGGCATGACATACATATCATGACATGAATAATAATGATATCAGTAAATGAATGGTAATCAGATAAGCAGTTTCAGATTCTAACAAACGCATAGATGTATGAATAGGGCCGAGGCCAGGTATGTTTGTGATATTATATGTTGTTTTTTTGGGTTTTGAGGGAAGTAATGAGCGTTTACTGGGTGATCTTTATCACTCATCCCCTCATTCTTCCATCATTTTCAGGTGTTTGTGCTGTTACCGAGGAACGGGTGGTTCGAGGCTGGCGGGAGAGGGCCCACACCACAGTTTTCAGTATGTATATTTCAGTTTTGGACCTGACGGGTCACTTTGTAAATGTTTCTATGTACTCAGATATAAAAGAATGTACAGAACAACATGTATATATATGAAAAGACCAATATGGGCTCATTGTATATTTCATGTTACAAATATATGTATTTTACGTTTCCGCATTTGTATTCAGAATGTATAGCAGCAGTAGGAAATTTTATTTTATTTTCGTAGGATTTCCATCGCGGTATTTTTAGATTATTAATAAAAAGACACTTCAGTATTCAGCAGCAGGGGTACTCGTGGCGACGGATCATACATGAGTTGTTTTTGGTCGAACCAAAAATAATTTAAAAGACTCATCAACCATAGTAATCATCTAGCAATGGTTTATGACCTCTAAACTATAATGAAGACATACTCCATCAAACCTATTTTTTATCATATTTATCGTGAAGTAAAATCTTTTCACTATCACATCTTGATCAAGAATGAGATCACAACATATCAAAACCTTAACCTCAACATTTATTGAAATGACAAAATTTAATCAGTTAAATTTTAAAAAAATTAAATTTTTATTTATTTATTAAATTTTTTATAAAATTATAAAAAAGAAAAATATTCTGAAAACAATAATATTTTTATTTTTAAAATGTTATTAAATACTTTTTACTATAATTTATATTAATTAAAATTAAAAATAATAAAAAATTTTATTAGCATAATTATAAATAAAGAGCATTAATGATAAATAATTATACATTTGGGTCAAATTATAATTTTTAAAAATTTTAAGGCTTTTTTAAATTTAAAAAATTTAGGATTTTTTTTAACTTTAATTGGTTTTTTTAATTTAGAAAAATTTGAAGGTGATTTTAAAATTTTCATAATTTCAGTATATTTTTCGATAGTTTAAAAAATGATAATTATACTTAAAGCACAATAAGTTAAGAATATAAATATTTTATTATTAACTAATGAGGTTATACTATGTTTCTAAAATACATGGATGAATATAATTTTTAAAACAAAGTGGGAAAACTATCTATTTATTCTTAGTAGGATTAAAATAATGTCTATATTATTAACATAAAATGATATAAGTTTGGAGTAAAATAAATTTTAAAAAATTTTAGGTGTTCTTAAAATTTAAAAAAAGTTTGTGGTGTTTTCTGAAAATTTAAGAAAGAGTTTTTAAAATTTGAAAAAAATTTAAAAGTATTTTAAAAAATTTTTAAAATTTTAATATACACTTAATAGTTTTTTAAAATAATAATTATATCTCAAAAAATTATAATTTTAAGAATATAACTATATTATAAATTGTTTGAGATTATAAAATATTTTGAAACAAGCGAGAAAATATAATAGTATTAAAATAAAAAATAAAATTATCTATATATCTATAATAAATTTAAAAATATAATATTTATATGTTAAATATATTTTTACTATAATATTTAAATAAAATAAAATAAATAAATTTTAAATGCGTTGAACTTTGATTTTGTAAGTGAAAATTTAATGGGTGGCCTGATCATTTTGTAGGAGAGTGGGTGGAACATAGTGTTTTTGGCCATAGATAAATTGGTTTAGCTTAAACCCAAATTTTCAGTTGAAGTAGCTAAATTATCATGGCATTCTCTGTCTCCTTCACATCAATTTCTTCAACAAATTTGTGTTATACATATTTCCATAAACAACCTTTTCGTTCAATTCCGCTCTTTAATTCCTTCTCTGTCCCCAACCAAAACCTGACCAGGCTCAGCCTCGCAGCCAAGTCTCAAACGGGGCCCGTCAAGAAACGTCCGCTCAATAAGAAGAGAAAGAAGAAGGACAGAACTGAAAATTCTATACATGAATTGAGCTTGAGTAATGTTGAAATTTTGGATGATAATGATAATGAAAATGCATCTCTGGGGCCTATGCCGAAACCCCCAGCTGGGTTTGTTGTTGATGAAACTGGAAGGGTCCTCATGGCTTCTAGCAAGCGAATTGCTACCATTGTGAGTTCTTCGGAGATGATTAATTTAGGAGATTATTCTTTATATATTTATTTATTTCCTTACTATTGTGTTCAAAATATTTGTAAGTCTAGCGTTCCAATGATGTATGAGTTTCATATTCTGAAGATATCAAACTTAATTATTTTAATAGAGCATAGGATTTCATAAAATTGAAAAGTTTTTTTCTAACCGTTAGTGTTCACAACCAAATTCTGGCATTTCTGCTCAGCGTTTTGATTGTTTCACTTTCCAAAAGTTTCAAATTGATTATTGTAATAAAGCTCAGATGTCATTCCAGTTAAACGATATGCTTCTTGGCAAACATCATACTAGCAATCCAATTGCGCTGGTCATATTGGGAACTCTTGAGTGTATGAACGATTCTTTTTAAGGAAGTTATATTGATTCTCAGCTGTCACTTTTATTAATCAGAGTTTTGTAGATAAGTGATTTAAGCTCTGAATTTGTTTGTATGTGTGTGTATGTGTGCACGCTTATTATTTGATGTTGGTGTAATTAAGTTGGTGGAAGGCTTTGCTTTTACTCATTTCATTTGATTTTTCATGCTACCGGTTCACAATTTTAAACTTTTTTATCTTTTGTCTTAGAAGTTTCACAATTCAGATCTAGTAGAACATCTAATAATCAAGGTTTTTACTTTTGGAAGGGACTGTTCTTGCTGGCCCTTACTTGTGTTACGTAAACACATCTATTGGGGATTGTGGAATTTGAGTTTAGTATAATTAATTAGAGTTCATCACAAATAATTTCTTTGTGCCCACAACTGCATTAAAAATAAAATTCCTAAGCAATTTTCTCTTCATTTCATTTATTTATTTTTTAATCTTCTTTTCCCCACAAAGAGAAAGGGGTCGATGCTATGCCGGTTATAACTATAGTGATTTTGCTAGTGATTTTTATTTTCTGTTCATATTTGTAAATGAAAATTTTGATGGGCCATGGACAGATTGATGCTAGCAACAATAAACCACTGGATTGTGTTATAAGAAGGGTTTTTTCAAGTTCACAAGGACATGAATGCTTGCTGCTCTGCCCAGTTGACACGTAAATAGTCTTCTTTGTTATAAATTCTGAACAATTCTTGAAGTAATTTTTAACTTTTGTCATGCTATCTAATTAATAAGTTACTACTGCAGGCCTGTTCAGATATTAAAGAGCACTAATATTGAAGGGTGGTCAGCTGTATGTTTACTTTTTTTTATGTATTTTGGTTTGATCTTTGATATGCCAAATCAATCTATGATCTTCTCATGATTTGCTGGAGGGTATATGGTTAACATTTGAAGGATATGGATATTTCTTTTGTTGTTTTTACGCATTGGATTACTGTATATATGATAACAAATTATACTTTTCTTGTAAGCTTCACAGCCCACAATCTATAATATCTTTGCTTTTGCATTTTAGGTCAGTGACGAAGAAGTTGAAGCTATTCTTCCTACAGTTGCATACGCTCTTGCCAAGATACACATGCATCTAGTACATAGCGGGTATCAGGGTTTTTCAATTTACTAACCTATTTTAAGTATTTGTAAATCATCTAGTGTTGTTTCTTCTAAATGTCATTATATCATTTAGTTATATGTTTTTATCATTCTATCAGATTCTGTTATACAGCACGGGGAGGATTTTGCTACTCTGATGATAACATATTTGATTTGCGCCCAGGCAATTTTCTTAAATGTCTTATATTTCTTGAACCATGTATACAGTTTTGATTCTATGTATTCAGGTCATATAAGCTTGTCAATCTCTCTGATTTTCTTACATTTAATATGTAATAAGAATATTGGCACTTGGCAATCCTCTTCCTTTGCATCCTGAAAGTATAAATGAAAGCTCTTTGTGCAGCTTTGCATGATTATTTTTCTTATATTCAGATCACAAATGTGTGAAGATTGTAATAAAGCTTGCATATGAGGCCATGTTTTTTGGATTCAGATCACCTTTATGATCTGAGTGTGAGGGGACATAAATAAATGCCATAGGCAACAATATGCCTTTATTAATTTTTGCACTACAATGATCTATTCTCCTTGTCATAGTTTTTCCAACATGCATGTCTTCTTCTAAAGAATTGTCATTTTGAGTCTCTAGCTATTTTGCATTAAAATGATATTTGTCCTTTAGCTTATTGTTGTATGCCTTTTGGTTGACTGGAGTTGTATTATGTATCTGTGCATTTAATGTGATGTCTGGAATACATGCTTTTAAAATTTTATGCTGCCCATGCACCTTAAATTTCAATTTCATTTGGATTCATGAAGTATTAGTTAGCTTCTAGCTTGTGATATTAATCTTTAGATGGAAGCAGTTTATAGTAACAATGCAGTCAAAACTTTTGAATAGCTTCATCTTTTGAATTATTGTTTTATGTTTTTTTGGTGAAATATTGCCTTGCCAACAGTTAAGTTGCAAGGTTCTAATGGTTTCATGTATAAATGATCTGGTGAAGACATATTGTGGTCTCTGGTTGCATGCATCTTTTATATTATACTGATCTTATGAAAATTGAACAATTTCCAAATTTAAGGACTTCTAGTGTATAAGATGTACATTTACTTTTGGTGTACGATTTTGTAGATGATGGAGAGGATGTAGATGGCTTGCCTACAGAGGGGGTTGAAATTACATGTTTTCATTTGGTATGTGATACCATCAATTCTGTCTTACATCTTCATTTTCTGTGAGAGTTGAAGAACTAATAAAGTGAAGGTGTATTCATGTGTTAATTGAACCTAAATGGAGATAGATTGTAATTTTTATCTCATATATCCAAAACCATTATCACCCTTTTCTGTCTTCTTCCTTCTTTTCTTGTTCACTACTTACCATTTTTTCTAGAGATCCTTTTGTTTCTGGAAATTCAGTCTGTGCTGTCATATTATTCATTCCTAAAATATTTTTTCTCATCTTTTAACATGTTAGTAAAATCATACACCTAACGATGAAATTGCTTAAGTTGTCTTACATTTGTACATGTGCTTAATATTACATTTGTACATGTGCTTAATGTTATAACCTTGCATTACTTCTTTCATCTTGAATTTTCCTTATGCAGGATGGGGCTCATTATATGATTTACACTCCATCTGATCCACTTCTGTTTGTTGCTGTCAAGGTAGCTTATCAAATTGCTTAAGTTGCTTTTTGTGCATTATTTTCATATGCATAAGAATCAATTGTATTTCCAACTTTTTATTTCATTATCAATATTCTGGTAAAGGGTCTTTCAAGAAACCTTTTGAATTTACTATCCAAGATTTCTAATTGTCAAGGTTTTTTGAATTTAAGAAGTAGATTCTATGATTGATGAATTGGACACTGAAACTTAAAAGTGACGTGAATTTCATCTGTGCAGGATGGCAGTGGGATATTGCAAATTGCTGATGACGTAAGGAATCTTGCTCATTTCATGATATATAGGCTCCTTTAACTTTATTCTTTTCACTTCCCTATATTTCTCTATAGTGTGCATGAAGAGTTTCATTTTATTAAACATCTCATGCTCCTGAGAGGAACTCTATATAGAAGATTTAGCCTTTTGTGGGTTGAGTTATAGTATATAAAGCTGAAGGAAGTTGATGATGACAAAAGACAGCACTTAGATGGTGAATTACTATGCATTCTAGATTTGTCATCCGTGATAGTTTGATTTTTTGGTGGTTTCAGATTCAGACACCAAGGATTTTGGATTTAAATCATTCTAGCACAATAAAATGGGCTTTGGGTGTCAGTAGACTGCGTAATGCATGTGTATGTAAAATCCCATACCTACTTCCTAGGTGGGGCTCCAAGAGTGAGTTTCTTACATATGTCCTGCCCACTTCCTTGGCAGGGCTTCGAGAGTTACACTTTCAAATTGTCATACCCACTTCCATGGTGGGGCTCGGATGTCTCTTACTTAGTAGGAGATAAAATCTATGTTGTCCTAATAATGGGTGGAGTGTTATAGTGTACACTTTGTGATAGCTATATTCCTATTCTTCGAATTTTCTTTTTCCTATTTTGGCAGGTTTTACCTGAAGTGCAACAGATCAAAGTAGTTGGTTTAGTGATAAAATGAATGCTAGAAGTGCTGATTTTTGTCTGACTGAATTTTGTTGAAATAGGATCTGCTGGAGGATCCAGAGGTGATAAGCGCCATAGATGAGGAGACCGAATTTAATGCCCTGGTGGTAATTAACTGATCTTTGCCCATAACATTATTTCATTAACTGTTTAATTGATCTAAACTCTTCATTAATATGTCTTCTTGTTTATATAGGAAGAAGAAGCTGCTCTTCTTGAGTCCTTATTAGGTAAAGAAAGATGACCTCATTGCAAGCATCACCTGAGTTTTAGTGAACCATCTGCCCGTTGATGTTATTTCTGTAGAAAAAATTAATAATTAAACCCTTCAATATCAGTGTGAATAACAAGATTTTTTTTTTTTTTCCATATTAAGTTAATTAAGAAATGATCACTTTTAACTGAAACATATTTATTTATTTGTCGACTATTAAAAGATAAAATTGCCTGTCAGATAGAGAATTGTTATTGGATGGAAAATATATTTTGATATTAGATTGTAGACTTTCTTTTTCATGTTATTATTTTTTTTTTTTATCCAGTTTTATGGTGTCATTTGGTTGGAGACCAAGAAGGTTTTTATGTGTAACAAATAAAGCTTTTTAGTATTATTTATTCTTAACAAGCTGAAAATGTGAGAATATTTCGCTTCTTATTTATGTATGTATGTATGTATGTATGTATGTATGTATGTATCAAGAACCTTTTTCATAAGGGCTCCTACACTGAGCTTGAAAGCTAACGCAAGCTATCGTTGCCGATTATAACACATAATCTGACTAAGTGTTCCTGTAAATTTATTTTATGTTAAATTTATAGGTTAATTAGTAGAAGGTTAATCGAAATGTCTAGTAGCTCGGCAACATAGGCTTCAAAAGGACTTGACTGAAATTTGTATAAAATTGGTGAAAGGAATTGTTAATACACCATAATGGTGTAATTGATATTTAACTGAAACTCTACATCAATATTGGTGGAATATAATCCTAAAACTGTAATCGGTAATTAGTAAATTACAGATATTAAATCGTAAGTTGTAAAACTTAAACCCTAAAAATTGATATTTCTTAGAAACCATAATTAGTTGAACATAATCGCAAAAATATAATTAGTGATCAATAAACCATATAATTTAAATTCTAAACTCTAAATCATAAAGTTGATATTTATTAAAAATCCAATATCATAATTGATAGAACATAATTTCAAAACTTTAAATGATAATTCATAAATCATAGATTGTAAATGGTAAACCATAAACCTTAAATCATAATCGGTAAATCTCAAACTCGAAATTGTAATCGTAAAACCAAAAATCATAACTATTTTATCGTAAACACTAAATCATAAATTATAAACCTCAATTCCTAAATTGTAATTGTCAAATTAAAAACCAAAATTGTTTCACTGTAAATATTAAACCATAAACCCAACAACATTAAACCGTAAATTGTAATATATAATTTGAAATATACTTTGTAAGCATTACAACATAAATTATAAATCATAAACTTTAAAAATAAATGTTGAACTTTAAACCTTATTAAGACTAAATCATGAACTGTAAAACATAAATGCTAAATTTTTACTAACAAACCTGAAACACTAAACTTTGAAATTGAAAGGCTCGCAACTAATGGTAAATCTTTTTCCATTTTAGGCTTAAATCGAATAGCGGGTTATGCTTTGGTGTGTTATAAGTGGAGTGGATTGAAGATAATGAGATAATAGAATATGTTGGAGGGTAAAAGGATGTGATTAAAATTTTGGAAAACACTATATTAGAGAGATTGATTGTGAAACTACTATTACATATACATATACATACATACATATATATATATGTATGTATGTATGTATGTATGTATGTATAAAATAATCACTCTTATTATACACATATAATATTATGATCCTTTGTAATACATAATAGTATCATGAACTACTTACATAAACGTATGCAAAGCTTAAAAATATAAAGAAAACACATTATACAATAACTTGAAAAACATAATATATAATGGTTTAAATATACGTATTATTCTTATAAAGCATATTGTACACTATGTACATATAAACTGTATACATATCATACGAGCTAAAATACGGGTGTAAAACCTGATTCCAAAATATCCCATTTACAACTGTCTCATAGCCCTATCTTAGCATCATAAACATGACTTGCAAGGAAAGGAAAAATTTAGAAAATGAGTGATGAGTAACTCAGTAAACATTTCTCATCTCTACCCACATATATGCTTCTTAGCCTTTAACTTTCGTGTCTTATCACACTTTTTATTTTATTTCTTATATTATAATTTTATTTATCTTGTTTTTTGTCTTATAAACTTTTCTGGTCTTTTTGCTTATCATTTTAACTTTTCTCTTGATCATGTCATGACATGTATCTCATGATATGAAATATACCGAAATTTATGTCTTAGACCTTGGACTTGCTTTCTTAAAATATTTTCTAAAACATCTTGCTATGATTCGAAGATCTCATAATAAATCATATCTTAAAATTTCTCTTTTACATAAATCATATATAAAAGCTCTATCTAAAAATTGCATGTTGATCAAAATGAATACAAAGATTTAGCACCTTGGCCAAGTGAATTCAACTAAAAACTAATGCATGACTAGCACTTTCTCTAATGAGTTTGGTTAAAGATCATCTCCTCTTTAATGAATGTTGGTTCCCTCTCTAACAAGCATGTGAACTCACAGCCACTCTCTCGTATCCAACCTTTAAATATGTTCGAAACATCAGCTTCATACTTAAAACTTATGCATATGGATCACTTGATCCCTTTTCAAAGCTTTACTTTGGCATCTCATATCATTTGATGCTTATTATGCGCATGAAAGTTTATCTCTGTTTCCTTTCATAAAGTTCCTTGTAAACCTGATTAATTTCTTATTTTGTGTTTTGTAATTTATAAGTAGCATGATCATGCACCTTTAGGTTGCTTAGTCATGCACCTAAAATGTGTGTAACATCTTTTCATCAATCTATATGGACTACTTAAATGCCTTTGACCTATAAGAGATTGACTAGCAAGGTTTCTTACTATAAAAAGAACTGAATGAACCAATAACATAGGTATCAATTGAAAACCATGTTTAGTTGTTTATTAATTCATTTTTGCTTTTCATTCAATTTAAATGGTGATTATCCATTATCAGATTCAACAAATTATGTTTGGTTTTAAATTTTGTTACACGGATGCCCTTCTGATGATTGAGGAACCCCAATAGGAGAGTGTACCCAAACCTTGTATTTAAGTCCCACAAAACAACCCTTGAGACCAGTTTGCCTTAAAATAACCTTTAAGGCCAGGTTTAGCCTATTTTAAAGCCTATTTACTATAGCAGATGAACGAGCTACCTGATTTGTGTATGGTAGGATAAGCAAACATCATCCATGCATAATTGTTTCCATCTACTTATACCTAGGGTTATTCTATTTTGAGAAAAATCTTAGATTTATCTCTTTCCTGATTTGATAAGGATTTTGAGCCTTATCACTAAAAGACTATATAAAAGACTAAATATTTTTTTTAATAGGATTCCTTTTGAGAGCAGCAAACACTTTCATAATTTTTAGCCTCTAAGAGAAAAGATTCTAGAGAGAGCTAGAGAGAGATCTTATCTACATACACCTTCTTAAAGCTCAACCCAAACACTTTACCCATAAAACACTCAGCCTACAACCCTAAAAGAAATCTCGTTGGAACCTTTTGCTAAAACACACTAAGAGAGCACTTGAGGAGAAAGGATTTAAGTCTATCCATCATTCATATTTGACTAACTGAGGTGCACTGACAATGAATAACCATAAAAGCCAAAATAGCCAAGTCTGTTTCCTAAAAAAAGCTTTGACATGGTTAGTTTGTATTTTATTTTCATTTTCTGGTATTTTTTCGATTATGTAAATATGGTAGTCGTTTATAAAGGATTTGTGGTTATTCATGGATGCACTTGATGGGAATACATCCAATCACCATTGTGTGATCCTTGCACAACCATAGAATATTTTACAAACGGTTCAAAATACACAAAACTCTATTTTTGTGTTTTAAATTATTTATGGCATTACAATCACATGTTAGGTTAATTGTTCATCATGTCTAATATTTGTCATGCATTAGGATTATCTTCTGGAATGCATAAGGGTTTAGGGTTATTAGCATACACTTGATTAAATAAAGTACATATTATTTTGGTTGATAATGTGTTATGTTGATTCATGATTAGTTGAAGAGTGAATTATTAGTTGTGGTTATATTGACTTCAGGATTAATAAGGTTGAATCGATGAATATATTAGGAAGTGTGATTATTTTGTGTGTGCCCTGGTTCTCAATAGATTATGCATTTTCATCCATTTTTTTATCTTGATATTGACAATGGTAATGTTACGTCATAGGAGATAGGGATTATAAGAGTGCATATTAAAAGTGTTTGTCTAGTTTGTTTATGTTCTATTTATATTCTATCTCTGTGTAATTATGTGTCGAGCATCATGAAGATGAAATCAGACGACACTAGATAGTCGACATACACACGTCTGTGAATAAACCATGGATAATCATAGAACTATGCTTATATGCTTATTTCTATTTTGTTTATTTTATACTATCCTATATACAACTAACTTTTATTTTATAGGTTTATTTTAGATTTGTTTAGAATTAAATTTTTGTATAAGGGTGAATGTTTAGGGTTGTAATTTTAATTAATTATTTTGTGTGGATACAATTTAATTATTTATAATTACTTTGTGATTGATTAGGATAGTTGCATAATGTGTGTTAATAAATGGAAATTTAATTAAATTTGGTAAACATCATTAAAACAAACCACTTTAATATAGGTTAGCCTTTGAGTTAGGCTATATAGGTGCCTAACACATTTCCACTATTGTACCTAACTCTCTAAACCCTTATATTAAACAAGTGATGATAGTTTTGGTCTTTCATGAGGGATACAACTAGTCATCCATTTTCACTGTTTTATACCTTTTTCAAGGTAATTTTTGGGTGGTAACTTCAAGAAACTCTCTAATGGGTTAAAAACTCATTCATGCGCTTCTCTTGATCACGGTTGGATAATTAAACTAAAGTGGCAAGTCTTACTTGTCTCCACACTAACAATACTATGCCATAATATTAAATCTATCAATCTCAACACTAATACTATAATACTAAATCTTAAATTAATCACACATGATAGATTTGATAACCTAAATTTATTAGTCATACTATCAACACTATGCCATAATACTAAATCTAAAATTAAACCTATCTCTATATTGAGTCCTACAGGTGTTACATACACATTTATGCCTTACCACAAGAATTCATATGCTACCATAAGTTCTTTATGCACTTTATAAACTATTGCTTGCCTTTTATGCATTCTAGCATGTCTTTTTAAACCTTAAATATGCTTATATTCAACATCATATATCGTTATTGCACTTCACATGCTACCTTAGATCGTACACTAACATGCCTTAAACCTTTATGTGCTTATACACATTTCCAAGAACTAATTAATTACTATTATGTGTTGTCACATGCTAGATTTCGTTGTTCACATGCACACACTCGCCATTTAC
Organism: Anacardium occidentale; assembly: GCA_026122585.1. Lineage (NCBI taxonomy): Eukaryota > Viridiplantae > Streptophyta > Magnoliopsida > Sapindales > Anacardiaceae > Anacardium > Anacardium occidentale. The sequence continues at coordinate 43,023 of JAJEJH010000078.1, forward strand.
AGTGTACACATGCAAGTGTATAACATAAGAACATTGCCACTCTCGTTCACGTGCCTCTAGGACATCTCACATGCTGTTAGAGCTATTTCATACACCAACATGTGCTCCAAAATCCTTAGACAAGCACCCACTAGTTGATTATCCTATCCATATGCATCTACACATACCTTAACACCTTCATGCTTTATCATGCATTTCCTAATACATTCCACATGCTTGAATGTTCAAATGTGCATAATCACATGTGACCATACACGTCAAGATCATTTTGCAGATGTTGGCACATGTTTTGTTAATAGTGCATATGTTTTGTTAATAGTTCATATGTTACACACACTTTTTGGTGTCTTTAATAGCTTTTGCTATATATGGGTATTCTAGACACCTCTTCCATATAGGTTAAGTTAACCCATTTTTTACACAGGTTGATTTATCGGGTTGGCAAAAACCTAGTTTAACTTATGGGTCCATTTATCTAAATGGGTCGAGTAACTAAGTTTTTCGAATCCGAATATGAGTTGCAAAAAAAAAAAAAAAAAAACTCAAACCTTGATTCAATGGTGTTTTCAATCATGATTACTTGATTTTATTATATGAAATGGTTCCAAACCATAGGGAATGAAATATCAACTTATTCTAGCAATTTAAAAGTTAATATGGTTGACCAGATTATCACTAAAAAAGGTTTTAGATAAGAAAAGTCAAGGCATCAACTCTCTTTTTGACCTAATCTTGATGTTGATTCACTTTTTTGGTCAATAAGGAAGGAGCATGAGGGCAAGGTCACACTAACAGTGGCCCAACCCCCTTCTTTTTCACCAAAAATTGTGACAAAATGATAGTTTTTTCTTACAATTTTTCAAGTCATATTTAGGTTGAAAAATGATGTTAGTGGTTGAATTTGAGGTCACCAGACTAAAATTCGACTTTTCAAATACAAAATCAAGGATTATCGAACTATAATTTCAAAGTTCAATTAGATCAATTAAGATCCTAAATGGTTCTTAAGAACCCTAATTTTAAACTTTCAATTCTTAATTCAAAATTATCAATCCCTAATTTCTTATTTTATAATCTTAATTTTAATTTTGAATTTTTAGATTCTATAACCTATCACATCCTTCTCTAACACCACATGTAAGATTTTATTTACATGAACTAAATAAAATTAATTAATCCACAAGATTATTGCATAGATTGTAGAATATATGTTGGATTTGGGTGGGACAATTGCATGAACTTGTATGATTTTGGTGATTAGCTAGACTGGATTTTTGAAGTGTCATTTGAATGCTATTTGGCAACAAATTGAAAGGTTAAAGGTTGTACATTTCGAGTCAAAACCTCCCCTGAATAATAGTTTAATGGGCAAAATTATACTATATAGATTTTAGGTTGGGGACTTAGACAATATATAGTAAGTTAATAAATCTTCCATCAAATATCTAATAAATATTAAATTCTACACTAATATTGTTTACTCGGATTATAAACTTTTAAATATATTAAATTTATCTTTATTAATTACTTAAGTTTATCTAATAAACTCGCATTGTATTATTCAATTATCTGATTTTATTAAACCAAAATTATAATTAATGGTATCTCGTATTAAAAATTTTTCCAGCATTTTATTCTTTGTGTTAAGATATAAATAGATCGGCATACCTTGGACTCTCATTTTTTAGTTTACATTTACAAATACAGAAATCCTGAATTTTATACAAACCTTCTCTATATGAATTCTTTTACCTTTAAAATGAGCTAAAAAAAATTTAAACCAAACAAAATGTGAAACTTTGTTGCGATATTGACTTCTCATGGAGTGTGATAGAAAGAACTGAAATTGGTATTTGAAGTTATAATTGCTTGAACAATTTTATTAGCTATATTTTGTTACAAATAGAATTATTTGCAATTTTTATATTTTAGTATATATACATAATTAAATGATTCGGTACAGAGGCTACAAGATGCAATTTTGATGGAGGGAGTGAGCTCAATTTATTTTAATGTATTATAAATTTAGCATACAGCCAATCATGCATATAAAAGAACAACGACCAACAAAAACAAGTTGACAAAATCATACAGCATTCAAGTACCCGAAAATACGTAAGCTGAACATATAGTAGTATATTAGTAGAAGTAAATTAAGCAAGGATCTTTTCGATGGGCTGGGCATCCAATTTGGATTTGTCCGATTCCTGCAATTGCTGCTCCTTGGCCAATTTCTTTAACCTGGCTAGCTCAAGGTCCTTGCTCATCTTCCTCCTGTACATCTCTGCAAATGTGATTGGCTCCTCCAGGATGGCCTTCTCTCCTTCTCTGATCTTCAGTGGGTATACTGTAGCTTCTGGTGCTGGATTCTGAAATGTAGCAATGGATAATCTGCTGCGGTTTGAATTCACCACTGCTTGGTGATCAGCGTTCTTGAACCTCCCATTGCTCAGATACTGGTGATAATTTTACAGACGGGTGTAATGTCAAAAACATGTAGGAAACATATTTTAAAAACCAAACATTAATAAAAATAATGTCAAAAGGCTCCCATTGCTCAGGTACTTCTTTTCGTCTTTTACTCTATAGTTGAATGAAAGATAATAAATGTATGATTAATAAAATACTTATATCCTCCTAAGCAATTACAACTTCATTTGTATAATAAACAATTGAAAAAAGTCGGTGGATCAAATTAGAAAAGATTAAACAAGTATAAAAAATCCTTTTATAAATTATTTTAAATGAAATCACTAACCCTACTAGCCATTTCATGAGTGGTCTAATTACAATATAGAGGCCAGTAAGATGGTAAAGAGGATGAAAAATCATAAACGTAGCCGAAAATGGTATTAAATAGTAGTACTACTTACATGACCATGATCACCAAGGTTGACCACAAAAGCTCCTTCGACAGGTTGAACGGTAATCCAAGTGTTGCCATCATCTCGAGTGGCCTGGAGACCACCGACCTGATCCTGAAGCAAGAGTGTGATGGTTCCTGGATCGGTGTGGCGTTTGAGTCCAAGGGTGAGGTCAGGCTCTGGACACGTCGGATAGAAATTAACCACAACTTTTTGGTCCATATCCACACAAGCTTCAGTTAAAGCTTCTTTATCTAGTCCCATGGCCTCAGATAAAACCTCAAGAAGCTTGCATGCAAGTCCCATCAATTTCTCACTGTACTCTTTTGTTACATCTCTCCATCCCTCGGGCTTGTCCGGCCACCGTGAGTAATCTCGGTTCTTAATTGGGTATGAGAAATATGTCACAATTTCACGCCAATCTTGAACCGTTTCTCCCTGTATTATTATTATATTGGTAAGTATTTCTCCCTGTATTATTAAATGATGCTTATGTATAATGAAAAACAAAACAATATATCATGTGTTTATTGGAGAATGAAAATATCCTCAACTCTCAATTCCACAAGCATTTTTTCTTCATTTTTTTTACAGTCGACAAAAAAATGCAGTATATTGATCAATTTCTTCTTTGAAAATATGGAATCTTAAAATAACATTTTAGAGCCTATTAAGCTAAAATAAAATTGGATAACCATACAATTTAATAATATGTTTTGCTTTATTTTGTAAAGTGGTAAAAACTTCCCAAATGTAACAACAATATGCCATACTCTTAGCACGATGTCATCCAATATAAGAAAGTCTTTCCATTGAGTTGGCGGCCTCAATTGCTTTACATTAAAAAATATTATTTTTTAATCAAACTGATTCACATTTATTATAGATTAATAGAATTATAAAAGTAATTTTCTCATTTTTGAGAAAATAAAAAGATAACATGAATAGGCATTTTTTTATCTCTCTAATATTAATATTTTTTACTTATTTTATTGAATCCTATTTATAGTAAATTAAATTCATCAATTCAACGACGTCCTTTGATATAATGTAGAAAGAACATGGCCCCAGATATCTAGATATCCGAAAGGTAAGACAAAAAAGTAAAGACATTAGTGACGATAATTTCTTGAAGAATGGTAGGATTTTGATCATTTGTTTCTTGAGGAGCTTTTTCCGGGTCCCATTTGCCGTATATAGTTGAATATTTAACAATAATTTAAGATAGAAGAAAATAATAATAATAATAATAATAATAATTTAAGATGAAACCTCACCTGGAGGTGGCTGGAGACTATGAAGCCGCCCTTCTTGCCCCCGGTCATATCAAATCGGAGCTTCTCCTCTGGTGGCAAAGCAAAAAATTCTCTTGCATGAGCAGTCATATCGGATATAAGCTTTGTGTCAACACCATGATCAATAACCTGAAAAATACCCCAGTCTTCACATGCTTCAACAATTTTCTTGCAAATTTCAGCCCTTCTGCCATCAACTTCATCGATTCCGGCCAGTGAGATCACCGGAATTTCATTGCTAAACTCGTTGTACGCCACCTTAGGACGCTCATCTTCGTCGCGAACGAATTTCGGATTAAGGGTTTTCTCTTGTGCAAGAGCTGTGAGAGTGGTGGGAGCCATTGTAATTGAAACCAATGGAACGTTAATGTTTTGTGTGATGCTTAATATGACAAGAGCCAGCGGAAATGTTTATGTATATATTGTACATGGCATGGAGCGGACAGCTGTAACTACCACCAATGCCTCGTGATCAAGCCAACCCTTTTTTCTCTCTTTTCCTCCTTCTAGAACTAATAAGAATCATTTACCCCCTGGAGTTTACAATTGTCACAGGTAGATTCCACCCACCTCGACATCATTTTGAGAAATTTCTCCATATTTGAAATAGCACGCACTTCCACTAGGTTATGATCACCAATAAGGTTATGAGTAAATACATTTCCTTTCGACCAATTATCCAAAAGCATAAAAAGATTTTTTTCTTCAAAACACTAAGAAAAACTCTACTAAATAGAATTTCTATTCGATGAGATGAGACGAAAAAGGAAAGTTACATTTGCTAAGGAAAACTATCATCTTCCTACTAAATCAAAAATATTTTGTTGATGTGATTATTTTGTTTTAATTTATTTAGAACAAGAATAAATCTTGAAAATCTTATTTGAATTGGAAATACTCATACTATATTATTTGAATGTAACTTTCCGTTTTTCATCTTACAATGAAGAATTAATGTAGAAGAGGAGTAACAAATATAAGATTAGATAGAAAGCAATCAAATATCATTTTTTCATATATATACGCATAAAAAAGAATCAATATTCATGAGTATAGTCATTAAATAAAGCAAAAAGTCCTCCCATAAATCCAATTATCTTTAGGATCCTTGTTCGAAGTTACATCCTTCTTAGGATATATTATATCAAAACATAATGTAGATGTAGGTTTTCCAATCATCGGGCTGAACCACTTTAAAATGTTTTTGTGTTTAGTTTTTTTTTTTTTTTTTTTTATAATTGTTTTATATCATAGTAATGAATATCAAAATTCATTAACTTATCCTAAACACTACCATCGTAGTTTATCTTATACAAAACTCTAACTTGTAGACATCAATTCACAATGAAAATATCATCATTAGTTTAGTGCTAGTGTAAGGTCTTGATCATACTTTGCCTTCACAAAAATCTACCACTCATCAATCTATTGCATATTAATCTTCCGTGATAGCTTGTGAAAAAGATGGCATGGAAGATTCTTGGACAGTTAGACATCTAATGAATCCAACACTAGTTTAGGATTGCCTAAACTCTACCATTCATAGTTAGCCAATCACAATGGCTAAAATGGAGCAACCAAATTCCAATACAATTGCCTAACCTAACCCAGTAATGGGTGACATCTCCAACACCTCCCATCAGACAGGCATGATCACCCCGATGATACTTTCTTCATCAAAATGACTCATCCCTCAAAAGAAAACAACCACAAAAGCATTTGCCTTCTGTCCAAATATCACTTACTTTTATCGATATTGATAATGATAGAACATCATTGAGCAAAAGATCTTAAAACCTTGTTATGTGTTTCACATCTCAAGCCACGTGTGTCTCCCAACTCAAAGCCCTACAATAGGGGAGACATCAAAATAATTTTGAATGTAAAACATTAAACCTTTCTCTACAAACAACATATCTTCCACAAGATGCTTATCATTCTACTGACTTTTATCTAAAAGTCTTGTTGGTTTTTTTCCTAAACAAAGTCCAATAAACACTTCTCACTTGTTAGTTGATGACTTGGCAATGTTGAACTCAAAACAATGTACTATGCAAGATTGGAATTAGATCTCCCAAATGAAGAATCCATATGTGAGCCTTTAGAGCCTCCACCCTTAGTCAACTGAATGATTATCTTTTCAGGTGACTTTACATATGTAATTTTAAATAATGTTGGTAGTATAAAATGTTATAGAAAGAAAGGAACATTGAAACATTTTAGAAAAAACCTAAGATGGAGGGACAATTGTCACTAATCTTTTACAAGCAAGCATAGGTTAAGCAAAAAATAATCCCTATCGTTTTTTGTAACTTTATGACACATATTACCAATCTTAACATACATTTAAAATGCGATTTTCATGACTTCTTGATATTATAATCATCAAAATTAGCATATGACATAAGCATTCAACACAACAAATACAATATACAATTTCATCAGAATAACTATATGTTTGTCTACATAGAAAGACAAAGAAATTTCAAAAAATTTGGGGCAATTGTTATATGGTAGATTCTTCCATGAGAAACATCTTTCTAAAAAGCTTTTCCTAGTTTGTACTAACAAGTACAAATTCCATTACGTTGTGATGAATGATTTTGTTATGATACTAGCAACTAAACACATATTCTATCTATCAATCATCTAGAAGCACGAATAAACTTCTTAGCTTGAAATAGCGAGAATAATTGCACTAAACTGTACATCTCTCTAGCATCAATGAGATTATTTCCTTATTTTTCCCTATTTGATTTTATTTATGTTCAATTAGAATAGAAATAAATCTTGAGAATCATATTTGAATTAGGAATACTTAGATTCTATTATTTGAATGTAATTTTTCTTCATTCTATAAATACAAAAAATCCAAACAGAAAAAAAGAGGCAGAAATAAAGGCAGATATAAAGCTAGCAGGTAAAGTTTTTTATACACATAAAAAAAAATAATAAAGTCATCATTCTTGAGTATGATCCTCAGTTCGAGGGAAAAAACCCTAAAAAAAAATTCTAATAATCTAGCTATCTCTAGGATCCTTGTCTGAAATTACATCCTTCTCAAGATATATTACATCAATGTCAATTAAAAAAATATCGTGAATGTAGATTTTGCAATTATCAAACCAAACCAGATTAAAAAAGTCAAAAAAATTTAACCACTAAATAATAATGTTGTCCCTATAAATAAAATATAAAAATAATTGAAAATTTAGAATAATTACACGAAGACAGAAGAAATTGAAATATATATAAATCCTAGATCTCTAAATGGATGACCAAAAAGCTACTAAGCTCAACTCATACTCTTTCAATTAAAATTTCCAGCTTTATTTATATACTGTCATTTCCGTGTTAATTTTTTTTCAGATCATTATTTTTAAAAAATTATAATTTTAAGTATTCTTTTGGTTTTCTAGAAGTTTATTTATAGAGCCAATATATTCATGAAAATCAGTCAGCATCAAATGTTAAATCCCAACAACCGATGAGGATGTTAGAGTTATTTTAAAAAATTATTGGATCCCACTGTAATTTTAAATGAGTCAACAGTTGTCATAAAATTAAAAAAAAAAAGTTTGATTGAATAGAAAAAATTTCTTAGTGGCAATCAACTTTGACTACCGACTGATGAATTTTGACCCTATAATTAATTCAAAAACCTTTAGAATAAATCCAACAGAAAATAATGATTTTAGCATAGTGAATATTTGGTTGTTTAATTAAAATATTTATGATTTTTTTTTATGTGTCCATAAATTTTTAAGTATTTTTTATTTCTTGTTTTAATAAAAATGAAATTTCTAGTCCTTTATCGGAATTTATTTAAAAGTTTTCCTGGTCGACAATTGCTTCCATTGCATGTCGGTATCAATCGCTATAATGCTTTAAGTACAAGAATTAAAATTTCGAACAGAATGGAAGCCAAGTTAGCTTTGAAAATTTAATATGATGTCACTGACTCACTTAATTGTGTAGCAAATCGTTATACATAATAAATATACGTATATTTATAAAAAATATTAATTTAAAAATTAATAATATATATTAGTATATAATTAAAATAATTTTGATTTAAAAGATAAAGCCTAATATTATTTGTAATCAATAAAAATATAAATATAATTTTTACTTAATTTTGTTAACAATCATTACCATGCTTAGTCATTATAAACCCTTTGGCCTATCCTACCGTAGAAACCGATGTCTCTGAGTTAGGGTATAGAGGAATTTTAAAACAAGAATTGAATGGACAAGACTTTTTATAATCATATTTAAGGTGCATTATAGAATAAGCTCCAGATGTTATTGATTAGAGGATTATATTATTGTTTAAATAATTAATTACATATTAATCTAATGTTACACTAAGCATCTTACAATATTAAACTTAATCCATTTCACTCTCATCCAATTCAATATGAAATATTTAATCCAGTTCAATCCATGAGTTAAAATATACAAAAACAAAAAATAAAAAATAAAATTATTTCAAAAATAACATTATTGAATCTAATATTCTGAAAATGTATAAAAAAACTATTATTACTAGTTTTCCAATTATAACTTAAATAAGTTAAAAATATGATTAAATTAAATTAATCACATCAATTATTTTTAAGTATGTCATAATTGATTGTTTAATCAAATAGTCAACAAATCTAAATTAAATAAGTTATTCTAAATTAACACGTAATAGCATACTTAGATTATTCAAGGAGATAACGACTATGTTTCACCTAATCCATGCCAGAAGGCCAGTTTCCACCCTTAAAAAATGATATTCGTCCATATTTTATCACAAGTCAAATATTAATTTTAATGATTAAATTATATTTTTATCAATTTATAAAATAAATATTATAGGATTACTATTACTTACATTTCTAAAATACAAATAAGTTTATTTTTCTTACTAACTTTAAAATTTATCACTTAGACCCTTATCTTTAATTGAAAATAAATCAAAACTCTAACTTTAACTATAACTAGTCCCAAATTTGTAATCTCATTTATTACAATTGAAATCATGGCCAAAATCATGTCAAAATCATATTAAAACAATGTGATTCCATAAAATCACATAAGAATTGTGTTATTTCAAATGAAATTGCACTATATCATATGGGTTAGAATTACACCATTTCGAGTGGACTTGCATTGATTCGATGCGATGATGACTTTTTTTTCGTTGACAACTATTTTAGATTTTTTTTTTAGATAAAACAAGTTTGGAAAATATATTTAATAAAGTTTGAGGGTAAATATTCAATTATTTTTAATAAATATTAGCAGCTAAGAAGAATATTTTTGTGTTTTTTATTGTGTTTATCCTAAAAATTAACTTACTTGATAGAAGGTGGGAAAATGTCATTTTTCGACTTCAAGAGAGGGAATTTGTGATTTTGATGTAGTTTGGGTGAGAATCGTTGGTCTCCCTTATTCAAGTTATAATCCAAAAAGATAGTAAAATAAGTTTTCCTCAATTATTGGATTACTGGATTTAAAAGAATTTTTACAATTCAAATCCAAAATCTAAAGTATTAGGCACGTTGAATATTTCAACACAAATAGTCAACTGTTTATATTATTTGTGAAATAGCCCTATGATAATTTATAATCTAATAATTATAAGTTGTACTATTATTATATAATAAATTATTCTTATAATTATAATTCAATAATCATAAATTATGTTAAATGAGCATATTCATTTGTTAGATCAAATAATTAACATAAAATAGAGTAAAAAATAACAACATTTTAAAAATATTGAATTATTATTATTTTTATTAAAAAAATTGAATTTTATTGAAATGATTAAATCTTAAATTTTTTATTAAAAAGTTGAATTTTTAGATTTCTTTTTTTGGTATAAAAATGACCAGAGTTTTAATGTTGGTAATTTCTAAATGGCCAAAGGACAATTTCCCACCCATAGTTTGAGGCGGGGACAAAGTACCACCCGCTTAAGTTTAAAAACCCAGTTTCCCACCCTAACCCTTTTTTTTTATTAAAAATAATAAGTGTACAGTAATCATCAGGGGTATTTTTATCTTTTTGATATTAAAATTTTATAAATTAATAAAATAAATTTTATATAAATATAAAATATTAAAAAAATTTATAAAAAATTTATAAAAATTTAAAAAATATTTATAAAAATTTAAAATTTAAAAAATTCAAGCAGCCATCGCCACCGGCACCAGTGGCCGCCCATAATAGAACCAGGTGGCCATTTCCGGCCACCTGGTTCTAGGCCTCCCCTTTCAGTTTTTGGAGGAGGCGGCCAGATCTGGTGGCCTCCTCCCGAAATAAAGGCCGGAAACGGCCAGTGGAGCCAAGGTCGGCCCTTTACGGCTGTTTCCGACTCCTAATCTTGTCGGAGGCGACTGATTTGGCCGCCTCCACCGAAAGGGGAGGCCAGAACCAGGTGGCTAGAAATGGCCACCTGGTTCTATTATGGGCGGCCACCGCCGCCGTTGCCGGCGGCGTTGGCTGCTTGAATTTTTTAAATTTAAAATTTTTATAAATATTTTTTTAATTTTTATAAATTTTTTATTTTTATATTTTTTGAAAATATTTAAATTTAAAAATTATTTTATATTTTTATTATAAATTTTTAATTTTTAAAAGGGTAGTTTAGTCATTTCAATAAAAAAATTATAAAAAATTAGGTTATGGGTGAGAGATTGGGTTTTTAAACTTAAGCGGGTGGGACTTTATCCCCGCCTCAAACTATGGGTGGGAAATTGTCGTTTGGCCTTTCTAAATTATCATCACAATGCATTATTAGGCGTAGAAAATGGAGCATGCTTTCTTTGAAAAACTATAAACAACGGTCTTAATATTATGCCTCCGCTCGGGACAAGAAACATAGAATTATTGGGGTTATGAATTTTTAATAATTCATTTTCTGCTATCGTAACGTTGTCGTAGACAGGAATAGTATGGCGCAAAAGACTTCTTCAAGCAGCTCATATTTGACGTGTTAGATGGGAACTCTGACTTCAGCTGCAAAGAAAGTTGACTTGACAAGTAGCTCAACTACATTTGTTGTTCTTAAGTTCGGGGAAGAGGGAGTAGACTGGCAAGCTGTATCACGTGATTTCTATCTAACGTAGCAGTCCAGCAGCCTCGCCGGTCGAGGGTGATCCATGCACGTGCTTATTTCCCACCAACCACTCCAACTTCGTAAATGCGCTAACAGGAAAATGCCTGCTAGTCCTCAAGTTTAAAAGATTTCACTCTTCCCCCCAGTCAATAGGATTTTGTTTTGAATTGCCCTGACATATTGCGCATATTTGAACAATCATATAGTTAAAAGGGGCAAAAATTACTAACCTCCCCTGTTTATTTGAAATCTTCACTCGTATGGGAATCATTGTCATTTTAATCCAACTTCCCTTAAATTTATTAAAAAGAATTCGTTACTTGGACCTCAAAATGCCAACCACCTTAGAATTTTGTTCGGTTATGAAGTTGAATTTCTTATTTTCAATGAAGTTAATACTCTATAACTGGCCATATTAGCAATATGTGTCTGCAACATATCATGTTATATATATGTAAATGATACTATTTATATACATATATGTTTACACAAATAAAAATAAATGCCCTTAGAATGATAAAACCATAATAAAGGATTAACATGTATTTTGATCTTAAAGACTCTATCTGTTAGAGTAGGTTCTCTAAAGCCAATTTTTTTCGTAATATAAATTACTGAGAAGTTATATTAGAACATTCTAATGACATTTTTTTTATATATAACTATATATATTTACATGTATATATGGATAAATGTCCTTAGATTGGTAGAACCATGACAAAGTGATGTGAATTCATTAAATTGGCTTAAAAATGCATTCAAAAGTTCAAATAAGCAAATAGTCTCTAAACACTTCCAAACAACTCCACAACATATCCAACCATAATCAAATATCTCAAATTACTTTGTTTCATCATCAAATCAAGAAACAAATCAATACAACATCACAAATAAGAGGAGTTGAGAGCATGCACTAGATTTTAGGCAATTTCAGTTAGACAATTTTAAATGTAACACTTACTAGTTAGCCAAATGTAATCTCCAAGCACAAAGGCAAAGCCACTAGCTTGGATTTCTACAAGCAAACTCCTAGCTAAAGCTTGGATAAAAGAAGAACTTCATTTCTAGAGACAAACTCTAAGAACCAAAAGTGAGAGAAACTTTTCATCAAATTATCAACTTTAGTTTTACAACTTTCCATGTCTTTATCTAAATTGAAGCCCAAACTTGTAATTGGGCTTGTTGGGCTTCTTCTTTATGGTAAGTACAAATTGGGCTTGAAGAGTCTTGATCTTGGCTTATGGTGCTTGGATGGGCCAAGAGATTACATATTTGTTTGGCTTGGGCTACAAGTTTCATGTCTTGGATTTCTTTTGGACTTGCACAAATATCTAATGAATTTGCTCTCAATGGTCAATTTACTTACTTTGATTGCATAGAACAAACCTAGTCTTGCATACTTAAGGTTGGTGTTTCTTTGTTAAGATTGGATGATTGGATGATCATTGAGCTTGCTTGAATGACAAGTGAAGGAACTAAAAAGTCAATGTATGAATCTTGGACTTTATGTCTAGCTTAGATGGCTTGAATCATATAATAAGGGATCAACAAGTTTATTGATCACGAGAACCTTATGATTATGTTAAATGGCTGATCTAAAAACGTTTATCCCTTTAGTATTATCTTGACTAAGGGCACATATAATATGGTAAAACTATTATATTGTTGAATAATCCTATTGAAGGGTAATAACAAAACTCACGTGTCAAGATTGTGAGTGAAGACCTGGTATAACATATGAATGCATGAGCATTTCCACCAAGTAAACTCCACAAGAGCATTCTATTCTTTAATAAACAGTGATGTATATGATTATTATTAGACTTGAGATGACTGAAATGTTTCATATACTAATTAACAAATACTAGTCTAATGTAACCTTTTTTAAGGTTATCAAAATGGTGGTAATTGGTTATGTCGAGAAGTGTAGCGAGAGTATGGTGGATCAATAAAGGATTTATCACTCTTGAAGAGAGAAAGATAATTCATGGTACCAACTGATTAATGATCACAACCAATAAAATTTGTTGTCATAGTATGAATTTGGACCATAGTCTGAATCTTATTAAACTCATCATCATCCTAGAGATCAAGTCAAAATTCAAGATAACTAAGATAAACACTGCTTTTGTATCTTGGTCTTGATGAAATATTAGAATCATGAAAGAATTTAGTTACACAAAAATCATAATTAAAAAATTACATTAGTTAATGGTGATATTATGGTAGGTGCTTCATAGCCACTTGTCCATTGAATATTTTATACATTTACTTGATTTATTCATTGTAATTTGTAAATATATTATGATTATTAATAAGATGAAAGATTTCAATTATATATTGATTGATACGTATAACATACCTTTAGTATGATAGAATTGAAATTGTAATATCCCGAGGGTAAAATTATCTTTTTAGGCTTGAAATCGGGGTTAAAAGTGAAATTTCATATATGACATGTACATGGGTATTCTTTAGGAAAATATTTCATGTATGGTGTGAAAGAGAAAGGAAATCCAATATTTCCTTGATACATAACCGTATGCCTTAGCCACATGAACTTGAGTTGTAGATAGTCGTCATATACACTTTTATTTTTCAGTTTATTACATTTTAATTTCTTCATTTTTCTTTTCTAGTTACTAGAGCAACCTTTAAGAGTGAGCAACTAACAGTCTAACATTAGATTAGAGAGCTAGAACCCATTAGAGAGAGAGATTCAGTAATCATGGCCAGAGGTAAGTGTTTCCATACCTCTTTCACCTTATTTCATAGCATGTTCTCTTTATTATTTGAGCTTGATGATATTATCTATTTGTTTGATGCTTGCTTAGCTTATTTGAGTATTTAAATGATGATTTAGAAGCTGATTCAGTGACATATATCATGAAAATATGCGTATATGTTTGTATACATGTGCTTAATGCTTCATTTTGAGAAATATGACGTGTTTAGCTTGATTTTGATGTAGTTGGATGAATATATGAGTTATTGTTGATGCTTTGAGCTTATAAAACCATTTGATTAAGATTTGGAAACGTATGGATGGGAAATAGTTAGGATTTTCGGGTTTTAATTGTGATATTATAGGAATAAAGTTGAGTGCACGACCATATACCTACAGTTGCATGATCGTGTAACTTTATTTCTACAACAACATGACCATGTATATAGTCGTGCATGTTTAGAAAACCTAGATACACGATCATGGAAGTGAAAGCACGAATGTGTGCTTATTCCTAATTTTACATGCTTGAGTAAGTAGAACACAAAAACATTATATAAGATACTATATACCCATGCAAGTGTAGGACACACCCATGTGCCTTCATGCACGACCGTATGCCTTACACCATACGCCTGTGCAGTTAGCCAAGGATTTACAACAAATCCACAGACGCTAGCATGATAAGATGGATGCCTTCACGCACGCTTTTATACATCTCTATACATGACTATGTGTTGAGTATCACAAGAACGTACACTATGACAAAAGTGCATAATACTTATCATGCATGAATAACATCATTTAACATGATATGTCATACTAGTGTTTATAGAAAAGAGATCCAAGGATTCATGTTTTAAATTATAAAATATACGATGTTCCAGACATCAATTAAAGGTGAATATGAGGAGACACTTATAAGTTCGTACACTTGTTAAAAAGGATAACCAACATCCATTAGAAATGATATGGTCATTGATCAAGCTTATTACAGAGAGTGCTAGTTGTGCATTAGCAGTTTTTAGTAGGATTAAACTTATACGATTTGGGTGTCAAATCTTTGTATTCATTAGTTTGACTAGCATAGTAATTATTTTTAGATACAATATTTTTAGATATAGCTTTAGTTATATACTATATGTGTATGTTCAATATCTTCAGATTATAGCTACTATTTTAGAAAGTATTTTTAGAAAAACAAGCCCAAGGGCAAATCTTTATTATTTCCAACATTGACATGACATCAACATATTTGCATCATGTCACATATAACATGCCATGAGAAATATAATCAACATAGAAAGTATTACAGGAGAAAGATTAAAGAGAATACTAAACCTAATATAATATGATAAGTCACAAAGTTGGATAAGCTTAAAACCTGTTTACGTTAGAGATAAAAAACGCTTGTTAAGTAATTTTATCACTCACTTTTTATTGTTTCCTTTTTTGTAGGTCAGTGATTCTTAGAGGTTGAGTTGGAGATGAAAATAATATGAGATTTTTGGATATGACTCGATAACAGTAATTAACATGTTGGTGGTTCACATGTTGTTGTATAATTTATGCTTATGCACATATTATGTAGATAGTTTAATAGTATATATATATATATATATATATATATATATATATATATATATATTATATTTTATAAAATAAACACAATGGTTTTAATATATATACAGTATCTTCTACACAATGTTACTATTATTGTGGGTTCAAGGCTTCCACATGCAAAACTTTATTGTAAGGATTCTCGCTATAAGTTAAGTATTAATATAATAATCATAAATTATAGTTTACAGTGACCTGTAATGAGGACTTCTATAGAGGTGAGGGATTTGGATGATCAATCACGCTTACCTATGCATTCATAGGTAGTTGTATTAAAGTCATCCAAAATTCCAACAACACTAAGAGACTTAAGCATAAGTGATGGAACAGAGATTATTATCGTGTTGTATGATCCTACTAAAAGGCAATGATGGTTTGTATGCATCGAAGTCTATTGCTTGCAATTTGGTCTTATACATGAGTACATGATTTAGTGATCGTGTCTACTAAATAAACCCACTAAAGAGGACATCATATAGATGGTACTTCTTATGTCTATAGATACATCTTCTTAACTTGATGAGTACATGTAGCCCTTCGACTTAAGGTTGTTAGATTGTCTTATATTAAGAGTGATATTAGTTGACATCATCAAATGCTCCATCATAAGATTAACTATATCATGGTTAGTACAAAGGCTATGGTAAAACAACAAAGGATTCGTCACTCTTGACATAAAAGTAATGTCTCTATGACAATATCTATAACCAATAAATTTATAGTTATAACTAGATCAATTTTTTTGATATCTAATGTTTTGGTTTAGACATATATCTATAGAACAAGGATTTACTGAGATAGATATTAATTTATGTCTCAATCTCGAGAGATACAATGTGACAACAAGACTGAATTGTATGTTAACTATCAAATTAATCAAACTCAAAGATGTTTGCTAGAACTCTGCTATTTAGATGGTCGTGATGTTTTGCTAGACATCACTCATGATATATGTTTAGATTCAATTTGAATCTAAATATTGTTAAGTTAGTAAGAAGCTTATGAGTCATACACTATTTGTAAGACCCGTTGTTATATATACTACAACACTCTACTATTTATATTTATTATCATTATTTTGCTTTACTTTAGTTTATTGTATTGATAAAATACATTATTAATATATACAGTAAAAATCTTACACAACTATTTATTTGAAAACTATGTATTGTACAAAAGCTATAAATGAAATACAGTGGAATGCTAAAACCCACTATACAGTATTTAAAAAAAAAAACTCATAATTTTCTTATTACATTTGACAAATATTGAAATATATATGATACTATACATTCATATGTAGGAGCAATCTAAGCATACGAGCCAACATGTTATTTACTGAAAATTGAATACATATGTACATACATATCTAAAACTGAAAACTTAGGTAGGAACCTACTTAAGTTGATCCCACTGTCTAGCCATCTCATGCTCCAACTTAATTCCCCGAAATGCTAACCTATAAGAAAAGAAAATTGAAAAGGATGAATGATAAGTCACTCAGTAAGTGTCTTTTATCTCTACCCTTAGGTAGGGTCTAAGCTGACTTATACCAACTTGTACTGATCACAAGACTCTCAGCACTAACTGAATAACTAATTACTATCTGGAGGACTTAACCAAGTTCTTGATAGCCTAATAACTTTTCTGCTCTATTTTAACTTGTTACTAAAACTTATTGCTCAAGCTCTCTTTCTTATCTTCTTTCTTAACTAAGAACATTTCTAAACTCTACTCTGATCTTTCACTTAACGAGTTGATAAACACGAGAGCTTAACTGAAAGTATCTCTAACTCTTTTCTTGCTTATCTTATTTCCTAATTGATCTTTTTCTGATTACTTCCCTTGGCTTAAGCCACACTCTGCTTAGCTTATCTTTAGTCTTTTCTCATTTTATCTCTATTACTTTACTACTTATCTGATATCTAGCCTGATAGACTTTGCTTAGTCTAGTGCTAGTCTGACTAACTGCTAAACTAGAGAACTTAATCTAGTTCTTAACTTACTTATAAGTTCATCCTTTTCTAGCTTAACTTACTATTCGAATACTACTTTATATCGTGTCATAAATATGAATATGAGTATACGTAAAAAACACAATATAAAGATATCTAAGTTCTTTTAGGACTTATGCACTTTGAATGTCTTTCTTAACTTATGATTCCTTTTCTAGATTCTTGAAGATATTGCATAAGTATATTATATTATAATACTCATGACTATCAAGAAAGTTCATTTGATTCCTCTTCTTATTAGGTTATAAACTCTATTTCTTTTTTACTGTTCTATTTATACTTATTTTGTAAATTTGCTTATTCAGTTATGTATCTAGAACTTTGTATGCATTTATATTTGTAAAATTTTATACTTTGCCTTTCTGTTGCATATCAATATATCTAGTAAGTTCTACTACAATTTACTGTTGCTTTTCATAATTTCTTTGATCTGCTTATTTTTATAAAAATATATATGTACATATGTCTTTAGTATTATATATTTTGTCTTCTCTATTACTTATCAGTCTTCTGATAAGTCCTACTTTAGTTGACTGTTGCATTTTTTCATAATTTCTTTATTATGCTTAATCTCATACTAAGTATGGCATGACATGAAATATGCTAAAATCATGCTGAAAATCATATCTGAGCACTTAGGCCTGTTTATTGAAAAACAACTTTTTGAGAATATTTTCTGAAAATATTACTAAGATTTATAGATCCTAAAATACTGAAAAACTAAGTAAAATATGTATCTGAAATCTCTATGTATCCAAAGATATCTACTATGCTATGTAGATTAATGAATACAGAGATTTGATACCTTGGCCAATTAGGGTTTAACTAAACTGAAATTGATCAGTAATCTGATACTGATATCTAAAACTGAATCTGAAATCTAAGTTAGAAAATCGAAATTGATGCATGGCCAACATATATAAAGGTTTTCCTGTATCATGGATATTGAGAAACCCTTGAACTGTCGGACATGGGTACCCATGGTGCCTTCTCGTATTCACCTCTAAAATGATGTTTAGATCATCGTCTTTTTCTTTAAAAACATATGCATGTGGATCACTTGATCCTTTTCTTAAAATACTATTTTGGCATGTCATGTTATGTAATACTAATTATGCATGATATCTTATTCTTTATTTTCTTCTAATTACATTTTGTTTAGATGTACATCTGTCATATTTTTGTTAAGTATATTTCTTACTGAAATCACTATTTTTGTAACTCATTATGCTTATTTGTAAATTCTGCATAAGTTGTTTTATATTCTATGTGCATCTATAGATTTATTGTATTATATGTTTCATAACTGTTTTTATTTCTATTTTTGTATGTTTCTATAATGTTTCTATTACTGTTTCCCGTAATAGAAACTATTTTTTAATCATAATCTACCAGTTACTAAGAAAAATATTTTATCTTACTACTTTCTGGTTCATTGTTTTGAGGGTTTCTTTATTACAATTTTTTGTGTCTCATTTTTCTTCTTTTCTTATTCTCATTATTGATTTACTGTTTCCTCTGTTACTCATTTTAAAATACTGAATATGTCCCTTATCATTGATATTTTGCTGTATAAGGAGGAAAACCTCAAAATTTCCACTATACGTATGGACATATACTTTCAGATGCACGATTGTGCATGGGCTACATAGCCATATGTCTAGTCGTGCAAGAAAACATGTGAGCTTCTATAAATTCTTCACGAAATTTGATTTTCTACTAACACGCGACTATGACCTCAACCTGCATGGTTGTAACCCTTTACAATTCCAATTGTGTATACCTCATGTACATGACCGTGACTTTGCTGAAACAAGACTACACGAGCATATGTCTATCAAGCACACGATTGTGCATCCTGCTATGTTTTGGCACCCATGGCTGAAACACATAAAATCACCTTCAATCTCAATCCAATTCTCTATCAATCTTCAATCAAACTTATTCTAACACATATTCATGTAAAATATATTGTTATAAACATATTATCCCCATCAATAATAGCCAAATCACTTTAACATGCTTCTAAAATCACAAAGCACCACACTTAACACATACGTATGCTCTAAGGATGTTTCTACCTCCAATTTTGTCAATTTCTAACATCTTATTATATCATGCTACTACTTAAACTGTAAACATGCTTCTTATCTCTTCTAACACACCAAAACAATGAGATACATGCTAAATAAACAGAGAACATGGAAAAAAGTAAGGAAATATTTACCTAGAATTGCTATTGGCTTCTATCTATCTAACTATAGCTGAATCCTAATTAGATTGGTTGCTAAAAATTGGTTTTTCTCTTTGATAATTTAGTTAGGGTTGGTTGGAGAAAAAGGAAGAGAAAGAATTAGGAAATTTGATATGAGAGGAAACCCAACTTTATATATCAACAGGCATGCACGGGCGTACAACAAAAATGCACAGGCATGCTCATCTCACAACCCATATATCAAGCTTCCAAAAAGACTATTCTACCCCAAAAACTTTCCTGAATCAAGTCTTAGGCTATAAAATCTCCATTTTAACTATAATCATGACCTTAAAAAACCATTCTAACCTTAGGATATCAAAATTGATTGAGATCTAAAGGGATAAGATTGTTATCCTAGTGTTTAAGTTATCTAATATTGTCACATAAAACTTGTTGGATTTGTTCAAATCTAATTAAAAGTTGACATTGGAATTTTACTTTGATGCACGACTACGTGTTTTTAAAATGTACAACCCTGTTTCTTAATAGGTTGAGCAATTCTAAGTATTTGGGTAGACTAAAATTGATTGAGTCAAACCTAATTCAAAATTTAAATAATATGCTAATACATAGGTATATGTGTTAAGTACATGGTCGTATGTATTATTAGTTGAGTGATATGGCATAGTAGGTTACATTACATAGATTTTATGTAACATACAAATAGTATGTGTTATCTAAAAACTAATGCACGATCATGTGTGTGTAGGCATAAGCGGGTAGGAGGGTCTCATAGGTTTGTGTTTTGTGCACACAAGCTTATACACCTAATTTTATATGGAGAGACAGAACGATTCATTTGTCACAATTAGGCAAAGTTTGATACTTACACCCGTCAGCTTAAACACTCATACTTGTGCAAGTAGACACTAGTGTAAGAGATTGTACTAGGTATAAGTTACATAAGTATGTTGTACGAGTGTAGGCATAAGCATAGTTTAAAAATTTTTCTTCCAACCTTATACAAAATACTGATCTACATAAACTCACTTAATAATATACATTTATAAATATACATACATGAATACAATCTTATATAAGATACACTTGAACTTAAAAATTGTATAAATGAAACTACACAAGGTTTCAAGTGTACTTCTATATGATGGCTCCACTATTCTTTACGTGGCATTAAATCCCCTAACCACCTCCTAAAAGATGCTCTCCTCTTAAAGCAAGGAGGCATTGATACTACCGATAATTTTAAGAGTTGAGAAACAACTAAATACCATAAAAAGTTGCTAGTTGTGGTATTAGCTTTGGGTAGCGAAGAGATAAGAAACATTAGGCAGCAACCCAAAGACAAATCTCTCACTCATAGAAGAAGAAGAAAAACAAGATTAGAAGAAGAAAAAAACTTATTCTTTTTTTTTTCTTAGCTTAGATGACTATTCAAGAGAAAAAAAGAAATTTCCCTTTTATAATCATCGTTGCATGGTCGTGCATGCAAACACATAATTATATGTCTCTTGTTTATGGATAAGTAGACATACAACCATGTGAATATCTATTAAGATCTATACTTTTGATACATAATAGACAAGGAATTCCAAATATGCACATGTTGCAATAACATACACACACATACTTGCATTCAATTCATTCCAATCACTCAACCACATTAAGTAGTCATAGACAATTATTCAACTACATCTATAATAACATTACAATTATCATCATCATCAACATTAAGTATAACAAAATTAATAAGTTTAGATCTTACTTGAATCGATGACTTCTTTGCACCAAATTTTCATTTTTCCTTTTCGATGTAGAAGCACAAGAAGACTCGTTCCTCATCTTTGTTGTCCAAGTCTTCCTCACTTAAAATGGCAAAAACTTTTTACTTTGATTTATTTTTCTTCCTCCGAGGACATTCTTACTAATAATGCCCTTTCTTTACACATTTATAGCAAGTAACTATCTTTTCCTTTGTCTTCTTCTTTCCTTTCAATAGGAACTTATTGACTTCTTCAACAACAATTTCATGTCTTCTTTATCCATCGAGTTCTCCTCTTCGGTTGAATTAGTATTATCTTTGCTTGAACTCTCCTCAACCTTTAGTATGATATTTTTCTTTTTTTTCTCCGCCTTCTTAGGCATCCACTTTATCTCATAAGTCAAAAGACTCCCAATCAATTCGTTCATGCCCAACTTAGTCAAGTTTTTGGACTCTTTAATTGTCATCACCTTTATACTCCAAGTTTCTAGTAATGACCTTAGGATCTTCTTAACTAATTTGAAAATTTTGAATCTCTTTCCTAATCCTTTCAAATCATTTATCAAATTCAAAAACTGTTTGTATATTTTTGTAATGTTCTCCTCTTTCTTTATTTCATAAAGTTCATACTTATAGAAAAACATCTCTACCTTGGACTCCCTTACTTGATTTATTTCTTCATATGTCATTTGAAGGATCATCCAAGCTTCATTAATTGTCTCACGGGAAGATACACAATTAAATTTGATAATATTTAAAGCACAAAACAAGATGTCTAAAGCCCTAGAGTTTAAGCTCATTCATTTCTCATCATCTTCATTTTTGGGCATATTTGTGTAGGGATTAATGGGAACAAAATTACCCTTATCTATAATTTTCCAAAGTTTGTAATCAATAGATTGAACAAAAAATTTTATATGAATTTTTCGTTGACTATAATTTTTACCACAAAACAAGGGTGGTCTATTAGAACTACCCCCTTCATCAAAAGTAATTTTCATAAAAGGATTTGCCATAAAAATTTTTAAAACTGGATCTTGAACTCTAAAAATCTTTAGATTTGAAAAACTAATAGCCCAAGTTTTGATACCAATTATAGAACACAAAATCCTGAATGGTAATAACTTAGAGGGGGTGAATAGGTTATATTAAATGCTTTTGCAAATTTAAAACTTTTCTTGTTTTCAAACCAATCAACCAAACTTAATTTATTTAATCAATCAAATCCAACCATATAACCAAAGTAATCAACTCAATCAACCAAGCAAAAACATTATAAAGTGTAGTAATTAAAAAGAGAAAGGAAAAAAAAATGTTCAACCGATTTGGAGTGGTTCAGAGTTTTCTCACACCTCTTATGTCCATTATTCCAAGCAACCCCACTTAGAGATTTTCATCCACTATCTTTAACCCCGAATATATTATAATTTTTGTACAAAAAATTTCACCTTTCTTACACTAGTTTCTGTATAAAAAATTACACCCTTAATTTATTTTTCCCAAGGATTATGCTTCATACTAGTTTCACAGGATTATTTCTAAGGGTGTGTGAAATTACAAAGAAGAAACTGCCTTTCAAAGGCAAATACAAAAATTATGCTGTCAAAAATACTCTCTCAAATGAAATACAATTAAGTTTTAGAGAAAAAATATGAAAAAGAGAAATTAGAAAATGAAAAGTAGAAGTTGTATGCTTGATTCTCTAACCTTCTAAACTTTAAATAATCTTCAATTTATAGCATTTGAAAAAAAATAGTCATGGAGATGATTTAGGAGCCATTAGAGCAAATCCAGGAAGACGTACGATCGTGTGTCCTTTATGCACAATCATGCTCTCATTAAAGTCTACTTTCTAACGATTGAATTTTTCTTGTCATGCATACCCTGCATAGGTGTGTGCTCCACACACATAGTCATATGTCTTCAACTCCTTAGTGTTTCATAATTCTAGGAGCCTACATGATCTTATGCATAACACCTACACGATCAACACACAACCAAGTTTTTTTTATTAAGCATAAATGTGTGTTATCACAACACAAGTATGTGTCTAAGTAATGACTTTTGCCTTTAACATGACTAGACCTGCACAGAAGATCTTGATGGTGTGTCTACATATTTTGTAATAACCTAAAGGTCAATCTATCTTTTTAGGCTTGGAAATTAGGGTTAAAAGTGAGATTTTAAAATAGAAAAATAGAGTTAAGAGGGTTCAAGGGTAAAATAGCTATTTAAAAGTTATATGTGGCATGTATATAGGTATTTTTGGGAAAATATTCCATGTATAGCATGAATGAAAAAAAGAATTCCAAGATTTCCTTGATACACGATATATCTTAGGCACACGACCATGCATCACTTCTAGTGCATATATAGTCCTTTTTATTTTTAGCAAGTTTCTATTTCATTAGCTTTTTTTCTCTTTTTTCTCTTTTTTCTAGTGAACCTTAGATTCATTAAGGGTGAGCAGCTAGTAATCTAACATTAGATTATAAAGCTAAAAATTGTTAGTGAGAGAGATTTAGTAGCCATGGCTAGAGGTAAATGTTTTCTTACATTTTTTACTTTGTTTTATAACATGTTTCTTCTATTTTCTAAGTTCTGAGAATGCTTGTTGTATTGTTGAGGTTTATTTAGCTTGTTTGAGTATTTAAAGGATGATTTCATAGCTGACTGAGTTGATTATTTCATGAAAAATGTTTGTAAGCGTTGTATATTTGTGCTTCATGCTTTTTTCTAAGAAATATGGTATGTTTAGCTTGATTCTGATGTGGTCGGATGATTATATGAATTATTGTTGATGTTTGGAGTTTATGTTAATGTTTGATTAAAATATAAAAACGTTTAGATAGGAAATGGCTGAGATTTCTAGGTTTTCGAATACGTATTGTAGAAATTGAGTAAGTACATGATTGTGTACCTATAAATGCATGACCATTTACCTCCAAATGCATAATCATGCAGCCTCATTTTTAAAATAGCATAGCCATCGTAGGTCATACATGCTGACGGGCCTAAACATACACCTGTGTAAGCGAGAACATGATGGTTTGTTTATTCTTGATTTTACACGCTCATGTAAGCATGACACAAGAGTGTTAGAGAGTTACTACATGCCCGTGCAAGTGTAGGACATGACCATGTGCCTTTATGCACGACCATGTGCCCTATATTACATGCTTGTATTGTAAGCTAAGAAATCACAAGAATACTCCAAACACTAGCACGACCAAGATCACACTTCATGCATGACCACATGCATCCACTTGCATGACTGTGTGCTAAGTATCATACGCCCATGCACTATGACAATATCATATACTAATTTATAAAGCATTCTTAAGTCTTTCTAAGCCACTTTTAAGTATACAGAACTCAATAACAAGACAAACTACTGAATCATGCATGAATAACATCATATAGCATGACATGTCATACCATATTTTCAAAAAGGGATCTAAGGATCCAATAGCATGTTTTAAGGTATAAGATATACAATATTTTGAACATTAGTTATGGGTGAATAAGAGAGAATACCTATAAATTCACACACATGTTAAAGAGGAAAACCATCGTCCGTTAGAAAGAACATGATCATTAACCAAACTCGTTAGAGAGAGTGTTGGTTATAAATCAGTAGTTTTCAATAGCATTGAACTTATACAACTAAGGTGTCGAATCCTTGTATTCATCAATTTGGCAAGCATAACAATTATTTTCAGATATAGTACTTTCAAATATAACTTTTTATTATATACTATATTTATAGTCACGATCTTTGGATCATATATATTATTTTAGAAAGTATTTTCACAAAAAAAACAAGCCCAAGGGTAATTCTTTATAGTTTTCAACATTGACATGACATCCATGCATTCATATCATGTCATATATAGCAAATTAAGAGAAACAAAACCAAGTAAAGACAAAGATACAATAGATACAAAAAATATTACAAAAAAAGAAAATAAAGATTATACCAAACTAGTTATAGTGTAACAAGTCACGAAACTAAGCTTGAAACTTGCTTGTGTTAGAAATATGAAACGTTTACTGAGTGATTTTATCATCACCCTTTATTGTTTCCTCCCTACAGGTCAATGATTTCCTTACGATTGGGCTAGAGGCGAGAAAGTTGTCAGATTTTAGGTAACTACTTGCTAGTAGTCAGCATGTTGATGGCTCACATGCTTTTGTACAGTTTTAATCATGCATATGTGTGTACTATAATGTTAATATGTATGGTATGGACAGTTTGTTTTATAAATGAAAAGTATAGGAGTTTTCATCGTATAATTAGTATTTTCTTATTATTCTTAATAGTATTTTCTATTTACAGCTTCCACATGTAAACTTTTAAATTCAATAGTAGTTTTTACTGAAAAGTTCCCACTATAGGCTGAGAAATTATATTAAAATAATAATACCTAGTAGTATACAATGACCTAAGGCAGAGACTCTTACATATTTAGACACATGGTCATGCATTCAAAAATCTCACAGTCGTACATTTTTGCTTTATCATGCACAAATGCTTTCCACGACTTTACCAACTCACGATCATGCAGTCTGGTCATGCATGATCGTGTGCTAGACAATTTTTGCAAAAATAAAATCTTTGGTCCTCTCTTGTCATAATCATTACATGTAAGGATTTATTAAATATTTTAAATTAAGTTCTGCATCAATGTAAAACCTACAAGGGGCAACACCTTCGTTAAAACCTAATTGAGTATAGTTTCACCCATTGAAGATTGTTATACAAGGAGGTTTTAGGGGCAGAAGACTAGTCACTTCATTGTTTATAATTTTGGTAGCATTATAGTTTTAGATTGCATGGAGTTCTAGGTATTCCTATAAACCTTAAATTAAGGCTTTTATTTATTAATATATAAATTATGTGTAGATCTTATGGATTAGGATTGAATGTTATTTATTTTGTTCATGTAAATTAAATCTTATAACATTATCTATTTGCACAAAAGGCATTCAAAAGTTGATATCTCAAACTTCTTTACTCAATCTATCCAGCTTTGCATCTACAAGCACCATTCTTGAATTTAGAACTTTAAGATAATCTATGATCCTTTGATTTTCACCAAGGGCTTGTTCCTCAATTCTCAAATTTATTCAAACACATTTCTCTCTTTAAATTCTTGGCTTGTGCCTTGAAGAAGCAATCGAGTTGGTATTTTCCCTTATAGTGCCAACAAATTTCCTATTTACTTTCCTATCTCTCTTTATCATCTTTATCTGAAAAGTATCTTTATATTCAACCAACTGAAGAATAAACATTCTTGAAAAAAAGTCTATAGTTTCCTAAAGAGTTATCTGATTGTTCTAAATTTTAAAATATATATCTTTGTCTTCTCGTAGCTGGAATGCATGTTCTATAATTTTTCAATTTTTCTAACTTGGGCATGATAACAAACGACCTTAAGAACGGTTTTGTTCTTTGTGAAATGACTTAAGGATTGTCTTGAGAGATGAGTGTTCAAAGCATGGAATGAGTATTCTAAACTTGGACTACTTTCTTTAAAATGTGTAAAACCCTAAATGATTTTCCTTGAACAAGTTTGTTTTCTATTTTGCTTGAGCTAGAATCGATGTTTATACTATAGAACAGACGTTACATACTTGATCTTAATTTTCTTCAATCCTAGGTAGAGTCGTGAATAACTTCCTCAAATAACATGTTCTTAACTTGAAATCTTTATAAACTAATGTTCTCCTCCATGAAAAATCTTTTTTTTTTTTTTCAGCTTCATTTTTAGTTAAATTTGGAAAGAATCATAAATGACCATTAGAACGAGATCTTTCCTCATTGAATGAGCAAACTAGGTTGTGGAATGAGCATTCCATCCAATGACGAACCCGAGAATTTTTTTCATGAGGGCCTAATAAAGAAATGTACATGAAAGAATAATCCTATTTTATTTTGTCAATACTTACAAATATATCTTTCAATATAAGTTATTAAACAATCATTCAATTACTCATCTTTTGTTCAGCTACATAATGGATTTTTGATAATAGAAATCAAGAAAGCCTTGTTTCAATTGTCATTGTAACAAGCAATACCAATGATAATTTGACTAATAAATTCATAGAAGGAAAGATAATATGTTTTCTTATAATAACCATTTTTCAAGAAAATCTCTAATTCTTAATACTCCAAAAATTGTGTAAATGCATGTCAACCAAAAAGACTTCTATCAAGTTTTTTCTTATTAAAACAATTAATTCACTTACTTCAACCAACTATATTTACATCAATTTTTTTATTTCTCCAAGTTTAATATTTCTTGAAAAAATTAAAATCCTTAGGAGACATAATTTCATTCACTTTACCTCAAAGAAACATTTATATATATATATATATATATATATTCACCTTTACAAACCTTTTCATTGCTCTTCTCATTAATACAAAGCAAAAATAATTAATAGATAACTAACATTATTGCCTTGTCTTGCCCACTTTAAAACTCCTTTATAACTCATTTAAACAAATCTTAATTATGTACTAAAAATTAAATCTAAATGGTAAAAGTATGCCTTTTTATTTTTGGTAATAGATTTCAATGTTACACTCATATGCCTATAATATTTTAACAAGTCATTATGATAATAATTCCACTTATTGGTACAATATTTCAGTAAGGTTATGTACCATATAATTCATAAGTCATTGAAGAAAAAATTATCAATTAAATTAACAACAAATATATGAACAAAGGGGGAAGTTATATTATTTATATTCAACCCTAAATTCATTATTTTGCCTACAACTAAATCTAAAAATTAAAAATTGAATTGAAATGAGATAGTCTAAGTTTATTATGTGGGATTGAAAGCCGATATTACAGGTGAGTAATTACGATTTTGGAGGATATGAAGATACGATGCGTGATATCACGTGGACATCGCCAAGAGACTCATTCCCACCCAAAGTTTACTAAAATGACAAAATCTTATCTATTCAATTTTGAAAAACAAAATTTTCATAATTACCAAAAAAACAAATTTTTTTTATTTGTTAAATTTTTATAAAATAATTAAAAAAATAAAAAATACCTTCAAATTAATTAATAAGTTACTCTTAAAATTTAAATAAAAATAATAAAAAATTGTATTAGTATAGATATAGATAGAGATCTTGATAATAAATAATTATATATTTGGGTTAAATTATATTTTATAAAAAAATTTAGGGGATTTTAAAGTTTAAGGCTTTTTTTGAAAATTTAAAGGGTTTTTTTTTTATTTAAAAAAAAGTTTAAGAGTGTTTTCAAAATTTTTAAAATTTTAATATGTTACATAATAGTTAAAAAAGTGACTATTTTATAAAAAAAATACAAAAAATTAAATGTATAAATATTATATTATAAATTATTAAATTATAATATATTTTTAAAAAATATAGATGAATATAATTATTTTTATGATAAGATAAAACAACTATTTATTTACTCCCAATAAATTTAAAAGATAATATCTATACCCGATACACTTTTATCGTATTATTTAGATCAAATGACATCGTTGGGGTAAAAGTTGAGGGTGTTTTTGGCTTTTAATTTGAAAAAAGTTTGGGGATATTTTAAAATTTTAATAAGTCTTTTAATAGCTTTAAAAATGACCATACACAAAAAAAGAAAATATAAGAAATTAAAAGTGTAAATATTATATAACAAACTATTGAGATTATATAATATATTCAAAATGTATATAATTAAATATGATAATTTTTAAAACAAAAAATAAAATACCTATTTACCTATAGTAAATTTAAAAAATTAATGATTATACTAAAATGTATCTCTAACATAATAGTTAAATAGAAAAACATAAATATTTTTTAACAATTAAAATTAATAATTAGCCTTTCATAGATAGACAAAATTTTGAAAATTTAAAACTTAATGGATAAAAATTATTATTTTGTCAAATCTTTAGCGAAAATTAGTCTTTTGGCCGGTGGGCATAAAATAATTTAGAAAAGGGGTATGATGGGTAGGATATTGTAAATAGAACTAAATTTTCTTGTGTTTTCGCTTTAAAAAAAAAAAGAAAAATATCATACAATCACCCCAGAAGAGAGTGGTTGCAGATCCATTATGACAAAATTGAATTAGATGTGACAAAATTGAATTAGATGTGACTCACTTAAATCGTAAAAAATAAAGATATAAAATGGTCACTTCATCTTTATTATGTAAAGGTGAATCATGACCGCTTTTTTATAGGGTGATTATAAAATATTATTTTTAAGAAAATTATTTTTTATAAAATAATTAAAATTTATAAAATAAAAAAAATCTTTAACAAAATTCAAACACCCTTTAACCAGTTGAAAGTAAGTTGTAAAATGTTAGGGTTTTCAAGAGTGATCAAATGTTCGAGAGAAAGACTAAGGTGGATATAAATTGAATTAGAGTCAATCACCCTTTAAATTGAATTTAATTGAAATAAAAATAATTCTATTTAAGTTTATTGAAACAAACTTAAGGAAGACTTAAGTTCGACTCAATTAAACAAATATTTAATTCAATTCAATTCGAATTAGACTTAATTTATAGTTCGGATGTGATTTGATTTTGATCTAAATTTATAATTTGAATATGTAATTTAAATTTGTGATTCAAATATACGATTTATTGACAAAATAATATTATTTTATCAATGAATTATTAATTTGAGTTGCAAATATGAAATATGAATTCGAGTTATAAACTTAAACCATAAATTTAAAGTACATATTTAAATTATAAATTCAAATTATGAAATTAAGCTAGGAATATATTAGACAAATTAGTTAAAAAAAATTGTGAACCCCTTCAATTACGAATCTAAATTGATTTAAAAATGCTTATTTAATATGATTTATCTAAAAAAAAGTAGTAGAAAAAGGATTTAAACGGTGGATAGGAAGATTAAAAAGGAATTTAATAGAAAAAAAAAAGTAGGGACAGAAAGCTGAGATGAGAAGGAAAGGTTGTGTTCCTGACGGCATTCTCTTTCTCTCCTTGTGTGTCTCCTGGAAAAATAATGAGAAAAAAATAAAACAAAAATCGTTCTTGAATCAACGAAATCAAATCAAAATCAGTAAGTGATGAGGGGCTTTGAATGAACATAGAAATAGATGTACTCCAGTAATCTCAAAGGGTTTTTACTAGCTGTGGTCTCAAGTGCCTTTATAGGATCTAGTTTTATCATCAAGAAGAAGGGTCTCAGAAAGGCCGGCGTCAACGGTCCTAGTGCTAGTACCTTTTTCTTCTTCTTTAATTTTTTTTTTTTTAACATATGTATTGCTTTTAAGAATTCTTGTTAGATTGAATTAATTTTTATATTCTTTTTAATAATTAAGGTTCTGGAGGATATGGTTATCTGTTAGAGCCGCTATGGTGGATCGGCATGGTTACTAGTAAGTTTTTTTTTTAAAATTTTTTGATTGTTTCTTTTTTATTAACATTTTCATTTATTAGCATCATTATTTGTTTTTGTAGTGGTTGTGGGAGAGATTGCAAATTTTGTAGCATATATTTATGCGCCTGCGGCGCTGGTTACTCCACTTGGTGCATTGAGTATCATTGTTAGGTGATTTGAGTTTATTAAGTTTTGTTCTTTTTTTGTACTGTTGTTTGTTTTACCCTACGTTGTGGTGTCTGAAAGTTATTTACAAATGGGCAGTGCTGTTTTAGCGCATTTCTTATTGAAGGAGAAGTTACGCAAAATGGGAATGTTGGGGTGTCTTTTATGTGTAGTGGGTTCTGTAGTGATTGTGCTTCATGCTCCACAAGAGGAATCTATTGATTCAGTCGAGGAAATCTGGGAATTAGCTACACAACCTGGTATGCTGCCTATGTTTCTTTTTTCTTGGTTATTAAATGTTCGTCATCTGTGATTCCAACTTCATCTCCTGACTGGTTTATCTGTTTCCTTTCTCCAGCATTTCTTTTGTATGTGGGCTCAGTAGTGGCTGTAGCATTGGTATTGATCTTGTATTGTGCTCCTCGATATGGCCAAACCAACATAATGATATATATAGGAATTTGCTCTGTAATTGGGTCCTTGACAGTTAGTATTTGTGGCTTCTTGGCTCTTTTTTTCCTTACATTTTTGGATCATTCCAATGCTGGTTTAATGAGCCGTTTTTTTGTGTAGTGCAGGTTATGAGTGTTAAAGCCATTGGCATTGCAATAAAGTTAACACTGGAGGGAGTAAACCAAGCCAAATACTTTCAGACGTGGATTTTTGCAATGGTTGCAATTACCTGTATCATCACACAGTTAAACTATCTAAACATGGTTAGTATCTTATTTATTGTAAGAGTAATATTTTAGGGTCACCGATAGTGCCTTTGATTATAAAAGGGAGCTGATCCATGGTCGTGCCGAAGATTTGCACTTTAAACTGAGGGATTAGTGCTAGTGCACGGATATTATTAATGTTGTATGGTGTCTTTTAAGTTGTCATGTGGTACTCCATTAGGCAGAATGAAAAGCTGATTTCTTTTACATTTGTCAAAATTTCCAGATCCTAGTATCTTCCATGATGGTTTCTCTCATACCCCTGGGCTGTGATAACGTGATAACATGATAACATTATGTTAAAGCTTGAATCGTTTGACCCCTGCTAAGAAGTCAGGGGATCAGATTTTAGGACCAAGTAATTGGGGATGTTTTTTCTCACAAAGTTTCCTAGTTTCTAGTGTTCAATAACTATTGTCACTTCAAAGCCTAGAAGTTTTTTAGGCATGTCTAAAGAGAATTGAATGAGATTTTGACCTTTTGAGGAATTTGAATGAGATAGATTTCTAGGATCTTTTCTAGGATCTTTCTATTCTATTTGCTTTAGTGATAATGTATCTATTAATGGGCTAAAGAGAATTGGAGAGATTTGAAGTTGGATTCACCTTGTTTTTTTATGTAAATGATATTTTTGTTTGTTCATTTATAAGCCCGCTTACTCTTCTTTGTTGTTGGATGGAATAATTTGAAAGGCCAAAGTTCCTTGTAAGGCTCAAATTTTTGCTTGGGCCCTAGCTCACAATAAAATCAATATAGGCAACATTTTCACTATAGATTCCTAAATATGTTTTTTATTCCCACTTGGTGTCTTTTGTTAAAAAAAGGTAAAAATAGATTGTCTATCCTTGTTCCTTGTTGTTGGTTTTTGGTCTAAATTGATTCAAATAGCTATAACTTCTTGGGTCATTCCAACCTTTGACAAATTCTTTTTCTCAAAGTTCTTGGACACTGATGGCAAGGATAGTAAGGCTAAAGTTGAGTGGAAATTTTTTGTTTTGGTAATTTGGATTTAGGAATTGAAGGTTCTCCTTGTATAGAGGAAGTCATCCTTTCTTTGTGGGATAGTGTTAGGACTCGCATAATTATACTTGTAGGAGACAAAAATTGGGAGCACAAGTTGCATACCAAGGGGAGGAGGGCCACTTGGGACAACAAGGACACTTTATAGTAAATTGTTTGGGTGGTTATGAGAGGAGCAAGGATAAAAGAGAGGGTTTGGAGAGGAGAAAAAATAAAAGGAGGAAAATATTGTGGGAAACATTTGGGGAGAGAACTTGGTCTCTTGAATACTAGGCTTGGGGAGGGTGTAGCTGTATAGCTGCATTTTGTTTATTTTATGTATCTCCTTTTGCCTTGGAGAGAGTGTTGATAATATAATTAGATTGTGCTCATTCCATAAAATAAGGTGTTGTTAATATTGGTTGTGTTTGAGATATTGGATTGGGAGTGATTTATTTCAGCAAGATCCTAACAAATTGGCATTAGAGCTGTTACGATTCTAGGGAGGTGAAGAGTTTATTTCATAAAAGATGACAGTGGAAGGTGTTTGTTGGTTTGGTGACTCACGAAAACAAAAGCTTGGCTATGGGGAAGAAAGGAATTTGTCTCCGATGTGAGAGCGAATACAAATCAAATCATGACTATAAATTCAAGTTATTAACAATCTTGCTAGTGGATGAGGACAAATCAAATTGTGACTAGAAGTGAGAGAAGAGAGAAGTTGATTTAGCAACTTTGTACCTTACGGTATTTGTAAATCAGTACATAACAGTGGTAAGTCAACAAATTACAACGACTTTGGCCACGAGTCAACATATATTGATGAATTTACAAGGCTAACAGTGATCTAAAAAGGTGAATAGATAGATTTTAAAGGTAACTTGATGGATACCAATGAAAATTAGCTATCTAAATGTAGTCCATCACCTCAGATGATGAAGGGGACAATTGTTGGGAATGATTGCTGTTTTAATTATCTACATATGTTGTTGAAGAAGATGTCAAAAGATATGAAATAAGAGTGGGTGAACTATTGGGCTAGGTTTATATTTGATAAGGGAGGAAATCAGCTTGATAGTTAACCCAATCTCTAGCCCGTTTTACTTGTTCCAGCCTACACTAGTTGCTAAAGCCTGTCTACTACCCCCATCCTAACCTATATTCAACTAGATCCAACCCAACTACGCACAAAATACTAAACCACACTCTATTAATCAAACCCAACCCGCTTATGCAAACTACCTAAACTCAACTCTATTAACCAAACGCAACCTAAACTCACTTAATCAATCCTAACCCAACCCATTCAGTTTAACTAGTTTAACCCAAATCTACTCAATCTGACTTTATCTGACACAACACCTCATATAATTTTTTATGTAACACACCAATATACAATCCATCGTCTCATTCTACAAATTAATTCAACCAAATAACAATCATATTTTCCTAGCCGTAATCCATCCATTATTAACACCTCACATGAATAGTCTATCACACCTAACTTACACATTGATAAAATATGAAGAAATTGTGTATTGAGTTGATTAATGGAATTACAAAACTCATGCCTTTATATAGGCTAACTTTCCGTAACTAGGCTAGGAAAACCTAAAGACATAAGAACAGTTAATATAATTATATTAGGAATCATAATTAATTACTAATTAAAATAGGACTTTTTCAATTATTAAGTAAACTAATATTAATTAAAGATTTAATTAACTAAATTGGACTTAGAAACATATTTTAAACCAAACAAGCTGCCACATCATCGTGCACGCTATGTCATCATGCCATGCCATTAAACAAGTTGCCACATCACTTAACATCCCTTGCAATTGCAGCAGTAGCACACAAGGCTTCCATAAAACACCAACAAAATATAGGATGTGACATTCAAGTGACACAATCGAACGACCTAAGCCATTCGATAGAAACTCGGAGGAGACAATAGAATCTTGGAGGAGGTCTAATGTGCTAACGATTGATCGGAACCCTTAGATGCACAAGATTTTGCTGAGGAGAGCAATTTTTGATAACAAAGCATGAGATTTTGGTGAGGAAAGATCGGTAATGGAGGAAGTCGAGGATTTGAGTGGTGCGTGTGGAAGATTCCAATGGTGATCTTCTGGGATGATATCAACAAAATGCAATCGGTCACAATGATGATGACATGACCATTGAAAAAGGAAGAAAAGGTGGTTGAAAAACTTGACAATCATTACAAATGACAACTACAGAAGAACCAACATCCCATAACATACCCATAAAAATGGAGAAAATTGGCAAGTAGTACAACACTCGACAAACCAACAGCCAAACTCACACAGAGAGAGGAGGTTAAGAAATTGGCAACTACAAATGGAACACATGGACAACAACAGGATAATCCAATAGCATGTTAATAGGAAAACCACATCCCAACGGGTAGAAAATCAGGTAGAGAGAAAATACATGGACGATGACAGGTCAGGACCTTGCCATTGTTGAGAACTCACAATACCGAAGAAACTAAGTTGAGAGAATTCACTGCTCTGATACCATGATAAAATATAAAGAAATTGTGTATTGAGTTGATTAATGGAATTATGAACTCATGTCTTTATATAGGCTCACTTTCCCTAACCAGACTAGGAAAACGTAAGTACATAAGAACAATTAATTTAATCATATCAGGAATCATAATTAATCACTAATTTAAATATGATTCTTACGACAATTAAGAAAACTAATATTAATTGAATACTTAATTAACTAAATTCGACTAGGAAACATATTTTAAACCAAACAAACTGCCACATCATCATGCACACCATGTCATCATGCACGCCATGTCATCAAACAAGTAACCACATTACTTAACACACACAAGTAACCCACATATCAAATCCTTCATTCATTTTGTATGCGCTTTTCGTTTTCTCTCATATTTCATCTCTATCACCTCAAATTTTCGACAAACCTCATTGCAAATTATCATGAAGCGATCAAGCCACAATTGATAGGGTTCTTCCCGAAGATGCTAATCTTGGAGGAGGTGACCATCACTTTGGGGCTGGTGGTGTTTGTTTTGGTGTTTATCCTAGTAAGGGTGCTTCTGTTGGAAATTCAATGGATGATGGTTATGGTCCACTTAGGGAAATGTGTTTTGCAAAACTAACATGTCTCACATATCCAACTGAATCATCATTAAATGTAAAATTTATCTTTAAACCAATCATAAGCCTCTCAATTTTAGAGATCCACTTGCCAAAATGTTAAATTTTAAACTATTCACTTAGTTATTCCCTCGCATGAGTCTCATTAACTTTATTATAAACACCTTTGCTGTTAGATTGTGTTAGGAGAAGAAAATAGGCAATATATATGCCATGAAAAAAGTGTAAGAAGTTAGAAATGCTCAACAGGGAACAACTAGAACATGTTAAAGCTAAAAGGAATTTGCTTGGTGCTTGCTGAAGTTGGTAGTTACTACATTGTGAAACTCTTTTATTCCTTTCAAGGTGCCAAGTACCAATATCTAATTATGGATTTTCTTCTTGGAGGTGACTTGATGACTTTGTTGATGAGGGAGGAGGAAACTTGATTGAATCTGTAGGTGGATTTTACATTGTTCAAAGTGTGTTGGCCATAAGATCTATTCATATGCACAACTACATTTACGAAGATATAAAGCCTGGCAACCTGTTGTTAGACAAATGTGGTCATTTGAAGTTCTTTGACTTCGGTTTTTGCAAGCGTCTTGACTACACAAATTCGTTTGCTATTAATGAAAATGAAGCTCTGGATGGTGAGAATTTGAATGAATCAATGGATGTTGATGGCCTCTTTTCGGAATATGGTAGTGGGAAACGTTGAAGAAGCCCTCTTGAACAGTTACAATGTTGGTAGATAAATAGGAGGAAATTGGCACACCGAATTATATTGCTTCGGAATTGTTTTTGAAGAAAGGACATGGAATAGAGTATGACTTGTGGTCATTGGGTGCTATAATCTATGAGATGATTGTTGATTATCCACCATTTTATTTTCATGATCTAGTAACGACATGTAGAAAGGTTGTGCATTGGAAAAATCACTTGAACTTTCTAGAGGAGGCAAGGTTGACCCTTGAACCGAATGATCTAATCACTAGGTTGTTTTGCGATGTTTAGCAAAAGCTTGGTACTCTAGGGGCAAGCCAAATTAAATCTCATCCTTGGTTCAAAGATATTTTGGGACAAACTTTATGAAATGGAGTCAAAGAAATTTTATGATAGAATGCTTGGAACAACCACAATTGCTTCAAATTCAATGATTGTGTTGTTTGGTAAAAGAATTCATGTGAGCGAGGCTTGTAGTTTGTGTAATGAAATGCCTAAAAAAGATTCGGTTAGATAGAGTGTGTTGATTTCTTGTTATGAGCAAAAGGAGATGTACAAGGAGGCTTTGGTTAAGTTCGTGACAACGCAGTTTCTTCACTTCCAGCTTGAGGACAAGGTGGCTCTCATTTGGTGGGTTAATGTTAGGACTCACATAATATACCCTTAGGAGACCAAAATTGAAAGCACAAATGGCACTCTAGGGGGTGGAGGGACCACTTGGGATAATGATAGAACCTTTATAACTAAGGTTGAGGCATGTAGGCCTAAGAGGATAATGCAAGAAGATGGCCTAAGAAATCCAATAGTTGAAGCAGTTATGTAAGGGGTATTTTGGGAAATTCAATAGAGATAGGTGGCAACACGAGAGGATGAGGACCACCATTTTGTTAGTAAATATGCAGTATAAAAAGAGAGCAACTGTGAGCAAATGGAGCATGGAGAAAAATCAAGTTTTATTAAATGAATAATGCGTAGGGAGAAAGTTGGCTCTTGAAGCCCAACATGGCCAACTTAATTTTCTATTTCAGTTGTTTTCATTTCCAGTACAAATGACACCCTCTTATGGCTACTGTAATGACTCTTAATTCTGTAGTTGCTTAATGAAATATACACGACCATAATCTTCCTCAATTTTACTTATTGAGCTGCTGTATTGTGATGCTGTGTAATTGGCCGTTTGGTTATTGTCACTGTTGAGTGGGTATTGCCTTCATGGATATCTTCTTCTTCATTTCTCCACTTGATTGTGTTGGTTGAGGAAATAGCTGGTTGGAAATACAGGGGAACTCTGCTAAATTTTTTTAAAAATTTACTCTAGCTATTGCATTCCTAGAACCTGCATCATAGGTTTATGGTTATCTGCAGAATTCAGTAGGTTCCTATTAGCTAACAAGCACACTTGACAACAAATTGGTCGACTGGTTATGAGAGGAGCAAGGATAAAGGAGAGGGTCTGGAGAGGAGGAGGAAAAAGAAAATGGAGGAAAATATTATTGGAAACATTTGGGGAACATGATCTCTCGAATACCAGTTTTCGGGAAGGTGTCGCTGTATTATTGTTCTTTGTTTAATTTATAAATTTCCTTTTGCCTTTGAGTGTTGATAATACAAACATATTGCGTTTATTTCATAAAATTGGTTGATTTTAATATCGGTTGTATATTTGGCTTTATCATGTTCATTTTGCAAGAGCCTAACAAATAGAGTTTACCTTTTTGCTTTCCTAAGTGTAATTGACAATAAGTTAGGGATTCTCCTTTGTATTTAATTCATTTGAAATGCGAGAGTTTTGGGACATGATTACTTATGATTGTTGGGAGCTTTTGGTATTCTTTTTAGGATTGTCATCTTTGGACTGTTTAGTATACATTGTTGTATACCTTTTTTCTTGTTTTTCAAGCTTATCTTTCTCTGGAGGATTTCTTTTTTACTTTTGTTAGATCTTTTTTTATAATACATCTTTCATGGTTTCTTATACAATTAAGAGAAAGAGTCAGCTGTTCTTCCTTAAGTTAATTGTTATGTTCACTTGAGCTGTTTTGATGTTCAAAAGATGTTTTCCCATTAGACATGTTATTTTTCATTTCCTTAATATAACTAATGAAAATCATATTGAAGGATTTAATAAAATGTTTTTTGTCATTCTTTTACAAGGAGTTGTATTTAAATACAAGAAAAAAAACCTACAAAATATGAATAATTATAGCACAATTCCAAAATTGGAATAATATCTCGAAAGTAGGACTAATTATAGTACCATAATAAAATAGGAATAATTACTGTTAGACAACTATAAATTATGGACAACTAGACAACTATAAATTCGGATTAATAATAGGAGAAAAATAACGAGAAAAAATGGGAATCATGCAAGAATCTTCTACTATATCAATACTCCCTCTCAAGTTGTAGAATGAACGTCAAACATTTCCAACTTGCTGGTTAAATCTTGAACTCTTGAAGTGGAAAACCCTTTTTTTAATACCACTTGTTCTGCAGAAGGGACAAATAGTATTCTTAATATCCCTGCTTCAACATTTTCCTTGATGAAATGTCTATCAATCTACAGATGTTTAGTGTAATCATGTTGGACAGGGTTGTGAGCAGTACTTATTGCAGATTTATTATCACAATACAACTTCATCATTCCATCACTTCTAATCTTTAAGTCATCTAAACTTTGTCATTCCATCACTTCTAATCTTTAAGTCATCTAAACTATTTCCAATGCCATAGCCTTGAATTCTGCCTTTAGATCGAGCTATTACATTTTGTTTCTTACTTTGCTAGGAAATTAAATTATGTCCCAAGAAGATGCAATATCCTAGGGTGGATATCTTATTAGTTATGGATCTTACATAATCTACATCAATACAAGCTTCAATGGATAGTTGTTGACAAGAACAAAATAAGATACCCCTTCTTGGAATTGACTTTAAGTATTGCAATATCTTTCGAACAACTTGCTTGTGCTCATCTTTTAGGTTATGCATTAATTGGCTTAATACTAACTGCAAAAGTTATATCTAGCGTAGTGTGGGCCAGGTAGATTAGTTTGCCTAGAAGCTTTTGATATCTCCTTTTTTCAATTGATCCATCACCATTGTTGTGTTTAAGTCAATGACTTTGATCAAAAGGCGTACTTGATGTTTTTCCTCTTAGCATTTCAGTCTTCTTTAAAAGATTCAACACATACTTTCGTTGAGATAAGAATATACTTTCTCTAGAATAGGCAACCCCAATCTCAAGAAAGTATTTTAATTCTCCAAGATTTTAATTTCAAATTCATGAGTTAGCTTCTCCTTAAGTTTTCCCCTTTCAACCATATCATTTCCAGATATGATAATGTCATCAATATACACTAAGAGAGTAGTGATGTCTCTCTTTGGTGAGTGTTTGATAAACACAATGTGATCTTTCGTGCTTTGCTTGTACTCCATTCTTTTCATTGCTTGAGTGAACCTTTCAAACCTTGCCCTAGGGGATTGTTTTAATCCATAAAGGGCTTTCTTTAACCAACACACTTCTTCTTTTCCAGCATTATGATTAAATCCAAGTGGCAACTCTATAAAGACCTCCTCTTCTAAATTCCCATGTAAAAAAGCATTCTACGCATCAAATTGTTACAAACTCCAATTATAAGTAGTAGCCAATAATATCAAGATCTGAACAATATTCTTTTTTGCTATAGGTGCAAAGATCTCTAAGTATTCAATCCTGTATTATTGTGTTTATCTCTTAGCCATCAATCTTGCTCGCACCTTTTCAAAGACCCATTTGCTTTGTATTTTACTATATACACCCATCTGCACCTAATTGGAACCACACTTTGTGGCTTTGTACCAATGTCCTAGGTTTCATTTTTCTCTAGTGCTTGTATCTCCTCTTTCATGGCTTGCATCTATATCCTGTCTTTCAAAGCCTTTTGTACATTTTTTGGTCTGTTAATGGAACAAATGGTAATGAGAAAGCTTTTGTGTTGAGGAGAGAGTTTATGATAGGAGATAAAATGTGCAATGGTGTGATGTTTTCATGTTTTAGTTTCTCTTCTCAAAGCAATGGGAAGGTCAAGATCATTAGAACTAACAGATATATTGGGTTCAGAGTTCATACATGGGGATAGACTAGATCTTTCATTCACAAGTTCTAGTTCAGAGGATTGGTCATGCACTGGAGCGGATGCAGTGTTCCTTCTTGAGAAGGCTCTTATACTGTTTCTTAAAGATCTCATGATTTGTTTTTTTTTTTTTTACGGCTTTTTCATATTATTTTCACATTCAATATTAGGGAATGAAGATATCTTAGGACTAGAGAAACTTGGACTTAGATAAAGCCTTGAAATAATAATTGAAGGATGAGGATCTAGATTTAGCTCAAACTATTGCTAGAAATCTCCCCCTCATAGTTATTAGACTAAGTTTAAAATAGGCTTTGATGCATTAGATGTTACATCCATGGAAACAAGCATTTTCTGAGATGCTGGGTGATAACACTTTTACCTCTTTTGAGAATTGAAATATCCCAAAAAAATGCACTTCAATGCTCTTAGGTGTAATTTGGTTCTATTTTGCTTATGAATATGGAAAAAAATGACACAACCACTAATTTTGAGTTTAATAGTAGAATGAAAAAGATTGCTTGGATAAATTTTAGAAAAAAGTTGAGCTGGACTTTTATTCCCAAGTGATTTTGAAGGAAGCCTATTAATAAGCTGTTAAAACAACTTCCTTTCAAAAACGTTTTGGTATGTGTGTTTGAAAAAGAACAAATCTAGTGACTTCCAAGAGATGATGATTTTTTCATTCTACTACCCCATTTTGCTGGGGAGTGTCAACACAAGATGATTCATGTATAATTTCTTCTTTTTGAAAAAAATTTTCAAGGAATTGATTGAAATATTCTTTACCATTATTAAACTTGACTCATTTTATAGAAATGCCAAATTGCTTAAAAACCATTTTATAAAATGTTTGAAAAAATAAAGGTCATATGTAACCATAGCCCTAGTCCTCAAAAATGACTGTCAAAATGACACTCTAAACTCCAGCCATAGTCATGCCCAAATTCACACAACCTTAGGCAAGTTTCCAAACACAAGCAACTCCAATGTTTGTCACAAATTCATTCAACTTCAACACATCAATGCTCGACCAATACACCTCACTCATTCAACTTAAGGAAAGGTAGGACAATGAAATTCAAATCCACAAAACAAGTTGTAATAACTTGATAATTTGTAAGAAGTGCACTTAAGCTTAAAGGACAAAATCCACCCACTTGAGGTTTATCCAAGCTTAAAGAATTTTGATTCAAGCTTAAGCGAATCTTCCACCAACTTGTTTTCAAGACTCGCCAACTTGAATCTCTACCACCAAATTCTTCTTATAATGAAAATTTAGATAAAGGAAAATTATGAATTCACAAGGGCCAACAAGCTCCAAGGAATCAAAGGAAAATTTCCATTTTTTCATTCATCCAAAAAAAGCTTCCTTGTACAATGAGTTTAGATTGTCTTTTAAAAGCAAGATACAATCTTGGTTAAAAACAAACCCCACTAAGTTAAAATCACATAATAATTTGCAAATGAAAATAAAGTAGAAAACTATA
Source organism: Anacardium occidentale (assembly GCA_026122585.1). Classification (NCBI taxonomy): domain Eukaryota; kingdom Viridiplantae; phylum Streptophyta; class Magnoliopsida; order Sapindales; family Anacardiaceae; genus Anacardium; species Anacardium occidentale. The sequence continues at coordinate 85,418 of JAJEJH010000078.1, forward strand.
AGATTGAAGAAATATGTTACTTTAAACTAATTACAGTGTACAATAAAGATATAAACATATTTAAAAGGTCATAATTTGTATGCTTGCGTTTCCCTTTGATTGATTTGCCTTGGATTCGAATCTTCAATTAGATTGTTCAAATTTGATCTAAAGAGTTGTTGACATTCAAATCCTTATTGAAAGTCATTAGAAATTTAAACATATCAGAAAATGGTGCATCGAAGGAATTCTAGAAGCCAAAGCATGCAAAAAACACTTGAAAAGGCCAAAAATGTGCACACATGGTAGAACCTAGGCATTGCGGCATCATGCCGTGGTGTAGAAAGCATGGCCTTGGCACTGGGGTGCATGTGTGTGCAAGAAGCAAATGTTGGACGTGGGCGAGCGCTGGGTGTGAGGAAGGGATGTGGGTGTGCATTGAGGGTGATGCGCGAGAGCGTGTGCTTGCTTGTGCAACAAGGCATTGCAGGGTGAGCACACATGGGCGTGTGTTAGTGTGCCTTCTCGTGCACGCAAAGCAAAGGTAGGCACTGGAGCACACACGTGCACACAAGCAGGCAACTTCTTATTTTTAGCCTATTTTCAATTCAATTCTCATGTGAATTGATTTTTGTTTTTTTTGCTGGTTTCATATGAAGCCATTGATGAAATTAGATTCTTTGATGTACCATTTTCAATTGTTGCCAAACCCGAACATGATCTAAAGGTCTTGGAAAAAGTTGTGCGAGCTAGTCTCGATGACATTGGCATGGTTGTGCATTGTTGGATTCATGACTTTTGCAAGCATAGTTGGTCTTTTTTGCTGAGCATGAAAGGTTGAAATGCACTTTTGAAGGCTTGAAATACAATTTGAATGCACCAAAGCTTCAATGTGTCGTGGGTGTAGAAAGCATGGCCTTGGCATTGGGGTGCATGTGTGTGCAAGATGCAAATGTTGGACGTGGGCGAGCGCTGGGTGTGAGGAAGGGATGTGGGTGCGCGTTGAGCGTGATGCGCGAGAGCGTGTGCTTGCTTGTGCAACAAGGCATTGCAGGGTGAGCACTCACGGGCGTGTGTTAGTGTGCCTTGTTGTGCATGCAAAGCAAAGGTAGGCACTGGAGCATGCACGTGCGCACAAGCAGGCAACTTCTTATTTTTAGCCTATTTTCAATCCGATTCTCATGTGAATTGATTTTTGTTTTTTTTTGCTGGTTTCATATGAAGCCATTGATGAAATTAGATTCTTTGATGTGCCATTTTCAATTGTTGCCAAACCCGAACATGATCTAAAGGTCTTGGAAAAAGTTGTGCGAGCTAGTCTCGATGACGTTGGCATAGTTGTGCATTGTTGGATTCATGACTTTTGCAAGCATATTTGGTCTTTTTTGCTGAGCATGGAAGGTTGAAATGCACTTTTGAGGGCTTAAAATATGATTTGAATGCGCCAAAGCTTTGATGGATGAAGTCATTCCCAATCTCACATATGAGCACGAACTTGAATTTAGATCAAAAGGTCACTTTAGATTTCTCTTTCATAAGATAAATCCAAGTAGTTTTCATATAATCATCAATAAAAAAAGCAAACCAATGATAACCATTATGAGTTGAAACATTAGAGAGTCCTCATATATTTGAGTGTACCAAGAAAAATGGTTTAGAAACCCTTTTATAACTAATAAGATAAGAAACTCTATGATGTTTTGCAAACTCACAAGTATCACATCTAAGAGAATCAACATTGCTATTATGAAAATATATTGGAAACATCTGTTTAAGCATGTAAAAGAGGGATGTCCTAATCTGTAATGTTCCGACCAAAACTTTGACATACTAGATGACATATGATCAGCAGGAGAACATTGAAAAGCTGAAAACACACCTTGGTTCGTTGAATCTTTTATTTCTTCTAGATAGTACAACCCATTCTACTCTTTAGCATGTGCAATCATCTTCCCTGAGTCCCGTTCCTGAAAGACACAAAGAGAGGAATCAAACATAGCAAGACAGTTTAAATTTTTAGTTAACTGATGAACGGAAACCAAGTTTGTTGCAAGATTAAGGACATGCAAAATTTTATGAAGGTAAAGAGGAGTTATGTTTGCTTGGCCATGCCCTATGATAACTAATGATTTTCCATCAATAATAGTTTTTGGTCTTTTTTATGAACAATGTTTATATGAGCTAAGGATTGATGAATTACTAGTCATATGATCAGTTGCCCCCGAGTCAGTGATCCAAGGATTAGGATGATTAGTACAAGTGGCATTAAAGGCATCAGGAATTGGATGATTACTTGATTGAGCAAAAGCATAAGAACTAGAAGAAAGGGTGTCAAGAAAACCTCTTCTTTTCTTTATTTCATCACTGTTGAGCCCCTTAAGCTCTGAGATGCTTTCAGCTGGTTCTTCTTTGGTATTTTCATCAACTATTGAGCAGTTAGCTTGTCCCCTTTGGGTTTGGATTTTGTTGAGAACCTGCTCATTTCCGTGCAACTTGAAGCATCTGTGTCTCTAGTGTGTCGTGCCTTCTTACAATATGAGCACCATAGACCATCGTTATTGGGTGGTTTAATTTCATTTTGCCTTTGAGTAATTCTTCGGCCTTCACTAAATTTTTCAAACACCATAGCTGAATTTGTGATGGGTAATGATTTCAACATAACTGATCTCTGTGTCTCTCTCCTTGCACCAAAGAAAATACTTCATTGAGAGACGAGAATTTTTCTTCTCACAAAATTTGAACTTGTATTTGATCAAATTCAACATTCAAGCTAGCAAGAAACTGAAAAATTCCATCAACCTTTATAGCTTTCATGAGAGTTTGTGCATCCTCACTACATTGCATCTTAAGATTCTGATTGTGGTCAAGTTTAGTCCATAAACTAGTCATAGTATTATAATATTCACTTATTGAAAGGCTACCTTGCTTAGTGCTGGATAGCTTTGTTTTAATTTCATATAAAACCGCAGCATCTTGCATCTTTGAGTGTATTTTTCAGACTGTTTCCCAAATCTCCTTAGCATTAGATAGAAACATATAATGCCTACTAACCTTTGGTTGCATAGAATTCTAGAGCCACGGCATCACCATTGAATCCTGTTCATACCATGCCTGAAACTTCAGATCATCTTCACTTGGACTTGTGATATTTAGATGACTAATCTTACCTTGATCTTTCGGGAATGTCTTCACTATTTGTGACCACTGGAGATAATTTTTCCCCTCTAACCTTAGGCTACATTCATGTTTGCAATTCTCCAGAAGTAGAATTTGAAGGATCAATATAGGCTCCTCTTGTAATAGAAGAAGAATTGTTTTCTTAGATTTCTGACATCTTCTAAGGAATAAAGGATGAACAAAAATTGAAGAATTAGACAATAGTTATAGCAATGAAGGCCAAGATAGGTTTCAGCAATGAAGGCTGATGATTTTTATTGAAATAAAGTCTGAAATAATTTTGGCAATGAAGGCTGATTTTGTTGTTCTTGTGGCAGCAAGAAGCCCAAAGATTTTAGGGCTTTGATACCATGAAGAATTTGATAAAACGCTTTTATTATTCTTTTACAAGGAGTTGTGTTTAAATATAAGAAGAAAAACCTCCAAAATAGAAATAATTTTAGCACAACAATAGAAATAATTACAATACAACAATAAAATAGGAATAATTACAGCTAAATAACTATAAATTATGGATAGCTAGACAACTATAAATTAGGATTAAAAATATGAGAAAAATAATGAGAGAAAATAGGAATGCTGCAAGAATCTTCAACTGCATCAATACATATGTTTATTTTGCTGTAAAAGTTTGAATTTATTGTTAGGGATTATATACCATTGGTATGTACAAGAATGGAGAGAAAACAAAGGAATTAGAGGAATTAACAGATTATATAAGGAGAGATAAATTATTTGTATTCAACAATCCATCAAAGTCTTACATTCAACTATAATCTAAGTCTGTATTTATAAGATGGCTTGTCCTAAATACGAAATACTTCTAATAACTTATTCAGTCTAACATAAATTAAAAAATTAGTTGTAGGGAAACAAATCTAAGTATAAAAAGTAATAAATATCTTATTTCCCTACCCTAAAGTACTAGATTAGATTCTCCATGATTCTCTCCTATTAAGAAAAACTTGACTGGTGAAGCTTTGGTCAGTAATAGGCACCATGTGTCAACGGAATTTATAAGTAGACTTGAAAATACCAATTTCTCGCACTAGTCATATGAAAGAGATCAACCAAGATATTAGCATAATAATCCAATCGCTTAGAGATGGATTAGATCTAAGTGTGGTATCAACTTGGTCAAGTTATGGTAAATAATCCGAGAAACTCCGTAGCAAAAACTACTAGAGGCTAAAAATGCCTTGGTGAGTATACATTGTTTTATAATTAATTATTAGATTGTAAATTAATCTCAAAGAAAAATTAGTGAACATGCAATTAATAAGAGGCTCAACCAATGGAATCAATAGTAATTTCTAGTTTAGGATCTCTTTTAGCTTGAGATGTAATAGGAGTCTGATGGTAGAACTTGTGAAGACTCCAGCCCTAAGTGACTGTGGTCCTTTGCCTACAAAAGAGGAAGAAATTAAGAGGGAGACAGATGGCAATTGAAGATGGGGGAGGGGTGGAATTCAGTTGGGGCTGCACTATAGAGGAATGAGAGTTACTAGCTTTCTGCATCTTTTGTTCAATTTGTTGAAGATATACTTTTTGTAATGCGGGTTTTGCCAAGGTTATTGGTCGCTCCACTTTAAATATTTTCTTTACTGTTTGGTTGAGTTCTTGACTGGAAATTTGCAATCCGGATTTTATATACATTCTTGCTAAAATTCTGATTAATGAAAAGCTTTCCCATTGCTATATTCAACTCATCCTTTCTTGTGCTTAGCATTCATTCTATGAAATTAATTGTTTAGGTTTTTGAAATTGTTTGAAATTGAAACAGAATCCCAGGTTCTTATCAAGATGGTTTACTGATTTTGATGTGGTCCTAACTTCTAGCACTATATGCACCATCTTGTTTGCTGTCACTTCTAGCACCAAATTCACCATCATGCTTAACCTTGTTTCAAGCATCATTCTCACTCATAGGACCAGATTGACTCTTATAATTTGTTTTACAAGTAATTGATAGGCAAGATAGGTAAACTATTGGGACGTTGCTTGGGAAATCAAGAAATCAAGCTATCTTGGCTTAGGCTAAGTTGTACTTAATGAATGCTCGAAACACTCTTTTACATTGCTTATCACTCTCATTCTCATTGTGTGTGTAAAAGAGACAAAAAAATGATTACTTCCCTATTCATTATATTCTTTTTGTGCATGTGTCAAAATGGAGAGTGAGAAGAGTGTTTTTAGCATTTCTCAAGATACTTTATCAATTAGCATTTGTCCTTGTTTCTCCAGGATATCAAAATATCTGATGTTTTCTAGAATTTATTGAGCAATTGGTAAATAAAGAATGAGTTAACCATCACCTTTTTGTTTTTGGTTTATATAATGTCTAATTATGATAATTTGGCTTTCATCTTTTCAGTGCATATTTTCTATAATATCTGATTTTATCATGGCTGCAGGCATTGGATACTTTCAACACTGCAGTTGTTTCTCCTATATATTACGCTTTGTTTACATCTTTTACAATATTTGCCAGCGCAATAATGTTTAAGGTAAAGCTCAGACATCACATACACTGCAATAGATACACTTGTTCAGGCAAGTCTGATGTATCATAATTCTCTAATTGTCTGTCTGGTTGCTCTAGGATTATTCTGGTCAAAATGCAAGTAGTATAGCATCCGAGCTTTGTGGGTTTATCACTGTGTTATCGGGAACGGCTGTATTGCATACCACAAGAGAGCCAGATCCACCTTTTATTACAGGTAATGTCTCATGCATATCAATGGGCCACCTTTGATGTCCGTTGCAAATATATAGTTTAGCAACCTAAGCACATTATACTTAAGTAATGCTTGATATGCTTGATACATATGCCATCTGAATATAAAGTTTGCCTCATTATACTGAGCAGCTGAATATACTGCCAGTATTATACTATTAATACATGCCAATGTCCTCAAAAAGCTATGGTTCTTTCATTTGTTTATCTCTCATTTGAGTTGTGCTGTTGGGAATGTCAAGAAATGCTTTTTTGGGGAGGGTTCATTTATTGGTTGATTCTATGCTTTTTATGTTTTTCCTTGCTTAGAGATTTTTGGCTTCTCAATGATTTCTAGTGAAAGTTTTGTGTTCTATTTACATCTTCAATATGTGGAATTTTAAATTATGAGGACATTGAAGGGTTTGTATTGATGAATTACCTTCTCATTTTTTCTTTGCTTGAGAATGTTACTTTGAAAACTTCGACAAAGGATCTTGTTAGGAACTTGGAATTTCATTGTTAAATTGGATTAAAATAAATGGGATTTCCATCAACTAAATTGAATATTTTATTGAATGGATATTGATCACTGGTGGTGTTCCACCTCCCGAAATACCATGCTATATTAAAATTAGATTCTCAAAAGCTCCCTTTAATCCTCCCCAAAGCCTTACTATTTATATAATCAAAAACCTGACCTAATTGGGCTCGCAATATACTAATTTCTAATAAACTAATATTGCTAACTGATAACATGTTCCTGTTAATATTTAAATACTAATATTCTAAATCTCTAAATTGCCTGATTGGACTCCAAATTACCCGGGGCCTGACAATACCTCTCCTTAGTAGCGGTCTTTTCCCCAAGGCTGAAGGATGAAAATTCACCTTGAAAAAGGGCCTTGGATGCAGCTCTAAGGAATGATACGTTGCAAGAAATGTTTCAATTTCACTTTCCTCAGTGGCCATTGGCTCCATTTCATCATCGTCAGTTGCATCTGAGACCTGGAGGTGTGCATTCGAACAAACATGGTTAGGCATGCACTGCTTATCACACTGGAAACATTGATTTTGAGCTGATTGAGGTCACATTTTATCTTGCGTTATCTGAAAATTATTCCAGTCATCTTGTGGAGGTGAAGGCGAAGAGTTTGGTTGGGTGGCAATAGGTGAGTGATTGGAGTTTTTGTTTTGTTGGGCAGAAAATTGTTGATTTTACAACTGGAACTCAAGGAGTTGGAAATTTTGGGAACAGTTGGGTTGATCATAATTTTAAGAAAAGTTGGGCTATATAGTTGGGGAAGTTTGGATAAAGTTGGGTTGGATATGAGTCACTTGGGAAAGGCCTTGGGTCTATTGGGCTAGGGTCGTTGGAGCATCCAAGTGGCAACCCTATCCAGGCCTTCCCCTTTTAGTTCTTCTTCAACGTCACCGGCAAGCTCCATTGCAAGACACTTTGGGTTTTGCACTTTTATCCTTCTATTGATTTCTTCCTTTAGTCCATTGATAAAATTCCCTGGATAAGCCCCTTTCAACATTCCTAGCATTGTTTCGACAACATATTCAAACCCTTGAATGTAATCTTCCACTGTGGTTGATTGTCGAAGAGCAGCCATCTGCCCATATGGGTTGTTGGCTTGCACTCCCTCAAATCATTGAATTAATTCTGCCAAAAGTGCCTCCCAACATGTCACTGGCGCCTTTCCCCTCACCCATTGTAGCCAGCGGACTGTTGCAACATGATTTTTTTTTTTTTTTTTTTTTTTTTTTGTTTTGATGGTGTTTTGGGAACGTTGAAATACTGTTTGGCCTGATAAATCCTGCTACTGGATTGTGGTCATTCATTCTACCTTTTTTACAGTTAAGCCATCCGTTGTATCCATATGGTCTATTGTAGGATTAAATGGTGAGTAGTTGTGACCAAGGTTGGTGGGAGGAAGTGTTGATGGGTAGTTGAAGTGTGGAATTGATGACTGTGGGGGTGGAATTGAAGTGCTAACACTTGGGTGGCTGGTGTGGTGGATGTCAAATGTTGATGTGTGGTGGAAGTGCTGACTTCTTGATTGTGGGGGTGAGATTGGTGTGTTGATGGTTGGGTTGCTGGTGTAGTGGTTGTCAAGTGTTGATGTGTGGTGGAATTATTGAGCTGGTGAGTGTGGGGTGAAATTGAAGCGTTGATGTGTTGGTGGCTAGTGTGCTGAATGATGATGATGGGTAATATTTGGTGGGCAGTTTGTACGTGTTATGGTGGTGGTTGTGTAATGGGTGATTTAAGGTGGTCAAATTGTGGGGGTTCTGATGGTCATCAACTGGTGGATAATATTGGTTGGCTTGTATTGTGGATTGCTTATTTGGTGTTTGTATGGTGCTTTTATCTGTCAACTTTTCTCCAGCCATGGTGGTGTTGGTCTCTTTTTGGGTGTCTAATTTTTCTTTATGGCAGCCAGTATCTCCTCAAGAGTTGATATTTTTGATAACTTTCCGTCCAGAATTTGACATTGTTCGGTGTGTTTGTCATGTTCTTTTTTCCATAGTTCTTTCAAATCTTTAACTTCCTTCTGTAGTGTATCAACTTGGTTTTCCATTCGCGTATTGATCATTGGTATGTTGAAGTATGCGGATCTGTTGGCTTTGATAACAATTGTTAGGAACCCAAATTGTAGTTAAATTGAATTAAAATAAATGGGATTTGTATAGACTGAATTGAATATTTTATTGAATGAATATAAATTACAATCAAGAACTTAATATCTCCAGTGCTATACTAAGAGGTTATTGATAGTGCTCTACCTTCCGGAATACAACAATATATTAAAATTAGATTCTCAATAGCTCCCCTAAATCGTTCTAAAGCTCTACTATTTTTATAATTAAAAACCTAACCTAATTGGACTCCTAATATACTAATTCCTAATGAACTCGAATTTTTTATTGATAATATATTCCTAATAACAATTCTAATTAAATACTAATATTCCAAATCTCTAAATTACGTGATTGGATACTTAGTTACCCGGAGCTTAACAGATCCTGGAGTTTTTAGGCCTGATTTAGGTTGTTTTGTAGTATCAAAATTTTTTTAACTGGCTTATTATTTGATTCATCACTGCATCGCTTTCGACTGGCTTCAATGATGTGAGAGGCTAAAGTTCTGGCTGAAGTTCAATTATTTTCTCTTTTTTATATTCTTACTTTTTGAGTTTACTCCATGGTAGAATTAATAATAATTGCAATGTTACCCAAAGACAATGGTCCAAGGTTTGTGTATCCCTTAATTGATGTTTTATGTGTAAAACGCGGCTGAGAGTATTTGATTATTTGTTCCTTCAATGCCCAATAGTTTATATTTGTTGTTTAAACCATTTAAAGAAGCTAGACTTTCTTCAGGTTTTTTGAACTCATGTCTTAGTCAAGGACCATTTAAATATATATGAATAGAACCATCTCTTTAATCGTTGAAATTTTATCAGATGGCTTTTGTTGACACTAGCCTAATTGAAAGAATGGGAAAAGGGGACTCGACATATGATAGCTTAATATTTATTTGATAATCCTGAACATGCAGATCTTTATACTCCATTATCTCCGAAAGTAGCATGGTACATTGAAGGCAATGGGGAAGTCTGTAAGTTGAAGGATGATGAAAATGGTTCACCTCCTAATTTTATCACAATTCTCTATCAAGACTACTTCAAGTAAATGAAATATGCATGGGACATCAAAATTTTGCACTCAGACCCATCAAAATACAGCTAGAGAATTCTTTTATGATTGTGCAGGCAAAAAAATGTGGTAATATTTTGTCCAGAATTTTTCTTATTCTTCTTGGTTTCATCATTATGTAGATCAAATTATCTGAGTCATTTGGTGCAGAGTCACCTTGTTCATTTTCATTTTATTTTTTAGCACCTCTTCACACCCTGATTTTGCTATTTCCTCAACTTGTAGCTACATCTTATTTCCTTGTAGAAACTAAGTGCAGGCTTGGAATACTCTAATCCTTGTAGGTCGGTCTTTGTAATTTCATTTTTTGCTTCTCATCTGGGGAATCGTTATAATAATTTATCGTTTTGCTGCTGTTTGTATATTCTGAATTGTTGTCAAGGTATTTCTTTCTCAACATGTTGCAAATGCACAAATATAAACTGGGGCATGTCCTGTATTAGAATCATATTATGATTCGAAGTCAATACATTATAGTTGTGAGAGTTGTAAAATTGCAATTCCTATTAAAAAATTTTATTACTTTCATATCATATACTACTAATCCTCGTTGCTCTGAGAAATTGTGGGAATTTATATTTGGTAGTATGGTAGCTCCTGGTGAAATCCATTAGATTCCCTGTAAACTCTCTGAAAGTTTCTAATTATTATATATATATATATATTCTTTTCATTCTATAGTATAATTCAATTGTCCATAAAGAGACTAGTTGTTTCTCTCGTCCACAAGTGTCTTTTTAATTAAACAAACGAAAGTTATAAAACAAATATCTCTAATGTAAATATTTTCAGCTCAAAAGGTGGGAAGTGCTTGTATTATGAGCCCTTGAATGAAATTCTGGATCACTCTTGGATAGCTTCAGTATACTGGGGGATTCCCACATTTTTGCATTTTGATAGCTACTATAATTGGTACGTGACATTATAAAGATGCCTTGTGAACTTCCCTTGTTATCTTCATATTTTCAGAAATTGATTGTCAGATACTAGACCTGGCAAAACTAGGTTTTGTCCATGGGTACCTGAAAAAAAGGGTATGTGTTATTAGTTTTTTTTTTTTTTTTTTTAATTTGTATCCAAAAGCATCCATTTTTTTGTGGATAGACCAGGTAGACGATGGGTACTCACAATTTTAAAAATTATTTATTTATTTTTTTGTATCATTTCACTTTTATCTCCTTTTGTTACTTTCATGTCTCTCTTCTTCTCTCTTTCGGCTTCTGAATTACATTTAGTGGCCATTGTAGGTTCTTGCTTTGGTAACTCTTCAATTTATGATAAAACTTGTGATGAGAAGAAATTTGTAGATGTATTTTGATGAGGAGATGATATTTTGTGATAGTGATTTGTGATTGGGAGTTTTGATGATATTTTGTTGACTGTCACAGTTTGAGAGTAGAAAATTTTGGTCGAAATTGTTTGGATTGATTTTATAGAGAATTTCTAGTATTTGTTTGTGTTGAATAAATAAAGCTGAGGTGAGAAATTTTCTCTGTGACGAAAGAAATTAAATTTCCCTATAAAACCCAGAAGAAATGCATTTTAATTTGAAAATTGTTTGTACAAAATTAAGAGTCTGGAATTTGAAATATATATATATATATATATATATGAGGAGAAAGTTTAGGGTTATTTGAGAACATCCGAGTCCTATAATTGAACATATATATGGTTAGACGGGTCGACTTAATGCCCGTCACTGGTAATTTCTAATGAGCTGGAATTAAAACTAATCACAACCTCTGACTTGTAAGAAATTCTTGCACTCCAAGAAGTCCCGAAACTACAAATCAAGCCCTTTGCTGCCTATTTGAGCTGTTAACTTGGGATATCGACTCTCTTTGACTGGGTCAAATGCCTTTTTAGCCTGTGAAGATTTTGCCATTAAAATTCCTTTTCCAACTAAACTCATGGATGCCAATCCTAACTGTGGTGAATGACTGCTGAACAAATATCATTCCATGTCGTTGTCCGTAGGACGAGCCTACTTTCTTTCCTAAAAGGCTATAAAACTTGAAATAGGAGACCAAATCTATCACCATCAACTGGTATTAAATAAGTCTTTTTAATTGTCAAAAAATTATTCTCTTTAATTTCAGTAATTACAATTGAAATATAATTGCTCTTTTGACACCTATCAAATCATTAAATGCTATACTATTTTGAACATATGTAATTTTAGTTCATTGTTATAAATTCATAATAGTGAGGAAAAAAAAAAATGAGAAATCTTGTAAATGCTTAAATACACTTGGCAATGAGTTAAAATGTTTCAACACATTATTTGTATTACTTTCTATTTATTCTGTAATTACATGTTATTTACATAATATCAACACCACCATTGATCTTTTTAGCAAAATTATCTAAATTATTATTATTATTTTTAATATTTTTGTACCCAAGTTTCCTTCGATATTTTCATCTGTGTAAATTTTTACACCAACAAATGAGATATGACCTAAAGTCGATAGAGAATTTGTGCCGAGTATATACACCCACTTATGAAATTGTAGATTTTTTTTTTGAGGCTGCTAGAGCAAGTAATGCAGCATATATCTAGAAAAAGCTATGGATGCAATCAAGGAAGCTGATTCGGTGGTTTACTTATTTCTTGAAAAAGGTAATCTTGAATATCTGTCTAGGTCTACATAATCAAACATGAGATTGAATCAGACCATGCGACCTTATAATGCAAAACCATATAACAGTTGGTTGGGCCACTTTAAGAACAAGCCTATTATTACGCTTCTAAAGCATTTGAGAGGGGAACAAAAGAGAGGAACTAAGGAAAGCCATGAAAATGCTAAGTGGACAACTAAATTACACTCCATATGGCGGGCTTGAAAAGGTAACCAATAATGGAAGACATCTTAGAGTTGTTTCGGCGAATGCCATAGAATGTGAGGTGGTTTTGGATCAAACAAGGAGATATAATGTTAATAGTATTCCATACTGGACTTGCTTTTATAAGGTACTGAATCCAAACCCAGCAAGTCCAAATAAAATATATACAGCCTAAAGTGACTTACTATGAAGCTCAATCAATAAAGTATGAGACTTTAGAAAGAGAAAAACCAAAAATCTTCATACATCTCTGCAATTTTTAGAATAAGAAAAATCACAAAAGAAATCTCTCAATTATTAAATCTTAGAAAGTTCCACTACACCGTTTAATAAACCTTTGTTATTCTATTGGTGTCTCTCACTATATGAGATTATCTCATCTAAAAACAAAGTTATTTATTTATAAGAGAAAGACACATTACATATCTTCTAAATAAGTAATATTGCACTTAAAACCCTTTACAACTTTCCTCAAACAAGCAATGTGAGACAATATTTAAAGCACAATCTCAAGAAATCATTATTGACTTGAATCTTCTAGCCTTTCAATAACATTTGCAAAATAATAGAAAAACTCTATCTTCAATCTTCTTATCAACTACCCCTATCTTCAATCTTCTTAGAAACTAAATCTCGAATACGTTTTGGACACAACACCAAAACCCATGAATAATAAAGAGTAAGCATCAATTAAAAAGACATACAAATAAATATTTGGTTTAACTTAATCTAATTCAATGTGGTCTATTCGAAAACCTAGTCAATAAATCAATCAACTATGAGACTTTCAGAATATAAAGCCAAAAAACTACTTATAGCTATACGATTTTTAGAATGAGAAAAATTACAAAAACTTCTTTCAATTATTGAATCCCAAATAGCCTCAATGATAGATAGTTTTACGCTTGTAATAATTTTGAAACATCAAGATTTGTTTGATCGATGGTGTTAGAATTATCAACGTACAATTGGTCCATAACCAATGGCCTTTACCACCCATTTGTAACACTTATTTTTCTTTGTCTTATAGCTTTAGTAACATATATTCTTCGCATTATTTTTCTTTGTCTTATATTGCTTCAGTTTTAGTCCACTTTTAGTGGTATGATTGAGATTTTCTATTATGACCATCTTTGGATTATTTTGTTTATAACTTTATTCATGCCTATGATAAAAAATACTAGTAGTGGTGTTCACTTCAAAGAATGATGTAATATCAATAGGGCGACTTTGATGGTATTTTAGTGATAACTCGTTCTTTTGAGAAAACAAGATATTAATTTATAATTTCTTTCTTGATATTGCTATTGCAAGAGCATATTTAAGGGATGAAATATGAAGCATATATATTTTTTTAAGTATTTTCTCTTCACATAACCTCATTTGCGAAACAATTTTGAGTAGGGTATAATTGAACTTACATATTTATAATCTTATGAGTGTAGGTGCGTAAATCCGTATTAAGTTGTTGGGAATACTATTGATTTATGATGTCTTTAATAAGCTCTTTTATTCTATTGATGTCTTTTATGATTTGAGAGTACCCTATTTTAAAACAAAACAACTTATTTAGAAGAAAAAAGACCTATTATGAATCTTGTAAATAAACACTATGGGACAAAAGACTCCTTCACAACTTTTCTTAGATAAGCGGTGTGACATAAAATTCGAGGGACAATCTTAATCTTTATATTAAAACTTACACACACAAAAATACATCCTGTTCCAGATAAATTTAAATGGTCATAACTTATCCTTGCAAATGTGTAGCCTCCAATTGAAAAAGAAAAAAGAAGACTAGTAATGGTAGATCTCATAACCTAGATATAACAAAATCGGAGAAGCAACAACACCACAATTTTCCAGGTCATTCACATTTGGATGTGGTGTAAGTGGCTCCTTTGGATGTAAGCAAAAGGATATGCCAATTTATGAGAGCATGGAAAAAACAAGTTAGTTGGCTTAAATTTCAATTATTTAATATAGGATATATGTCTTAAACTTTTACAATTAAGGGTAGTTATGTAATTTTCTTGGTATGGGATTTTAATTTTTTCTTGATCAAGATATTTTTAAGCCTGAATATATAAACCCATTGTTATTCTAATTGATAAATTCTAATGAATTCCTATGTGTTTGCAAGCCCTAAAACCCTTTTAAACAATTCTAAAGGCAATGAATATAATGGATTGCATTTTCAGTTGATCTAAATTTTGCTCACCAAGTCATAACACAGTTGGTTTGAGTATGTTGAAATCCTTCATTGACTTGAATCTTCCAACCTTTCAACAACATTTGCATATAATAAAAAAACTCTACCTTGAATCGTCTTAGCAACTACCTTTATCTTCAGTCTTCTTAGAAACTAAATCTTGAATATCACTGGTTGGGGATACAACATCAAAACCCACAAATAATAGAGAGTAAGCCCAAATGAAAAAACATACAAATAAATATTTGGTTGACCTAACCTAACTCAAAATGGTCTACCCAAACGCCTAGTTAATAAATTAATCTACTATGAGACTTTTGGAAGATAAAGCCAAAAAACTACTTACAACATTGTGATTTTTAGAATGAGAAAAGTTACAAAAATTCCTTTTAACTATTGAATCCCAAAGAGCTTTAATGTCTTATATTCTTATTCTTGAAAGAAATTTGAAATATCAAGATTGTTTGATCAACGGGGTTAGAATCATCAATGTATGATAGGTACATAACCAATGGCCTTTACTACCCTATTTGTAACATTTATTGTTCTTTACATTATTTTTCTTTATCTATTTTTGCTTTAGTCTTAGTCCATTTTTAATGGTATGACTGAGATTTTCTATCCTGACTATCTCTAGATTGAAAATTATTTTATCCATGACTTTGTTCATGACTACGATAAATACTATTGTTCATAACTTAAATCAATTGAGTGGTCATAACTTATTCTTGCAAATTGTGTAGTATCTAATTAAAAAAAAAAAAAAAAACTAAAAATGGCAAGCCTCGTAAGGCTAGATATAACAAACTCGGAGAAGCAACAATACCACAATCTTCAGGCCATTCATATTTAGATATGGTGCATGTGGTTCCCTTAGACATAGCAAGAGAACATGCCAAGTTGATATGAGCATGGAAAAAACAAGTTAGTTGGCTTAGATTTCAATGATTTAATATATGATATATGTGTCTTAAACTTTTACAATTAAGGGCAGTTTTATAATTTTCTTGGCATGGATTTTTTAGTAATTTCTCAATCAAGATATTTTTAAGCCTAAATATATAAAACTTGGTTATTCCAATTGTTAGAATTCTAATGAATTCCATTGACTGTTTGGCTCTTGTGCTTTGTTAAGGTATTTGAAAAATCTCTTTACTTATTTTGATATTGACTATATTTTGTAAGAAATCTTGTAACTTTTTTAGTGGTTCTGTGCTTTGAATCATTTGGGTGGACTGGTTTATACATTGAAAAGTTTGTCGAACTATAAGTTGCAATATTTATTGTAATAGATTTGGCTAAAGGATCCCAATACCTTTGATATAGGATTTATTTTTTGAAATATGAACTAAGTAAACTGATTTGCATTTATTTTCTTGCTTTCTTGCATATTCTTGATATTAAATTTTTATAAATCAATCCCTAAACTTTAACAATAGATATTAGGGTGACTTCTAATTTTTTTTTTCTTTCAATATTCTTTATAGTTTCTTATTCTATATTGGTATGTTTCTTTTGTTTTGTAGAAAAGAACAAACAAAATTGTCTAAGTGAGAGTCACTATCTTTAAAAGATGTTTTAGGTGATTTAAGGTTAAAAGATTTAGAAACTAAGTTTGAAAAGAAAACAATTAGTGAAGGTCTTTAGGTGAGAGGCAGAATAAAAAAGAAAAATTAGTCTAAGGACAAAAGAACATCTAGATCTAAGTCTAGATTCGAAAGAACTTATTGGTATTGTCATAAAAGGGACATATGAAAAAGAATTTGATATGTTGGCAAGTCTTATCCCATTCGTAAACCAAATTGGTGGCAAGCAAAACGATGGAATTATAGGTTTTAAAACACTTTTAATTTTGGCTAGCCTTGAAAACACTTAAACAAGTTCTAAGACACTTGGTTTGAGTAAAGTTGCAATCAATATGAAGTGTAGAGTTAAGAGCAAAGCTCAAACTAGCAACATAGTTCAAGTTTTGGTAATGACAAGTTTTAGCTCCTTCAAGTTGTCATTCAATCATGATCATTAGCCTTTAATCTATCCATGTACAATAAGGAAACACCAAATCCATCCATTCATGTGTTCTTTTGGCCAAAGGTTTTAAGAGTAGCAAGGATAATTTCTTTGTAATTAACAAGAGTCAAGATGGATTTTAATGCATGTAATTGATGTCCAAACCTTCCATTCCTAATACATGGCAATCCATGGAGTTCAAGTTCAACAAATGGCTATATACCAAATCTAAAGAAAAGATAAAGCTAATCGATGCAAATCAAAAATAGAAAAGCCAAGAAGGAGGAGGCAAGAATTTTGCCTGCATGCATGGTGCCATGATACCATATTTCTACTTACTTTGATTGTTGCTCAATGCCACAATGTCTATTTTGCCGCTCTGGTACTAAGTCTTAAGTATCCATGTCTTCAAAAGCATGTAAGTTTGGTACTAATCTTCTCCACTAAGTCTAAAGTGTCTAATAATATAATTTAGGTGCAACAATCTTCAAATCAAGAAAAATTAAATAAATTAAAAGGTCAAGTACGAGGGCACCCAAAATCAAGAAAAGTTAGTGAGAAAAATGTAAAGCATGCATGCACATTAATATCATTTAGCACATGTATATTTTTAAGTATAAATTTTAATTAGTTTTTAGGTGAACTAATGCTTCGATATTTTTTCTTTTCATGCCTTGTATTTTTTCCTATAAAAAGGCAACTTTTCTTATTACTAAAAAGACTTATGATGAATGAAAATTTGAGAAACTTTCTCTTTGTTTTTAGAGCTTAGTTGCTCTTATGAACTTTGTCTACCCTTTATCTGATCTTTAGCAAGAAGAAGTTGATAATAGCTGAATCAGGGTGGTAGATTCAAGATACAAGTAGGTGAAAGTTCTTTTATACTTGTGTCAAGTTTTCTATAAGCTTCGTTCAACATTCAAGTTGATGGATCTTTTTCCTCTAGACTGGAGTGCTCAGTTCTTGCCTTTATCCAATTCAAGTAAAAGGATTACTAATGTAATTAGATTTAAGCAAGTGGAAATTCTTTTAGGCTTGAACAAACCTATCTTGCACTTTAAATTTCAAGTAAGTTGTTACATACTTGTGTTGTGAATTTGAAGTTAATATTTCTAACTTTCTTTGATTGAAGTTGTATTGGTTGTGAGCTATTTGATGTTCGATATTAGAGTGTTACATGTAGTTTGAACTTGTTTTGGAATTTGAATGGTGTTGGAGTTAAGATTGTAAAGAGATTGAGTTAAATATTACATGAAATTTAATATGAATTTGCATGGACTTTGAAACAAAACCAAGCTAAAGACTTTTTAGAGTAGAACTTGTGTATGTTATGAGACGAAGTTAGTAAGGTTGGGGTTGGTTTTTTTTTTTTTTTTTTAAGAATTGTTCTAATAGGAAGAAAATGCACATTATTAATTCTGATAACCTTGAAAATTTAAATATCTTCAAAGGATATGAGAGTATAAAGGTTTTACTACTTATTAAGAGAATGTCTAGTGATACATAGGTTATAGGTTCAAGTTACACGTTTCATATGACACCTAGATTAGACTGGTTTATAAATTTTAAACACATAAATTATGGTAAATTTTTTGTGTAATGATGAGTCATATGATGTAACAAGGATAAGCAATGTAAAATTTATGATTTCTAATGATTTTATTAAAATATTAGAAGATGATAAGTTAATGCTTACATTTAGGAGAAATTTAATCTTTTTAGGTTTGTTCGATTAATGTAGGTATAATTATTGGTTAGAGAATATAATTCTTAAAGTGATGAGAGGGGTTTTAGTTGTAATAAAGGGAAAACTATTACATGATTTATACATATTAGAAGGTATTATAATAGGAGATTCAATGGAAACTAGTTTAGTTGACAAGGCATGCAAGCTTACCCCAACCTATCACTATCAAATGCAAGAATGCCTTTTAAGTCCATTTTGGTCCAATAACACAATCCAGGTGCAACATTCTCCAAGTTAAGGGCAAATATGCCAGTTACAAGGTCAAGTACAAGGCAACCTAAAATCATGGAAAGTTAATGTGTAAAAGAAGAAACATGCATGTAAGTTGACATCATTTAATACTTGCTTAATTGTAATTATATGTAGTAACTAGATTTAGGTGAATTTAATTCTTGGTCCTTTTGTCGTTTCATTATATTTTGTAATGCCTATAAAAAGGCCAAGTGTGATAGGTTCTTGCCACATCATATTACGAGATACTTACCATTATTGTTTAGTCACCTTACCCTGACTAAAAGGAATGCGTGATTAGGTTTTTGGCGACCATAAAGTTTTTTGTAAAGTCACCATCCAAGGTTTCATTTAGGAAAATTTGACAAAGATAGATCACTTTAAGATCCCCCATGAAGGACCCAATCCCATCTTCGCCTACTAATAGACAAGTTTGAAGAGTTAGGTATGACAATAGAAAAGTATTAGACACTAGTGTCACATAGCTTGAAAACTAGTCTCTACTATATAATTTGTTTTAGTTATGTTTTGATATTTTTAAATTATCCTATTTTAGTCATACAATGTGCCATAATTATAACATTTAAAAAAATAAATTACAATGATTCAACATGATAAAAAAATTAATTAATTACAATGCCAAAAAATTAATAATAAAATAAATAAAATTACTAAATTAGTCTTACAAAACAAATGGTTAACAAATAATAATAATTATGTTATTTCTTTGCATTTGTCAGACTCATATGTGGACCTTTTTGATTGATAGACGAATATATAAACCAATGAGTGGATGCTTTTCAGTTGAGCATATTATAGACCAAAAAGGCTTCCATAGATGGCTCTAACATAACCTGCACATAACTTAAACATTAAAAATAGAGGTTATTGAATTTTAAATTCAATTGCATAATCATACAACACCCATTCCATCATTCAAACCATTATCATGCATACCATTATATATATTCAACACATTCTATTAACCAACCAAAGCAATTGGATCATGAAACGAGATAAATCAATCACCTATGATCCACCTTAGAGTTATAATCATATTTCATAGAGAGCACATGTCTGCCAACCATCCATAAGCTTTCATGAATCATTCATATTCACACAAAGAACAAAAAAATATATGATTATATAACATGTCTTCATGAAAAGTGTCATCTAATCTAAAGATGTCTTCATGAGCTTTAATCTAATATGTCTTTATCAAATATACTTTACATGTTTTATGAACTCTAATCTTGTATGGCAAATAATTGGCTAGTGACATGCATAGATTTGCTAACACAAATTATAGGTAGAAATAATATCAATTGGAAAGTGACATGTATAAAGGTAATCTTAATTCATGTTGGATTGTAGAAACAAGATGTGGTAGGCATATCACTTCTAATATGTAGAGACTAAGATAGAGTAGATCACTTAGTCAATAAAAGGTGGACCTATGCATTGGGAATGAGACGAGGACCATAACTCTAGCCATAAGATCTTATAAATTATCTTTACCCAATGGGCGTGTATAAGAAACTTAAGAACTATTACTTTATACTAGTTATTTCTAGAAATTTAATTTGTATCTATTTTTGATAAAAATGGGTATTCATTCTTGATTACTAATATACTATAACTATTAGCTTAAATAATATTCTTTTTGGAACAACAAATTTGATTAACACTTTGTATGTTCTAAATCTAGACAATAATATTTTCAATGTTAATTAAAACAAATGAATCAAATTAAATTAACTAAATCCCATATAGTGGTGGCATTGCAACCTTTAGCACATAAGCTTGAATGTATTTCAAAACACCAGTCTTTTAGGATTTTGCAATCATTTCAATTATAATTATATGATGAATGTGAATCGTGTCTAATGGACAAGATGTCCAAGTTACCTTTTACTAGTCACAATGAAAGGGTGATTGAACTGTAGGAATCATACACAAGGATATGTGTGGGCTTGTGATAATGTATGGTAGACATAAAGAACTCTATTTTGTTACACAAGTCTGAATGTTTTGACAAAATCACAGAATTCAAAAACAAAGTAAAGAAAGGAGGTGTTACAATGCTAAAAGCATGCATGAAATCTAAAAGGCAACCATCGCGGTACCTAAAGGTGGCATTATAGTGCCATGTGGTGGCAAAAAATTCTTCATTTCTTCTTGGAATTGTCTCACTTACATGGGTTTCATCCTTGGTATTCTTGTGTGTATGGTTGAATCATGTCTTTCAAAAGTATACTTGGTCTTTCCTTGGTGAGCTTAGATGGAATGAGGGCTTTTTGGCTTTCTTAAGTGACCACTAGAAGGAACGAGGCATTAATTGTTGAAGTTGTTCCTAAATTACTTATCGATGTTAAAACTTGAACTATGTTGCTAGCTTGGGATTTGCTCTTAACTCCATGCTCCTTATTATGTAAATCTTTACTTGAACGAAATGTTTTAGGGTTTGGATGAGTGATTTTAGTGCCAACCAAATTAGCAAGTGTCCTAAGACTTGCAATTCCATCGTTTAAGTGATCACTAGTGTAGTTTGCAAGTGGGTTAGGATTTACAAAGATATTAGATACACTTATCAATTTATTTGACAAAGCTTAGGTAAAGCCCACTGATTTTCAAATTGGCTAAAAAGAACTCTTAATTAACTGTTTCATGGGCTTTCATCAAGTCAACCTCGATTGCATATTGCTTGCTACTTTCTTTTGCCATACAAAAAAGTAACAAGTCATCTACAAAGCTTTGGACATGTTCCATAAATGATCAAGGTTGAAGCTAATCAAACCAAAAGTAATATATCTTTCTCTAAGGTGGCTAAAGAGGAAAAAACTCGTTTACATGCAATCGCGAATTTTGAAGAAGGGGAATTATCATTCATGTTCTTGGGGTCCTTATAATTTCTCCAAGCTTGTTTATGTAGTTTTTTAGCCAATGATAAAATAGATCCTTGGTAGAATCACATATTGAAAAAAGTAGTCTCTTTCTTATATTAGAAGAATTATTCTTATTAAGATTGTCTTATTTAGTATTTAAGTTTATTAGTCCTTCGTTTTAATTCTCTTATCTAAAATTCACAAGGAAATTGATGCTTGCATAAAAGCTTCCTTTTGGGTGGGTGTTGACCTAAATAGAATAAAGCAAAGGTAGCATTGGATAAGATTTTTATATCTAAAGAGGAAAAGAGCCTCAAAATCATTAGCAGTAAAGTGTGGAATAAGGCAACAATCGCTACACTTATGGAACCTTCTCCAAACCAATTTTTCTTATATATAGGTAGACTAGATCAAGTCAAATAGGCTCAAAAGAGGAACATATGGGATGTTAATGTGACTAGTGATAGTTTGTGGACTTAAAGATGAGAGGTAAAATAAAAGTTCAAGTAAAGGATGGAGTAAACACCTTTCTTTGGTATGATAATTGGCACCCTAAAGGTTTTCTAGTTGATAAGTTTAAGGAACACATCATCTATGGCTCAGGCCTAAGGAAAGATTCTAAGGTTTAAGAGATAATTTATAGAGGAAAATTGAAATGGCCCAAAGCTAACTTGAGAGAACTAAAAGATATAAAAAGAGAAAGGGGAGAGCACCCATGTGGGGTAGGAAAGGACAAGGTGACTTAGTTGCCTAAACTGAATCGGGGATTCTCCACAAGAATGATGTGGGAAGAGTTTTGCACAAAGAAGGAAAAGGTAAAGTAGTATGGGCTAGTATGGTTCAAAAAGCACATGCCTAGACATGTGTTGATTATTTGGTTGGCTATAAAAGGAAAACTTATAAGCAAAGAGAAGCTCTTAAGATTTGGCATAGTTGACCAAGCTATTCGCTCCTTGTGTAGTATAGATATTGAAACCTTGGATCACTTAATCTTCAAATATGACATGAAAAAGCTAACTTTGGAGGAATATTCTAAAGGTAAATAATGAAAAATATAGAGGTAAGTCTTAGTATAGATATGTAGAAGATATGGGGAAAGACTAGAGGGCAAATAACCTTATCAATATAATTTGTTAATTGGGGCTGAGAGTTTAGTGTATTCCATTTAGAGAAAAAGAAATAACTATATCTTTTCATGAAGGAGGCAACACATAGAGATGATGAAAACCAACATCAAAAGCTTGATTAGAGGCAAGATGTCGGCTCTCACAAACAAGGCAAGGACTAAAGAGAAGAGAAGATTGTGCACATATGGGGCCTTCCAAGATGCAGCTTCAAAAAGGATAGTTAATTAAGAGCAGTTGGTCTTAATTTTATTAATTTTGTGGTTTTCTTATCTATTGAACTTTATCTTTGTCATTTTACATAATATAGGTTTTCAAGAGTGAAGATAGTTTTTAGGTTTATCTTTTCCTTTAGTTGTGGGCCTTAATCGTAAAGCATGAGTATTGGTTAGGCTCTTGTTGTACAACATTTTCTTCTAATAAAATTTACTTCAAAAAAAAAAATTCAGCTTTTACTTTAATATAAATTTTATGTCATTATGAGTTCTAGAGAATTTTAAGGTTTTTTAAATTAAAAATTTCTCTCTACCCTTAAAAAATCGGAAAAAAACCAAACGTTTAAAATATTTCTATGTTTTTCACCAAACTCTTTCTCTTGAGCAAGGGATATTTGTTTAATAAAAAAAATTAGGATTAGGTTTAAATAAAAAGAAATTTTAGACTCGTAAAACTAGATTTTTTATATGAATAATGATTACTCATTATGATTCAATAATTTTAAATTAAAAATAAAATAACTTTTAATTATATAATAACACATTACCATTAGTTATTAAATTGATAATTATTATAATCATACATAAAATTCCTAATTTTAAGATTAATGTGCGAAGAATTATTAGAAAATAAAATTATACCCTTCTTAGAAATTTCAATAAAGGATAATATTACAATTAAATAAAAAAAAAAATGAAATGGCAGTCTACAATAATATATGTAGGGAGACAGCAACTTCACCACATAAATCAACATCTCCACACTGAAAGCTATTTGATTTGAAATTTTAACCATTAACTCTGAAAACTTACCTTAATTTTCTTGGATAGTGATTTTTACTCTTAAGCCCTAACCTCACGCGTCCCTTTTTCCCCAGTTTTACTCCCCCATTGCGCTTAAGGTTGTGCCACCAATGTACCTTGTTCACAGTATTCCTTCCCTTGCTTCCCTTTGATTTCTTGGAATCCTTAGCGTGTCTTCTTAACCCTTGCATTAATGTATGAAATTGATTAGCGTGATCCTTGGTTGACATAAGAATCGCCCTAGACTTGTACTTTCCATGAGCCTCTTTTTTGTTTTCATGACGAAAGATATTGGGTAAATGCTTCCACTTGGGCTTAATGTAATTAGCCTTAGACTGGCCACTTTCATCAGTGTCATAATTATCTTTATATTTGTGATGGTGATGGTGGTGGTAATGGTGATGATGGAAGATGAATCTAAACTTGTTTTTTAACCTCCTCAGCCGTCCGATTACAGCTTCAGGATTTGCATGATGGTCTAATCGGTACTTTCTCGTTGAAGATGTAGAGCTCCTTTCTTCTGAGTCGGAGCTACTTTTGTTTCCTTTGTCCGAAAAGCGGCGCTGGAGCAATGAATTGGGCTTCTTGTCAGTGTCACTATTAGTACTTGAGAAAGTTCTCTGGCTTGAACCACTATATGAAGTAGCAGTCTCCATTGATTCTGAACAATCAGGCGATGAGCCCTGATCCATGTGCCTCCTTGTCTGATTTATATTCGAATCAGAGTCTGCCCTCAACAAAGTTGGCCTCATTATAGATGAAATAGATTTTACTGATCTTTTATCCTCTTTTCGCTTCTGCAATTTCAAAGCTTCTTCAGCCAGTACCAGATGATCTTTTGGGCTAGTTGATGGACTCAGTAACTCTTTTCTTCCAACATTCTTCCTAACAATCTGACCCAGTCGCCGAGTAGAATTCACATTGTTCAAAGTCCTTTGACCCAACTGCTGAGTAGAATTCCTCTGAGTCACGTGGTGGTAATTAGCACGAATATGACGATCGCTCCAATTATCCTTCTTGAGCTGACCATTCCTGACACTCTCACCATTAACAACATGAGAAAATGATTTGGAGGATAAAATGGCAGACTCAATCCTTCTGATAGCATTTGATACCTCCGTTGAAGCATTTCCTGATTTCTTCTCCAATTCCAAAATAGGCTTACCATCATGTGGATTCACTTGAGTTTCTTTTATCATTTTATCACTTGGAATTTGGTTAGCTTTCACGGATCCATTACCCTGCTTTCTCATATATCCATAATTTCGTTTGTTCCCATATGCAGCAACGACCGTTTCTTTCTGCTTCATTCTGCTTCCCTCACAAAACCCGCAACGTTTCTTTCTGTTTGAAACCTTGTCAGACATAGATGACCCTGAAACGAGCGTTTCTGGAGATGGGTTAGTAAAAATTGAGTCAGTTACTGAGCTTTTAATCTTCGGGATGACGCTGAATTTTTCGGCTTTAGAGAAATCCAATTCTGCCGCTGCTGCTGCTGCTATGATCTGTAAATTTAAAGATTAAAATTTTGCAGTTAAAGAAATGAAATGATGCAGGGATTGTGCATAAGACTGAAAAAAACATGTATCACCTTTGAACTACTCTCCAAAGCCTTCTCTGTAGCACCATCTAGCAGATTCTTAAACAAATGCTTGGCTCTCTCATCCAACTACATTCCAACATTCCATTGAGAGTGAAATCAAT
The DNA here is from genome assembly GCA_026122585.1 of Anacardium occidentale. Lineage (NCBI taxonomy): Eukaryota > Viridiplantae > Streptophyta > Magnoliopsida > Sapindales > Anacardiaceae > Anacardium > Anacardium occidentale. The sequence continues at coordinate 110,792 of JAJEJH010000078.1, forward strand.
CAAAACCACTTTACAGAAAGAAGCCTACTGCCTAATATAACGTACGAATAAGCAATGGCAGACATGCGCAGAGAGTTATAGATAAACAACAATATACAAGATATCCCACTACGTTTTTAACAAGAACAGACAGAAATTGTCGAGAAAACCTTACAATTTCATCACTTGTACTTGCAGAACTTTGGAGGAGACAATATAATTTTCTCAGGGCTTGGAGATCCGCTTGTACATCGGCAAACTCCATTCCTTTTTACACCATGCAAGAACCTACGCAAATAAATATTTATTGATTGTTTTTTCTGCACTTTGGTTTTTCCGAGTCAGTTGCCAAGAATTCCAAACGATAAGGTTATGAAGGAGTTACAGGGGACATGGCAAGCCAAAGAAACCCGGGTGGAATGAAAAAGTATAATAGAACCTTTTCAGTTTGAATTTTTTAACATAAAAAGACATAACTTCTCGCATATATTGTTTCCACTATTTTATTTTAATTTGAAAATATTTAAACAACATTAAATGTAGAAAGCCATTGTAATTAATTTTTAGAAATTAATTAAATTAACTAGATTTAAGTTTCAACACAATTTTAATCACCAATTGCAACTTTACTTTATATCAAAATTTTATTTGTTTGCTCGTTGGTTCAGTTGAAAAATTTTCACTATCTGCAGCTCTGAAGAATTTTTTATAGGGTTTTCAGTATGAAGGAGGCAAGACCAAAGGTTTGAGAATTGATAATGTTGCTCCAATATCGACAAGTGCAATAACCTTGGTAGGTTTGTCATATCTATCTAGAAAACAAGCATTAACTCCACTAGAGGTTGAGTGGTTTGTGATGACTGAACTAAAAGGATAGAAACTTTATTGGAGTCAAAAACTTCTTCTTCTAACTCAGATCCAAAATCTTGCAAAATAAAATCAAGCTCTAAGTTTTTCAGCTCTGTTTAAGAAAAAAGTGATTCCATATCATGAGATTTTAAATCAAAAATCTATAAATTTTGGTTCATCATGTGTTTTCTCTTCCCTTCTAAACAATTTTTTGAAAACTATCCCTTTTGGTTGCAGATGAAGCATCAATCATGTTTTCTTACAGATCTTTTTTCTACAAAAAAATCTCCACGTCAATGATGCTATTTTTTGTGAATGTGACAATCACATTGAGAATACTGATGCGAACATTTGATTCTCAAATATAGTCTGCCACATATCTTTCCTAAAATGTTCTCTAATTTCTCGACATTCTACAAAAATTTTGACTTGTTTCATAACAATTGGAGTTGTCAAATAACAATCTAGTATAAATCTCTAAGGGCAGTTTGAGGTAATGTTTTTCCTTGAAACTCTAAATGTTTGAGAGTTTCGCTTCCAAGAGGTACTGGGAGTTGGTTAAGATATGTCTACTTTAGGTTAGAATCATCAACTATTTTAAGGATATAGATACTTGCTTAGACATTTTTAAAATGCTTTTCAAGACCCTTTGGTTTGAACGAGCAACATTTTAACTTAAAGAATTCTTCTCTGGCTTTGTCAACAAGATGTTTTAGACTCCCTAAAGACTACATAAATTTGATACATAAATTGGTTTGTATCAGGGTTGCCAATATCTGAAGTTGCTTGTATTCATCTAGCACAATCTACCACTCTCATAAATCACTTGTAAAATGAGCTACAAAGTCACATAAAACATGTCTGATAGTTGCATTTGGCTTAAGAGCATTTCTACATTTAACCATGTCATCATTTCATGAATTCTATTCGTATATTGTGTTATAGAGACATCATTGAAGGTGAAATATTGGACTTTTGAATTTCCAATAAAAGGAATTGCTTTAAGTAGTGGATGGTTGGCTATAAGAGCAAAATTTTGTTCCATAATGGCACATTTTTATTTTTCAAGAATATCAACATTTGAAATTTTTCTAGATGTTTCATCGATAAAGAATTATGGTTGTATAGTTTCAGTGGTGTTTGATTTATCTGTATTGGACTGAGATATTTGGTAACTGCTTACTAGTTTAGAGTCTATCATAGATGATTTATTAAAGGTGCCCAAGGAATTTGTAAGATTTTAGACAATTTAGGAGACCAAGTAATCACTAAAGGGATAAAAATGGCATGTTGCATGGTAGAATTTTAAAGAGATTCAACAAGGCCTATGATTGAAGAGATGATTGGGGCTAAAGAGACTATAACATCTTTTCCTTTGTCTTTTGAAGGAATAACTGAAACCTTTTGTCTTTGGTTGGGTTTGACTACTATGGAGGTTAAAAGGGAAGAGTTTCCAACTAATTGTTGGTAATCTTCAAACTAATTTTTTTATTATTATTATTATTTGTGTTAGGGCTCCTTCAGAGAGCAAGGAGTTAAAGATTAATAAGATCCAAAAGAAAAATTATAGACTGGTATCATTAATGAGGTTGGATCATATACCCCAAATTGGTCAACTAGGCTTTTAAGGATTTTAGCTCATTCTCTTGGCTGTGAAAAGGAACTTGGTTGGCAATGCAAGTCATGATATCATTATGGACTTATTGGATACATATTCTGAGAGCATCAATAAGCTACAAAATGCTCTGAGTTTGGGACTTCAATTATTTTTCAATTCTTTTGGTAGTCTGGCTTATGTCAAGAAGAAGTTGGTTCTAAGTATCATTTGTAACATTTGCATAAAGCTCATAGGTCCCTTTAACATTATCTATTCATAAAACTTCAACATTTCTTTTGCATAAAAACATTTCATGTATGCATGTCTCATAAATATTTTTTTGTCTCTTAAATATTTCAAGTTATAATCTCATCATTATGTAACAATACATTATTTTCATCTATAGAGAGATATAAAATAGAATTTATTTGGCATGCATGGATACTCCTTGAACTTTCCCCAACATAAATTCTATACTATGTCAACATAACAATTCATCATCATTTAATAACATATCTTAAACATAATACATGAGCATAACCATTTATGTAAATGTTTATATAAAATTTATTCAAAGCATAAACATATTTAAATATCATTCATAATATGACTAAAAATTATTTTGTCAAAAATAGGACAATACAATATCTTGACTTTATATTTAATTTTTCACCCTTTTCCAGTTTGAATTGTTCAAAATCAAAACATGAAAGTTTCATCTCTCATTTTAAGCTTTCTAATGCATCTTGAATGAAATAAATCAAAGTTCTATTATTCAAATTATGAGCGTTTTAGTAACAACTATACAGAATGTCTTGTTTTAACTACAATTTTTGTTTATTTTCTTCATGTCAATTTCTGTTCATTTTGGTATTTGTTCATTTACTTGTAGTCTTAAAGTCAAGTGAACCTCTTCCTAGGTGGTCTTAACACATCAAACTCACCTTAAAAGTTGGTTTTATATCATCATCAAAATAACATTTAGCCACCCTTCAAACATCAATTCTATCATTCCACATAAACATTACTTAAAGCCAATCATCAACAAATTACCCATTAAACATATGACTTTAACATTTAAATAACCTTAAAATAGTCATTTTAAATTAAAGAGAAAAAAAATGAAGGTTCCCCTTACCTTGTAGTGACGAACACCAAACTCTTCAAGACTTTACCTAAATCTTTCATCATTACCTATGTAACCTAATTTATGAGTTTGTTTCATTTGATAAATTCAATATGAAACTAGAGTTTAAAATCTTATCTTCGTCACTTGAAATTGAAGCCCTAATTATGTAGATCCTCTTCTCCTTCAAAGATTATGGTGATTTCCTAAGACAGGTTAGAGAGAGGTAACTTGATTATGATGATTTTTTAGAGAAGATAGAAGACTAAAGAAGATAATGGTCTCCCCACTTGAATGAACAAAATTTTCATTCATTTTTGCAATAATTTCATATTCCAATTTATATTTTCTCATAATAAATTTTTATTGGTCTATTTAAAATATTACAAATACATGTCAAACATTATTTTTCCTTATAAAAGCATTTATATCTTTTTACACGTAAACATAGTCATTAGTTTCATTTAATACTCATATTTATCTATTAGTTGAACAATTAATTTGCTCTTGGTGCACTTTCATGGATTTTACATGAGTATTAATCCATGTGAAAATACCATTTTGCCCTTAGTTGCCTATTATGCCATTTATCATTCCTAGACTTCTATTGTTGAAATTTCAACTGTAATTTCTCATCAACATTCTTATTCATCTTACATCTACTTGAAGCTTTGTTGATATATCAATGTCAAATGACTATTTTACCCTTATATGAGATTTACATTAAATGTGAAATTACGTACCTTATGGGCATTACGGTGTAATTGCAATTACATCACCAACAAACTCTACAGAATTAGAATCAAATGCAAAAACTAGATTTATATACACAAAACTTAAATAAGAACTCCAATAACATGACTTGTAATAGCCACAAAAGACATGAGGACAAAATGTTATAGTGACGATGGCTTTTGGCGTTCTCGCACTACTTTAGACCTTAATAACGACATTGACATTGTTTGACCTTGATTTGGTTAGATTTCAAACTTGGTTCAATGCATCTCATATGGCAATAATTGGCTCACATTACTTCAAATTTGAATCGTATTAATCAACTCAAAAATATTTCAAATTATATTATCATTAGAAGATTTCAATGCAATACTTAGATAATTCAAATATGACCCAATGATGGACTGGCAGGTCTAGCATTACGCATACTACTAAAAATAATAACTTTCTGCCACAAGTAACGAGACAGTTTATTTTATATGGTATAATTGCTTCATACATTGTCGACAGTATAAGCTGTATTAAAAATTATAGCCAAGAAATAGCTATCACTTTGAGATTGACGTGAAACATGAATATCCTAAAAATTTATAGGGCTCTTTCAGTCATTCTTTATGCTCTTCATTTATCATTTAATACAATAATCACTTAAGGATTTCAACATTGGTTTCGCCTTCAGTTTTCTTGGAGCAAAAATCTACGAAGATACAGGTAAATTCCTTTATAAAGGAGATTTTAGGATCATTAGAGGGCGTGAGTATGACCTCACAACTGAGCGCGCTTCAAGTAGATCATAACACCAATGCTTGCAAGAAGCGTGCCTGCCAAGATGACGGAGTGGGTCGAGGACCACCCTGATTGCTGCATTGTGGTTGGCCTTGAATCTGAACTTGGTCGCTGACGGGAATCAGACAAGTCAAGATGTAGCCTCAAAACCTGCACAGACAAGTGAAATTTTACACCTGCCATAATGAATAAATCGCCCAAGTCTCAAATTATATGAACTGGCTAACATATAAAAATATTGAATAGGTGAAATCCTAAAAGACAAGTAATACAAGTGTATGAAAATGGTGAGAATATTTTTAGAGATTATATTTTCGGAGTTCTTCACCTAATTCAACTTTACAAAGAGAATATTATTAGTTAAGAATCATCCCAAATAGAAGTCTTCAGTATCTATTTAAAGCTTCAGTTTAGCCTCAAAATAAGACAAAAATAGTAATGGGTTTGAAGGTACACAATTGAATTATCCAAAGGTTTTATAACAAATTTATTTCTCTCCCAAGTTCTAAATGAAACAATCACTTACCATAGATGGCAAGACTGATAAGCTTAATTTAAAATGTACAAGCAGCATGAACATGACAATTAAAATTTCATCTCAAGACTTGGAAATGAATTAATCTAATGGCTCCAAATTTACCATAAATTTGTGTTGAGCTTAAAATTTGTACTGTATGATAATTTATAAAGTGGGAAGGAGTGAACTTTTCTTAATGGTGGGACTCCTTCCAACATGGTTTCAAAATGATGAATGCTATGTCAAATCTTAGTTAGAATGGAAACACTTTCCATTCCCTTTTTAATTTAAATTTTATTAATCTTGAACTCAAGCTGAAGGCCTTATCCCAAGATTGAGCAGCAGAATGAACAAGAGATCAAGCACAGCTGAGCAACAATTCCCCTTTTCATCAAAACACCATTTTTTGATATAAAGCCTATGAAAAATCATTATGGTTTTAATATAATATAAATTCAGTTATTAATATGAGTTCTATTTATCACCTTCTGTCCCACATTTCTGGCATGAGCAATTGCACCAAGAAGATCAGCATCAGTGGCAAGTAGAACTTTATCACCCTCATCATCTTCATACTGAAATATACCATAGATAAAATCATTAATTGCCAACTCTTCAACAGACAGAGATGTATAACTTAATCATATGATGTTAAAGACCCACCAGAAGCTGAGGACGATCTTGGTCACTGCCAGCACCTATCCTTTGCATGACAGCAGTTACCACTTCATCAACATTCTCAGTAACTGTGACAGGAAACAGTAAATAGAAATTATCGAAAAAGAAACATTATATCTATGATCTCAAATGTGAAATCAAGGCTCTTAAATACAAATATATACAGATACATAAAGGTTACCAAAATATTCCTTAGCTACACGAAAGCAACTTCATACTGATACCAGTTAGAAAAACGATTGCAAAAAGTATTACTCATGCTTCAGAAACTACCATATTAAATTTAAATTGGTTAATTATGTAGAAAATAACCTCTAGCATCTATAACATGGCATGGTTTGATGGCATAAAACCTGCTTGGGCAGACTTCAAAATTTACAAAGCAGTGCAGTAACCTAACACCGAATGTTTTGTCAAGAAAAAAAATTAGCACGCTTGAGTGCAGAATGTGGAATAAATTGTAAAATATCTAGAAATATTCAACAATGTCTTAATATTTCATTGATAAATTTTCATAATGAACTGAAATGATAATTATTAGAGGCAAGCATGATACACGACATTTCCAGTTTCTAGCACATTTATTGGTGGTATTTATATTCTGCAAGAAATTAAAACATGGTAGCTTATAAATATAATTTGCTAAAGAAGATAAGTACATAAGAGACTCATGGCCCAGTCTCTTACAACCCACCACAATTAAATCGATGTACGCGACCCTTAGGATCCACAAATTTGAAGGTGAATGAGTTTCCAAGAACAAGAGATGGGTATGTGAACCGTCCCTGTTCTGCCCCATCTGACATCATAACTGCAGACAAATCACTGAAAAATATGTTGAACAGGATTAGGCCTGGTTTTCTGGAATAGACCTACCCACAAGATAGGAGAGGAAAGCGCAGCAACAGGAATACCTGCAGGTATCATAATCATCTGGCGGCTCTAAAGCAAGTGCTGAATCCCAAAATTTCTGCAACATTGTGTTTGCCATATCATTAACAGCCCCGGAGCTACTTTCAACCTAATTAAGACCATAATAATTCAGTCAAAAACTACAAAATCTTTGAAATAAAACAAGACAAATAAAATATGTAAAATAGTATATCATTATAGTCGTATCCTTTAATGAGTAAATACTAAATAGTATGTATATCATGATGCCCATTACAATGCGTCCACCAATATACAATACCAAAACGCAACTATGCATATCTGGAAAAAAATGCATTCTGCTTTCCGAAGCTTAACCATGGGTTTCAAGTAAACTAAGACTTCCCAAATATCATTTTCAGCTGTCTACCTAACTTCATCATATTCTTATATCTATTGCACTATACAACAAACATAAAAAATAAAAAAAAGTATGACACCATGATGCCACCATAACCAAATATCATAAAAGCAAAAAATAAAACAGCAGACAGCAGAGTGGGCTCTGGTTTAGTGATAGCAATATCCTAGAACATTCCCCTGTTTCTCCCTAGCTATAAACCTGAAAAGATTGTAACTGCACAATTTCATAACACAACAACCTTGCTTCTGCCTCCCAAGGCAACATGTCTCTCTGACAAGGCCCAAGAACAAAGGTATTGCACAAAATAGATTAAACTTCTTGTGCAATTTGTTAACAAAAAATGTAGCAAAGAGGCAACACAGAAATAAGTGGTCAAAAGTCCTTTTTGTGCAAGATGCACCAATTCAGGACAATAAGATATAAGGTCTAAAAAGAGAAGAATAGAGAGTCTAGAATCTAAAGAATTTGGACTTAATTTAGATTGTTTTAGTTTAAGAATAAAGACACTAACACATTGTTATTACTCATTTAGGCTTATATTTAAATAAATCCCTAACATTTAGCGATACAATTTCACATTAATTATTGTATATATTTTGAATTTTGTTCTTTCTTAGTTTAGCTTGATTTTCTAGGACCTAATTTATTACAAACTAAGTATATATTTGCCTAGTTCAGCTTAGTTTTCTAGGACTTTAAATTTGTTTGTTTAATCTTTTATTATGCTTCATTATTGCAAGTTATGCATATATTTGCCTAATTTATTTGCAATCTCTATACATGATGTAAAAGAATCAATTAATCAAGTCCTAGTTAAAAAAGCTCACATCAAACCATCTATTTTTAATTAGTAGTCACACATGCCATCTTGGACCAATTTTGACTGGAATATCTGACTTATTCTTTAAATATTTAGTATAAGATAAAGACCTTGACAAATGTTAAACAATGTTGCACAATAAAGAAACATAATAAAAGATTAAACAAAACGAATTTTCATTTCTATGTATATCAATCCATTTTCTAGAAGAATAGTGTGATCGGGCAAGATTTTCATCTCTCAATTTCTTTCTGTTTTTCTCTATTTATTTCCCAATAAAAAAGATTATTAAAGTATCAAATGACATGAAATATTTTTCTTTATTTTACTTTAGTTTCATCTATTATTATCCCTTATTGAAAGGAAAAAAGAGAAAAAAAAAAATCTATCCAATCATCCACAATAATAAAGTCAAAACATGATAAGTAAAGAGGACATCCGAACAAAACCTTCAAAATTAACTCCCACTACAAATATAATAAAAAACTGGATTCTAGTCTCGAGAACTTTTATCATTAATATCAAAACCTTGCCAGCATAGACCACATGAAACTTATTTCGCTGCTTCACCTAACTGTCCAATGGAATATGCAAACAACAATGATAGCACAACTCTTTTTCTTGATAGGAAACAAAAAGAAAAGCATTAAGATCAAAAGGAGTACAGTATAGGTTTATGTCAACTTCACAACAAGTATCTCTTTTTATTGGGATTAATTGATGTAAAATAGTTTATGTAAATTCATTAGTTTTTCTACACTGGTTTATGTTAAGTAACTTTTGTTTTCTTATTTCAATTTTTCTTTCTCAGGATTTCTTATCCTAGTCATATTAAGAACGGCAAACTATAAATCTCAGGCGCATTCAGGAGTATACCACTAATGAAATTGAGTTGTTCACATATTTGAACTGCCTCAAGAGAATATGTGTAATATCTAGATTTTTTTTTTTTTTTTGAGAAATTATAAAGTTCTATTAAATCAGTAAAGATAATAATGTACCATTGTGAACCAGGTATCTACAAAGAATAAAAAAAGGAGGGAAAACCAAATCTATAAACTAGTCTAATCCTGTTGTCTTAAACTGATATTAAATATTACAAATGAATTCAAGTTCCATGGATTTCAACTGTCTTTCTAGAAGGATATCAAGTGTTCATCTCATTCCACATCATCATTATTGCTCACAAAATTAAGAACTACAGCTATTCCTTTTGGTAACCAGCACAGGAACTTTAGTATGTTTTCCTCTACTATAGGCCTTACAGCCATCGCATCAAAATGAAAGAAATTTACCATAGAAATTGCAGCGTGAGTTATCTGCAAAACATCTAGGCAAGCTGCAACAGATCCATCTGCACAAAAGATGCTAAGATATTTTAAGTAAAAGTTTGCTACACTGGATCAGATTTCAGGAAATAAATACTGACCTTTTTCTACAACTGGAAGATGTAAAAACTTCCCATCATGCATTATATGCAATGCATCAAGTATTGTCGTTTCTAATGTTGCACATTCTGGGTTTGATGTCATTACCTGAACAAGTAAGAAACCACAGTGTGTTCAAAATATGGTTATCAAGGTTCAAACTTGTTCTCAGACATGGTTAAAACAATAATATAAACCTATTTACAAAAGAAAAGTACATGCCATGACCATCCAATTCCTAGTTTCTGGAACCTAAGATGAAAAAGTACATACTCAGCAGAAGGAAAAATTCAGTTGCAGTATAAGTACATGGGAAGTTAACTCTGATATTTATGTCAACAACTCACATGATTAAGTAATTGAAAAAAAATCAAGTAAACAAAATAAAAAAATTTTTGGCATGGCGCAGTGTAATTTCACAGAAAATAAAATATAAATCCAACCTTCAATCTAAAGTTTGAGTCAAGTGTTGGAAAAATGAACTGAAATCACAGGTGAATCCTACAAATAAAATTTTCTGCTGCTAATATGAAGCTCATCCATTACCATTTTTTTCTCAAGGCAATAGAAGATCTATTAAAACTAAAATGAATATACAAAGATACAGACAAATGCACAGTGATAATCAATAGGCAATAAGACACAAACCTTTTAACATCCTATTTATTTATACTCTTAAACACTTCAAACGACAGGGTAATAAAACTAGATGTTTGAAAAACTTTTTACTTTACTTATACAGTTTAAGACTGATTTGGAGAATGAAAAACATCAAATCATCTCAAAAGACAGACATTAGACCACCCCTATAGAATAACACCCTATGTATTGACCTATCCATGTGCCAAAAACTTAGGCAGAAACTTAGCTTGAGGAGAAACTCTTGACTTCCACATCATAAGTGTACGCTTATTTTGCTCCTAAAAAGTTTGAATATGCCAAATAATCAACACTTAGCATTTCAATCAGTGCTATACAAATGAAAAACTTAATTCTTAATGCAAGCAATATGGTTTAGATCTTGGATTATGCAATAAAGTAAATAAACCAAAATCCTAATACGAAAAACATTATCTATCACCAAGGAATTCCTTCACCAACCAAACCTGACACAAGGAATGCCAAAAAGGGAAAACCAATGTGTAAAATCATGGCAATAACAGACCGACACAAGTCAACAATAATATTTAATCTAAAAAGTAATAATCCCTAAAACAATTTTCACAAATATTGATAAAAGAAAAAGGAAGAAAGTGAGCAAGATATTGCAATTTAATCTTGCACAAATATTGAAGAGATAAACTATATCAATGTGAACAGAATAAAAACAACCTTTTCCACTAAAGTCAACTCAGGAGAAAGATTTTGCGCCACAACTCGAATAAGTATATCCTTTGAGCTACAGAAGGGGAAAAAAAAAAGCATAATCAATTACCGTAGATATCAAATTGAACTAAAATGTCATTAAATGCATAAAACTCAGCAAAATATTCAAATTACTTATAAAAGCCTGAGAAGACAAGAACAATACGTTAGTATTCCCTGAATTTTATTTCCTGTAACAATGATAACTGAATTGCACCGTAATTCTCGCATCTTTCTTGCAGCAACATAAACAGGATCAGATGGCAACACAATGGCAACCCTAAAATATCAAAAAGCTTGAAATAAGAAAAAACAGCAATTACTTAATAAAATATTAACTTAAATTTTGCAAAGAAAAGCAAACAAATAACCCACTAAGAAATTACTTGGTATTGTCAGCAATGATGGTTGACAATGAAGGCTTGAACATCCTCTCCCTCAAAGTTTCAATGAATGCAAGTGGACCTGAGTGAATATGAAAAACAATGATGGATTTTAATCTATCCAAAGCATGGAAGCATCCAAATAGGCAGAGGATTAGTTAAATCAAAATACATTTCTCATGCACGCACTCTAACACTAACACTGACAGTAATAAGAATGTTAACACTGACTAACACTAACACTAACACTATTACTTTTTTTTTTTTAATTGCAATTTTATTTTATAGATTCACACATTGTACACATTTAGGAATTGCATCGATTCCTTGAGCTTTGTCATCATTACCCCAAAACTTTCAAAAACCCAACTCAGCTATCCTCTTAGGTTGCATATCAACAGTATATATGTCCTCCAATTTCAACCAAAAAACAAACAAACAAAAACAACCTTCCATTTCTCATCTCATTTTAAAATCCATTTTTAAAAGACAACTTCATAAACAACACCAAGTTAAGCCCAACAAATAAAACCTTTGTTCTAGCCAATCACATTCTCTTAAACAAACATTAGAATATTTTTCTTTTTCCACATAAAAAATTATAAATTTGATGTTAATGTTGATTTACAAAAGGTGGACCACTGATCCACTGATGCTTGCGCATTACAAAGCAAGAAAAAACACTTAAATAGGTCAAAGTATTCATCTGAAGATGGCTTTCCAATTTTGTTAGATAAAATAGCATGAAACCCAATTGATAATTAGGAAATTGAAATATTTGAGATTGTGAGAATCAAGAAACCCAATCTGGATTTTTTCCTTGTCCACACTCCCCCTTAAGCTGGCTTGAAGATATCTTCCATGGCTAACTTGCTAACTAGGTTGTCTTACTGTTTCTTGTGCAACCCTTTTGTAAGGAAATCAGCAACTTGGTTGATAGTTTGATTATGTAGAATACAGATCACTCCACTATCTTTTCTTTGATAAAGTGCTGGTCAACTTCAAAAGTAATTTTTTTTCATGAAAAACAAGGTTACGTACGAGCAATTGCAATTGCAATCTTATTATCATAGTAGACCTTGGGTGAAGGAGTGGGAACCTTTAATTCTTCTAACAGCCTCTTTATCCATATAACTTCATAAATTCCATGAAAAATTGATTAAAATTCATCTTCAGCGCTACTCCTAGCTACCACATTATGTCTCTTGCTCCTCCACGTAACAAGATTTCCACCTGCAAAAGTGCAATAGTCTAATGTTGATTTTCTATCCACAACCTTTCCCACTTGTTAGCATCAGTGTAAGCCTTAACAGTAAGTGAAAGCAATTCCTAAAGAGTAATTCCATACCAGGTGTTTTCTTTAGGTATCTTAGAATTATATAAACAGCTTTAAAGTGTTATATTATATTAGAGTGATAATGGAAATAATGGAATTGACTTAGTAATTAAAGACTAAGATAATATTTGAATAATGAGAATAATTGAATTAGTTATAGGGAATTAAAGATTTTAATAAAGTTTGAATTAAGATAGAATTTTAGGATATGAGAAGAACAAAAGGATCTGAGATAGTGAAAAATACTTGGGTTTCGGGCAGTCTTTGAGCCGAAGGCAGGTTTCTACCATCACGAATGACTGAAATTAGGAGGCTCCAACTCCTTAAATTATCGGTTTATCCCCTGTAAATCCCCAAAATCAATAAAATGGATTCTGTTCTCTTCATTTGATTGTCTTTTTCGTTGTTTTGGTTAAATATTGGCCAGGACCCGAATACATTGGTATCAAAACGGTAAGATATGAAGTTTTTAAGAGGAAACAGTAAGGGATGAGTTCATGGAAAGGTTGTATCGGCACTATGAAAAGGAAGAGAAGTTAAACCAGCCAAGTGGAAGACAAAGCATCATTGGAAAAGTGTGAATCAACTATTAGAAGGCGAGCAGTCATAAAAACACTTGGTGGGGCAAAATTGTGACAAAAATGGTGAAATCGTTGAGGGGATATTTTGAGGAAGATGAGTCAACGACAGGAAATCATGTGGGGAGTTGATTCGTCACCAGAAAACCAAGGGAAGATGGTCATAAAAAGACAGAAAAAAAAAAAAAGAGATAATATATTCTGAAGAGTTGAAAAAAAATTAGGAGGAATTTCCAATTTTCCACCTTGAGGACAAAGTGGTTCTCAAAAGAACATATAATTTTAGAATTAGGATAACCATAGAAATAATATAATTGAATTAGTAATTGAAGATTAGGATAATATTTGAATAATGAAAATAATTGAATTAGTTTTAGAGAATTAAAGAATTTAGTAGAGTCTGAATTAGGATAAGATTTTGAGATATGAGAAGAATAGCAATGAGGAAAAAAGGGAAATGGGTTTGGAGCACCTTTGGATTGAAGGGAGTTTCTAACACCTCAAATGGTCGAAAATAAGAGATAGCAACTCTTTGAATTGTCAGTTTACCCACTATAAATCCCTAAAATCAATAAAAATAACTTTTGTTTTTTTTTTTTTCATTTGATTGTGTTTTTCATTGTTTTGGTTGAATATTGGTTGGGATCCTAGCATGTTCTAAGCTTGGGGAGTGCATAAATTAACTTACCATACTCACTGGAAAGGCCATGTCAGCTTGTATATGTGATGAATAAATTAGCTTATCGACAAGCCTTTGGTATTGCTCCATATACAACACATCCTTCACTTCATCCGGTCACAAATTTTAGTTGGGCTCAATAAGAGTCTCAGTTGCCTTGCACCTAAGCATTCATGTTTCACAAAGCAAATCTAGAACATACCCCCACTAATTCACAAAGATTCCTAGTTAGATCTTGCAAATTCTATTCCAAGGATGCACTTTAGAGCTCCCAAGTGTTTTAATTTCAAATTCAACTGCTAATTTGCTCTTCAAATCAATGTCCATAATATCATTCCCTATCATAGTTATGTCATCCACATACACAATTAAAACAACAGTCTTAGCACTTTCATGGTGTTTTAGAACATTGTGTGATCCCCTAGGATACTGTTTAAAACCAGACAAGGATTTTTTTCAATCTATATACCTTGTCTACTCCTAGGTCTTCTTTAAAGTCAAGTGGGAGATCCATGAAATCCTCCTCTTCCAATTCTCAATTTAAGAAGGCATTTTTACATCTAGTTGACTATATTTTACTACTAAGGAGAAGCACTCATATTGAATTTATCTTTGCAACGGAATCAAATATCTCTTGATAGTCTATACCAAAGGTTTAGGTAAACCCTTTAGCAATGACTCTTATATCTACCTATCAATGTTTCCATTTGTCATACAACTTACAAAGACACATTTACATCCTATTGTGGCCTTATCTCTTTGTAAGTCAATAATCTCTCAGTTTTCACTTTTTTTAAGAGCATTCATCTCTTTTTTTACTGCTAACTTCTAGTCCATATCACCAAGTGCTTCTTGAATTGTTCTAGGTACAAACAAGTTAGAGATTTTTGAACGAAAGATTTTATGTTTATTTTACAGTTTTTTATACGGCAAATATTTTGCAATGATATGAAATATACATAACCCAACTTCTTTAGTAAAAGCAATTAAAAGATATAAATTGAGCATACCATAATTTAAAAACTTGGATGTGGGACTAAGTTTAGCATCAACCTAACTATCTAGAAAACCATCTCTCCAATTTTGAGATTGGCTAGTTACTGAAGAGAAAGATGGATCAATAGTATTGTTGTGAAACCTTCTGGTATATGCCGAAAGCTTCAACGTTTGGATTTGCTAATCTTTTTGTAGTAATTTTCCCTCTGTTTCAAATACAACTATACTCGGTATCTGTTAATCAAGAATCTCCTTATTTGCATTATTTTGAACAACAAGTATATTCTTGTTTATTGAAATTGGTGACAATTACCAAAAATTGGCTTCTTCTACAATATTCTCCCCCTAAAGATGATTTTTGTTGAAAAGAGATTGTTTTTCCATAAAAGACATGCGAATCTTCTTCATTTATAAGATTAAAACACTCATAACTTTTTTTACGAGGAGCATACCCAATTAAAAAGACATTTATAAGCTTTGGGATCTTGCTTTGAACGAAAAATATAGGGAATATAGACAAAACAAGTACATCAAAAACACTATAGAAGGTAATTTTAAGTACAGCCAACAAGATGGGAAAAAATGTTTAATTATCTAATGGAGTTTGAAACTTTAAACATGAGTAGGCATTATGTTTATCAAATAAGATATTAAATTTACTTCTCCCCAAAGAAATTTTGGAACATGCATTGAAACATATTAGCCCCAACGACTTCAAGTAAATGTCTATTTTTTCATTCGACAATTCCATTTTGTTAAGGTACAACATGTCGATTGATTTAAAATGCCTTTGTCTTTCTAGAAATTCTCCAATCATTGATTAAAGCACTATGGCCCATTATCCAATCAAAGAATGTAGATTTCAGTTTTAAATTATGTTTCAATCATATCATTAAATTATTTGAAAAATTATTCCATAAATTTTTTGCTCATGAGATAAACCTAACATAATCTAGTATGCTTATAAATAGAAGTCACAAACCATCTTTTTCCACTAATGGTGGTAACCTTGGAAGTTCCCCAAACGTCTCTACAAATTAAATAAAATGGTTTTGAAGAGTCAAAGAGCTTTGAAAAAAATTTAACACAATGATTTTTTGACAAATTACAACTTTCACATTAACGCTTAAAAATCAAAGTAGGAAATAAATGTTTTAGATAGGAAACTAAGATGTTCTAATCGAAGAGGTCAATTTGAATTAAAACAACTATAGCCTTGAGTTTTTTTTGTTGAAGGAGGTCTCATCAAAATAGTAAAGGCTACTTATCTCTCTAGCACTGCCAATTGTCATCCTGAGTTTCGGTTCTAAAAAACCAATTAGGATTCAAAGTAACAAAACATTTAGAATCTTTTGAAAGTTTGCTCGCTAATAAGAGATTGTAAGCAAGTTTAGGAACATGAAGTACAAATTTGAGATTTATATTATTAGAAAGTTTAATGAGACAATGAACAACAATAGGAGAAAAACTATCATCAACAGTCCAAATTTTTGTATTACCTATAAAAGGAAAGTAAGAACAAAACAAATGGGACAAACTAGTCAAGTGATCAGAAGCTCCTAAATCAATGATCCAAGGAGTGGATTTTATAACAACAGATAGAGGAAAGGATTTCTATCTATATGAGCCAGTGAACAACTTGGAGTACCACATGTCGGATTGGACTTTAGAATTAATTCATTCTTTGCTAAAAAGACCCAACTTGACTTCATTGGTAATAGATTGTGACCATTTTTTCTTTGGCTTTTAGTTTGTTGGTTTCTCCGATGTGACACGGTTTATTGCATTGGTCACACGACATCCACAACTTCTCATTAGGCTTTTGTTGATTAGGAGTGTTTTGTCCACCAACATAAGTCTCAACAATAACCAAGGTCAAGTCTTCACCTGCACCAAAGTTCTTATCAAGCATGACATACCTAAAATTTTCTTCATGACACACCTTTGAGAAAACTTCATTGATAGAAGGCAAGGAATTTCTTCCAATAATACTTCCTCATACCTCATCAAACTTTATATTGAGATGGACAAGAAATTTGAAGACCTTATTCACATCCACAATTGCTTTGTAATGATTACAATCATCAGGGCACTTTCACTCATAATCTTTGAACAAATCCAACTCTTGCCAAACACATTGGAGAGAATTGACCTACTTTACCCAAGTTTCATAGAGAGTTCATAAACTTGAGATCGATTACCCAAATCAAAATACATCTAAATAACATTATCCCCAAGTTACTTAGCCATAGAGTAGCACATATAATTGGAACTAAGATCTTCATCCATGGAATTCATGAGCCACTTTATAACCATGGAATTCACAATGTTCCAATTTGCATATGATGTATTTATACTGGTTGGTTTCCACATATCTCACATCAAATAACCATTTTTTTTCCCGTCCTCAAATATATGCGCAAACTAATTGAAACCAATGTACAAAATTATCCTCATTGAGATGAATGGTGGTAATTTGGACTAGGTGAGATTCGATATCCAAGGAAATACGAGAAGTGTGGGCAACAATTGTCAAATAGTGATTAACTCATACGACGCTTTGAACATGGTGACGACAATGGAAAAGCGACAGATGGCTTTTCTATATATATCCACAATTGTCGACAACTTTTGGCTACAGATCACTAACTTTTGGTTGTTTTCAATGATGAATGAGTCTTTTTGGAATTTTTGCGTCTTTTTTACGTCTTTTGGGATTTTCCAACGATGTTTGTGTTTTTTCGATAACTTTTGTATGGTGTTGTCATCGTTTAGCTTTTCTAATGTTCCTATAATTTTTTCAACGTTATCTAGACTTTTCAAAGGTTATGTACTTTTTGGCAATTTATGTGATTGCTAGCAGCTTCTGATGCTTTTTGGGGGGTTCTATGTTTTTCAACAACTTCTTCCAATGTCTAAAGAGAATTTCGACCTCAAAAGTTTTGCTTTGATACAATATAAATTGAGGGACAGATAATAAAGAAGAAATTATATTTACCCATACAAAATTACATAAGAATTATTTTTTTCTTAAAGGAAAGAAAATCTCTAATTTAGAGAACTACATTAACTCCTAGAATATTACATAATTACTATTTACTATATTTATAAGATATCCTAGCTAAGAACAGGAAACAATATCTTTGGAAAATTAGAAAATTGAGATATTTACGACTGTGAGAATCAAGAAACCTCATTTGGATTCTCCTTTTTTCTACATCCTTCATCCTAACAACTTTAAAAATTCTTCTATTTCTTTCCAACATAAAACACAAAAAAAAAATTAATATTCAAAGGCAATTCAATTATGATTTTTTTAATACAAAACAAAATTAACATTAATATAAAAGACCCAAAAAAACACACCAATTGTCCACATAATAAAGAAATCCATTAGAAATACTAAAAGCCCAACTCCAATCTAACTACAACTTTCCAATTTTCTTTAATTAAAAAAAAAAAAAAAAAACACACATAAATTTATGTTACTTAGGTTATTGCCTTCATAAGATCTATCATATTTCTTAAATAGATTTAGTTTATTTTTGGTCACTAAAATAGAAAGTTATATTTTTCTTTTTATTCAATTAATATAAATGACAAATAAATAGTCATACTGTTTTTTGTTGCCTTTCCCTCTCTCTTATCCGTCCACTCTCCACTCAAATATCCTATTTCTTATCTCTTCTATTTGGCTCCTTTCTAATTCATTGCCACTATTTCTTCATTACAATTTCTTCCCTTCTCCCATCTTTTCTACTCTTCTCTCTATTCATCCATATCTTTTAGGACTACTTTCCTTGTAATCTAGCTTTAGTCCTTGTTCCCCTAACTACATCACAAAAACCTTTATGATAAAAATTAAATCATAAATGCTCATTACAGTAAGCACAACCAACAAAAAAAATGTGCTAAGTCATATAACCTGTAAGTGTTCATCTCAATTGATTGAGTGTTACATAAAAATCTCTTAAAGATCCCCCCAAAGGCCTTAGGAGAATGAAGAATCTACTTGTCGCTTTCTCATATTTTTCTCCTTGTTATATTGCAATCTTTTGAATACCATCTTCTCTATGAGAAGAACTACTTTTTTCTACAAGGGTAGGGATACTATAACTAAAATTTCTGAAACGCATTAATAGCCATCTATATTATCCAATTCATTAGTCAAGAGAAAGAAGCTAAGAGGTAGTTATTAAAATGTCAGCTCAAAAAATGTTTGAACCATTCAATTAAATTACATGAGTTATAAATAGTGTTAAAAAAAAGTTACAGTATCCCACCTCATATCTGCATTTGACAGTGGACTAAATTGATATATACAGCATAGGTATATTCTCATTAACAAAACAAGAAGTTTGTAAATGTTTAACAATAGCATTCAGTTAGTGAAGCAATATGTGCTAAAGAACAAGTAGAGATATGTTGTTAGTCTAAAATACAATAAATAAACAAACCAGGAAAATTGCTTCCCCACTGGCGTTCAACACCTTCAACTGCAGCAGCAATAGCACTCCCCTGTTCAGCAGCCTTCTCCATTCTAGAAATGGCATCATAAAGGCACTTTGTAATATCCAGTATGGCAATAACTTCACCATTCTCCACAACAGGGAGATGCCTGAACTTTCCTGTTGTCAAAAAAACCAACTCAATCAGATGTCACCTGATATATCTGCAAACTGGTGTTTCTGCCACATTTTCACCAGAATCAAGCATAATTTTAAGTCATTTTTAGTCTTTAACAGAAAGCTTTATTGAGTATCAAAAAGAAAAATTGAGTTTATAAACAAAAATGTAACAAGGTAAAGCTCTTATCAATCTATGATAAATAAAATACGCTACTTGCACAAAATTGATAATTTTGCAAAGTTTCCTTTCATCCTTTCAACTAAATTTTTCTCACTGCACGTGTATAAGGAGATCAGTGGCCTCATGGCTATAATTTGCATCCATTATAATTGAAAAGTAGCGTTGATCGCCACTGTCCTCAATAATAGGAAGAATGAATGATTTAATAAGGCAAAAAGTCCCAAGTGGCAAAGTGTCAAATCTTAAACCCAGCACAAATAAATGATTTATAAAAGAAAAGAACAAAAATAAGAAGCCAAACTCTAATAAATATACATAATGCCCTATTAATAGCAGCAAGAAAAATAAATAATCTTAAAAGCCCAAACCGATCCCTATATTTAGGTTGACATCTTCTTGATGTAAAATAAAACATAAAATACTACTCTTACCCACTGAAACCATTAGCTATAGTCGTTGGTTACATGAAACTTTTAAAAACTTGTCCCACCAAAAAAAATCAATTAGTAGGTCCAAACGTAGTAGCGAAAACAAGCCCCTAATGAATCGGAAGTGACAAATATAGGATACTCCCACATTATGAAATGTTAGTTTTTTTTCTTTTTCCTATGAAAGGAAGAATTACAGAAATAAGCTGACCTTGAATCATTTTCTGGAGAGCTTCAATGGCTAATGAATCGGAAGTGACAAATATAGGATTGCGAGTCATGACTTTAGAAACAATTGTCTGGTCAGGCCTCAAACCTTCTGCTATAACTCTAGTGGCGATATCCTTCCAAATCATCAACAAAAAAAGGAAACACTGAGGGAAAAAAAAGGAGAAAGAGAAAGAAATAAACGAAGACGAGGATACTCCCAAGATAAATAACAAAGACAATAACCTTGTCGGTAACAATTCCAGATAACAAAGCATTAGCATCCGTTAACAAAACAGCATCGACACGGCGAGCGGCCATCCGGCGACAAGCATCGGAGACGATAGTTCCCTCGGGAATAGTTAGGGCTTTCGATAATCTCAGCTTCTTAACAGTCCTCTCTCCACCAACAGACGATTGTGAAGGAGAAGGCGAAGACGGCTTGGGGTTGGAGGTGTATCCATTGCCGTTTTCGTTTTCGGATTTCTTGGCCGCTGATGGCCCTCGCTTCTGGCTCCGACGAACGGTCCCGTGACTGCTCATCTTATCCAAGTACTATTCAGGGCTGGCCGCTGATAAAATCTTAGCCACCAGCGCCAAAACCACGCCTCTGACTGATTCTTTTAATGTCAATGGAATTTCGAACAGAGACATTAATGTTCACCACTATTTAACTTGGGCCCACTGTCGCTTAGCAGTACTGGTTAAACTTATATGTAATTTACCAAATTTTAAAATCCTTAAAAATAATTAACCCGCCAAAATGATCATAATATTTGTACCAAGTTACTCGTACATTTGAAATACAAAGAAATATATTTCTAAAACACTTGAATTTAAAAATTTTACATGAAAATGCATGAACTTATACGAAATAACTTGGTTCCACCCAAATCAATGTGACCCAACAAATTATTTGATGATTGTTGATTGTTTTTTGCGACAAAAATGAAAACTAAAATAACCAAATTTATCCTTATACAATTATCTTTAATATTGCATTATTATGATTTAATAAGTATTTTGATTAAAAAATACAAAAGAAGCAAAACGGTTTTTAACTAAAAATCTAAATTTGTGGCCAAAAATTTGATTATTTTTAGTCGGATTTTTGTACATAAACATGTGTACATGTGTTTTGCTTATGTTGTGGCTAAGATTTTGGTTGAAAACATGTGATTTTTGCATTGACAAATGAGTCATGCACAGTCACACGATATCTCATAAAGTCACATGATTCATCTACTCAATAATTTCTAATGTTGAAATCATCTGGTTTTAGCCTTTTTTTGGTTGTACATGTATTCTAGGCTAGTTAGTCGGCAATTTAGTGAGCATTTGGTGTCAAAGAATGCCAACTTTCTATCAAAAAATGCTAGAATGAATCGGTTTGTATGATTCACTCATCGCAAAAACTGGTTCATATGGGAGAATTTACAATATTTTGAAGTTACTGGATGTGTTAACTTATTGAAGTTGTTAGATGTGTGTTACACACGAATAAGGGGATTTTACTATTTTTTAAAGTGTTGGATATGGGTGAGACATAAGAGGTGTTTTGGTTGTTTTGAAGAAGTTTAGGGGTATTATGTTCGTGTGAGAAAAGTTAGAAAGTTTTATAAATTTTTTACTATTAAGGTTTTTTGATATTATCTAGGTTAGGGTTTTTTAGATATTATATGGGACTGATCGGTCATTTTAAGTTTAAGCATTTTTGGACAATTTTTAGTATTTGTATTATATTTTCCTTATTAAGATTTTTTAATGTCTAGATTTCAAATTTTCAGTTTGATTTTCAAAAAAAATATTCTTTATGATATTATAAATAATATTTGTTTTGTTTGTTTTTATTTTATGTAGGGTAAAAGAAAAAAAAAATTAATGTCAGATATAAGAGATTTTCATTAGATCGTCATTATAAGATGTTAGTCACTTTTAAACGCTTAAAAGATGTCATGTTGAGCACTAGGTTTACATTGACACCGAGTCAATTGAAACTATTTGAGTCATCATGCTTTGGACACCTGTTAGAGTTATATGATAGCAAATTCAATAGTGTGTTGGTGCATTATTCATCCAATGGTCATTGAAAAACAAGAAAAATGACAAGGAATTTTGGTTTAGAGTTAATTAGGATGATGTACGATTTAGCCCCTATGAGTTTGCTCTTATCATAAGGCTACGATTCAATCAAATGTTTGAAATGTATGTATACTTACAAGTGTTTTGTTAAACGTTTATGAGTCACAAGCATAAGTGTAAGAAATGGTTTAACAAAACAAAGAAAATGTCATGCTTTAATTTATAAATATCCATCCATCCCAAATTGGAATATTTGGTTGGATTATATCCCACAAGTGTTTAGCCAAAGTCACGTTATTCCAACCTTGACATCTCATGGTGTCTTCATCTTTCTTCAATAAGCCAACCTCTTCCCAAGCCACATTGGTCTTGTTATAGTTTAGATTCACTCCACTGCAAAAAAAAATTTCCTAAGTTAGGTATTGATTTCCTTAAGCACTTTATTAGGAAGAATAAAATAAGTAGACCTATGTATTTGCAAGTTGAATAAGATGACCATTATAACTATAAGTAGAAATCTACTTTTCCACGAGTTAATCTAAGCAAGAACTTTTTGCATAAAAGATTTACAATTATATAATAAATGCTTGAAAGAGATCATAGGGACTCTAAGGTTTTTAAAATAGATCATACATTCCTCGAACATTAAAATGCCTCTTAATTTAGATTTCTCATCTTGATTTACCTCTAAAAGTAACTTAGTACTTTTAATATCATTGGCCTTAAGTTTAGACCATTGATTAAACAAATCCAAGGCCTCCCAAATAAGTTAAACAAAATTAACTTCTGCCTTACAAAATATAAAGGGGTCATCGATAAAACAAAAGTGTGTTATCTTGTTTTCCTTATACTTTTAATGAAATACAAAATCCTACTTCTTATCCATAATCTTTAAAATCCTAGAAAAACTTCCATGCATATCACGAAAAGGTAAAAAAAGATAGGGTATATTTGTTTAAGCCCTCTAGAGCACCTACAAAACCTTGTTAACTTATTATTTATACATAAAGAAAATAAAAGAGTAGTGATGTATTCCTCCACCCATCTCTCAATCAAACGATGCAACCCAATTTTCCTTAGGATAGTGTCAACCAAATTCCACCTAATGACATCATAAGCCTTTATAAGGTCAGCCTTTATAATACATCTTTCCTTATTTTGTCCTCTTTGTAAGCGTTATTAATGAGCTCATTAAAAAGCATAATATTATTATCTATTCTTCTACTTCATACAAAAGCTACTTAAACCCCAACAATAAACTGGGGAAGGATACCTATCAACCCATTTGCCAAAACTTTTGTGATTCACTTGTTATAACATCCGAGGTTAGAATGGTCTTTTTAAGTCATAGATTAGGGTTAAAAGAGAGATTCTTTAGCCATAGTAGTTTCAAGAAGAGTTGAGAGTGTTGAATAATCTTTTAGAGGCTTTATATGGCCTATGCCTAAAGCACGATCATGTATCCTTTAAACACACACCTATGTGTCCCATGAGTTGTAGAGCACAATCATACACCTTAGTCACATACGACCGTGTGTCCCTCTTGAGTTAGTGCGACTATATAAAGCAAAAGATTGCATTTTTCGGCTAGTTCACCAAATTCTATTCTTTTTCCAACTAATCCTAACTAAATTAAAAATCAGGGGGAAGATAGTAGAGCTAGCCATTTCAGCTAGGATTCAAGCTAAAGGTAGAGAGATTGAAATTTTTAGCAATTTCAAGTAGGTATTTTCTTACCTGTTTCCCTGTTTTTGTAGGACCCATCGCTACGCATATTGCTACTGCTGAAATCTTTACTTTTATTCATAATCTAAAACAATCTCAATATAAGTGACAAAAATCTTACGAAAAAAAAGTTGTTGCTACAATACATATACACAAGCGGAAGTTGGAAACTGAAATTTACAACTGTAGCCCAAAAATGCATTTCTCATATACATATTTGTTTCTGTACATATTGTAGGACTCGCCGCCACAAGTACCCCTACTGCTGAATAATACGGGGAGCTTTTATTAATAATCTGAAAACTCGGGTACCCGCGACAGGAATCCTACGAAAATAAATAAAATTCCTGGGACCTACTATACATTCTGAATTACATATGCAGAAGCTGAAACTGGATTACATCAACTGGAATATACATTGTCTGTTCTGTACAATAGGCCCAATGGCCTTTATCATATATATACATAGTATTTCTGTACATCTAGATACATAAACATTTACAAAATGACCACACAGGTCTAAAACTGAAAAGTACAACGTAAACTGAGATCGCAGTGTGGGCCCTCTCCCGCTAGCCTCGAACCACCTGCTCCTCGAAAACAGTACGAACACCTAAAAAGGATGGAAAAATGAGGGGGATGAGTGATAAAATCACCCAGTAAGCGTTCCTTACTTCCCTCAAACCCAAGCAAGTAACATACAATCAATCAAACATACCTGGCCTCGGCCCTATTCATACATCTATGCGCTTGCTAGAATCTGAAACTGTTATCTGAATCTCATTCTCATTATATACTGATTTCATTATTATTCATGTCATGATGTGTATGTCATGCCATGCTACTGAAATATCTCATGGATGCATGCATCTGAATATCTCTATCTGAATGTACCCGAAGGTACCTACTGTGCTGATCAGACTGGTGAACACAGAGATTCGGCATCCTGGTCATGTGAGGCTGAACAGTCTAGCTACTAGCTAGAAAGCTGAATCTGTATACTGCTGAACGATCTGATTGGTGTCAGATGGTTAAATCTGAAATGCTGCTGAACATTCTGACTGGTGTCAGAAAGCTGAATCTGAAATACTGTTGAATATTCAGACTGGTGTCAGAAAACAGAATCCCACAGATACCCCCTCGTGTTTCACCTATACTCTTACTCGTACATCGGGTTTTGAATACTGAATACTACTGAATTCGGATTTCTTGATCCTTTCTCATGCTGCATGTCATGCTATGCTATGCAAATGCAGCCTTATTATTTGAATTCATGATTTTCTGATGCTTATCTGAAGCATTTATGTCATTGTATAAATTTCTCATGCTTTATTTATCATTTTCAATTCTTTTTCTAAAAAGCTGCAAGTGCACAAGCGTGTGGGCAAGGCACATAAGCGTGCATGGCTAACACACGGGCGTGCATGTCATGGACACACGGGCGTGTGCCCAGACGCACGGGGCCGTGCGTTGGTCGTGCTGCTGACCGTGCAAGCTATTGGAATTTCTAGACATTTATTTGAAAATGCTACACACGGTCGTGTCCCTCAGGACACACGGGCATGTGTCTGCTATCTCTGGTCGTGCACACAGTGTGCACACGGGTGTGCATCTGGAAAAACAAAGGCACACGGTCGTGCCATGCAGGCACACGACAGCGCGTCTTGTTCTTCAACAAGAGCACCGCCTGGAAATCGCATAATTCAACAACCATATCTCATTCACTTCCAAATTCACTTCAAACACACAATCTCAACACATCTAAAGCCTCAAACTCGACATGCATCAACCACACATCAATTCACCATTGAAGCATCATCTTTCTCTCACTAAAGCATGATCAACCAACATGCAAAGATTCAAGGATGGAAATTCATCATCCAATTCAACATGCAATGGCATAAAAACATTCCCAATATTCATCCACATGCAAAGAACTCATCCATGGCATCAAAATTCACAAAACAAGCCGAGAAACTCAAGGAAAAGGTAAGCGAACACTTACCTCGCGCCATTGCCTCTGAAAGCTAATCTTTCAAACTATTCTATTTGCTCTCTAGCTTGATCGGGAGCTATGAGAGGTTGGATCTCCTCTCTAATGATAAGAGGAACTCAAATGAAGAGAGAAATTGCTGAAGAAATGAAAGTGGGTGAGAAAAATGGCTAATTACTCACGACTCACTATTTATACTATCCACTTGCACGGGCATGCATCAAAGCTGCACGGGCGTGCACAAGGAAAAATGAGTATTACACATTTTCCGCTCACTCGTCTGATCGAATCCTTTCGAAAGGATTCACACGAAGCCACACAGACTTCAAAAACTACTAACTCACCCTTGAACTTTACTAGGCTTTCAATCTCTCACTGAATCTCGTTTCTAACCCCAAAACTCTTCCACTAAGGGCTTTTCTAACCTGGGATGCTACACATATATACATATGAGTACATACAAAGTTACAAAATAACCTCAATAGGTTATACTGAAAACTGATATATAGCCCTCTCCTATCAACCATGGTCCACCCGCTCCTAACCAACACCAAACATACCTGAAAAGAAAGGAAGAAGAAAAGGAATGAGTGATAAAAATCATCCAGTAAGTGATCCTTACTTCCCTCAACCCAAGCAAACATACAAAACAAAATACATAGCTGGCCTTGGCCCTAACATTCATGCATTCGCTTGCCCATTCAATACACTGGATATTGTTTATTCTGTTCTCTTGGTTGCATTATTAGTTAATAATGCAATGAGATGAATGTCATGACCTTATGTCATACTGAATATAAACCAAATATGCATGCATCTGAATCTATATGTATCCGAAGATACTTGTTGTGCTAATCAGGCTA
Source organism: Anacardium occidentale (assembly GCA_026122585.1). Lineage (NCBI taxonomy): Eukaryota > Viridiplantae > Streptophyta > Magnoliopsida > Sapindales > Anacardiaceae > Anacardium > Anacardium occidentale. Next base: position 138,044 of record JAJEJH010000078.1, read on the forward strand.
ATGTAAACAGGGATTCGGTATCTTAGCCATATGGGCTGAGCAGTCTAGCAAAAAGTTAGAAAGTTGAAAATACATATTAGTCCTCAGACTAATAAACTGAAATTGAACGATCCGATCATAGTCAGAAGGTTGGAATCCCACAGATGCTCCTTCGAGTTCACCAAAAATACTAACTCGAATATGAGGTTCTGAATACTGAATGCTAATGTTTTTAGATCACTTGATCCTTTTTCATGTTGATGTCTTGGCATGTCATGCTATGTAATGCTTATGCAGCGTTATTTATCTGATTTTATGCTTTTTCACTGATTTATAGCCATTATATAAGTTTCCTATGCATTCTGCTTCATTTGGTCGTGCAACCGGTCGTGCTCGCTTCTGGTAATTCTACGCATTTCACTAAAAAAAAAGGCACACGGGAGTGTCCTCTATAAACCAAGTTGTGCACACTTTGTGTACACGGGCGTGTACCTGTAAAAGCAAAGGCACACGGGCGTGTCCCTATAAAAGCAAAGGCACACGAGTGTGTGTCGTACTCTGCATCAACTGCAACCGCCAGAAACTTGCATGAAACTATACCAATCCTCAACCAAACTGAAATAAATCAACAACAAGCATTTCCAGTACTTCAATATGCACACATCAAGCTTCAATTTCATTCATAACACACCAAATCACAATCCACCATGAAAATCATCCATTCCTCACATACTCACACACAAGCATAAGCAAGCATGGTTCACAGGTGGAAATCATCATCTCAACCAATTTCTCATCAACATATTAACACATAAGCTCATTCACATCAATCATAAGCATGCTTGGAACACAACACGTAGCACACAACATCACATACATGCTGTGAAACTCAAGGAAGAAGTAAGGAAGCACTTACCTCTTGCCATGGCTGCTGAAAACACTATCAAGCTAATTTCTTTCCCCTCTAGCTGAATTGGAAGTTGCTGGCTCCTGGATCTCAACTCTAGGGTTAGGAATCTCTAAAAAGAAAAGGAAACTTAGAAAAAACATGAGAGATAAGCGGGTGAGGAAACACTTAAACTCTCATATCTCTCCTCCAACACACCTGTATGGGTGTGCAGGGTAAAAGTGCACGGAAATACACAAGGGAAAATGAATAAACTTTATTTCTCATACTATGCATGATAGAAACCTCCCAAGGAGAATCATGCATAAGCCACACAGGCTCTGGAAACTTATTATCTTACCACTAAACTCTTTTAACTCCTAATATAATGTTAAATCTCACATCTAACCCCCAAAGTCTACCATAGAGGGCATTTCTAATTCTGGGATGCTATAGTTTCATTGTTTCTTCAACATGTATATCCGTATTCTGGGTGTGAGATAAGATAAAAAGCATGTTTTAAGCCAAGGCTATATGTTTGTGTGATAATATAATATAAGATGAGAGATTTAAAGGTAGAAGCATGCTTAGTGTAACCACGTATGTATTTATATATGTTTAAGGTTTTAGAAGATTAGTTGCATTTAATGTTATAAGATAATAAAGGTCAACACAGATAACATGTTTTAGCATGTATGTATGTCATAATATGTTTGATTGGAGATAGATTAAGATTTGGTTAAGTTTGGATGGACTTTTATAATCTCTCGAGGCAAATTTACAGAAGTAATATGTGATGCACGTTCATACACTCGTCACACACGTCTACGTAGTCGTGTTCTTTATATGGATCGCGATCGTGTAATACATGCATGACTAAAACTAATATAGTAGTGCCTTCGGGCATAAATTATATGACTCAAGGCCACAATCATATGCGTTTTCCCAATTTTGCATGATAGTGCCTGTAGGGGTCATGGTCATGTGTGTGTTGAGCATGCATGATTGTGTAAGTAAGGAATATGACCATGAATCTTCATGCATGACTATGTGTCCCATGTTACATGACCATGTAGTAAGCCAAAACTTAGTGAGAAAATTCTAAAAGCTAGCATGACCTTTCACACAACCATGCGCACACCCGTTAACCTAGTGAAATTTGCAGATTAAGTAAAAAAACTCTAGAATAAGAGTAGATCAAGTAGAATAAGAAAAGAAATAGCAAATTGATAATTAAACAGGAAAAGAGAAAGAGTCACAAAAAATTATAGTAGAGAAACATTTAGAATAAAGAATAAAAAAAAAGTAAGTGAAAATATTTTTTTAGAATCAATAAACCTAACTCACATAAGTAAGAGAAACTTAATAGTAGTCTAAAATCAGTGTTAGTAATTAGTAAATTATGATTATAAAAAAAAAAAATGGGAACAGAAACAGAAGCAAAAATAGTTATGAAACAAATGAATGAAAGCTATCAGATACACAACAGAATATATAACAGCTTATATGGAACTTAGTAACTCTAGCAAGATATACATAGAACAAAACTCTAACGATAATGTAGTTAAATAGAATGAAATCAAAGGAAAAAGAAAGAATAATATATCATGTATAATAAACACATCTAATATGGCATGCAAAAACAATATTTTCATAAAGGGATCAAGTGATCCACATCCATACATTTTTTAAGTAGAAAGAAGATGATTTAATCATTATTTTAAGGGTAGATAAGAAGAGGCATCATAAGTACACATGCCTGTTAGTTAAAAGGATCACTAGCAATTATGAGGTAGGAAGACATTTATATATACTAGTCATGCATCAGTTTCAGTTTTCAGTTTCAAATCTCAAATTCAGTTTTAGATATTAGTTTTAGATTACTTATTAGTTTTAGTTTAGATAAACCTTATATGGTCAGGGTATTGAATCCATGTATTCATCAGTTTATATAGCACAGTTGGTATCTTTAGATATACAAAGATTTTAGATACAGTTTTTATTCAATTTTTTAGTATTTTAAGATTTGTAAATCTTAATAGTATTTTCATAAAGATGTTTTCAAAAAGCAAGCCCATACATAATTTTGAACATAATTAGACATGATTTCAATATATTTCATATCATGTCATATATAGTATAAGATTAAGCAGAATAGAGAAAATGTATAATAAAGTAGTAAAACGAAACGGAACTTATTAGACAGACTGATAATTAATAAAAAAACTCAAAATATACAATATTAAATATATAAGCACATAAAAAATACCATATATGCGATCGAATAAATAGTTATATAAAATAAGTCATAAATAGAACAATAGATAAATAATAGAGTAACTAACAATTAGATGAAATAGCTTCAAACTTAGATAAGAACTTGTGATAAATTAAAGGTGTTGTTACACAATATACCATATAAGTATAAATATAACGAAAATCAAATAAGATTCAAGATTCATTATGAGTATCAAAGAACCCCCAGATACTAAGTTAAGAAGCACACAGATAAAAAATTCAGAAAGAGAGTTATATGTATTCAATTATATTAATCTAGACTTTTTTATACTGTGTTGTATACGAATATCCATATACGTACTTACAACATGACATGAAGCAAAGTGTGAATAGTAAGATAAGTTAGAAAAGGATAAGCTTATAAGACTAGTAATGAACTAAGTTAGGTTCATTAGATAAATAGCAAGGTAATTAAAGTAATAGAGTTAGACACGAGGATAGACTAAAGATCAACATGAGTAATGTAATGGGTCCCGACAGTAGAACAAAATTGAAGTTTCCTAAAGGCTAGTGATAATCTAAGCAAAAAACATTATACTAGAAATATGATAATGTAGGAGTCCCTACCATAGGTCACTGTAGATTACTATATATAATTATTTATTATACTAATAATAGACATATAATAGGAATCGCTACAGCAAAATCTGCTGCTAAATTAAAAACTTTCATACGAAAGCTAAAATTAGGAAACGCTATTGATAAGAACAACAAAACACAAATTTTATATTAAAATCTCCCAAATATTGTAGGCACTCCAGCTGGGTATTACTGTTCACCACTGTTGTATAATTAAATATAAATATCAATAACAGGAAAATACGGTCAATAATACCCAACCAGAATACCTAAGCTGATCTGAAATACTGCAGTGGAAAAACTGTGGTATTAATGTATATATAAACATATACATGCCCAAAAACTATATTATATTAAAATATTTGAGCAGTAAAAACATATACATGTACATGCAATTAAAACTGAATAAGCATGCAAACCGAAGCATGCCACAAAACTGAAGCAAACTGAATCCCAGATGACAGCCAACTCTTCCCCTCAGCCCTCAAAAACTCACCTGCAAGAGAAAAGAAAGTAGGGAGTGAGTGATAAGGCCACCTAGTAAGCGCTTCCTATCTCAGACCCTAAACCAATCCTTCTCGAAGGATTGCCACATCATCGTCTCACATAACTTCTATTCAGACGATCACAACGTTACAACTCAGATACTACCTCATGTCGGATCGTAAAATATGTATATACGTATACGTAAACAACCTAGAATGAAGAAAAATTCGAACGGTCAAATGACTCACTAAATTCTCTCTCTAACAATTATTATCATTCTCTTACTGTTTACTGTTTCTGATATTCTGTTGTTCGTGTCTTTTACACGCTATTTCGTATTCTATTCTTTTACTGTTTCTTACTGTCTTATCATTCACTGAATGATATGCTGTTGTGTCATATAATGATGACATGATATCAAAATATGCTGAAATCATAACTAGGCCTAGGCCTATATACTGAAAATAGTTTTCTGAAAACTGTTCATTGAAAACTATACTGTTGGATCCTGGGATCTCATACCTAAAAATCATATGAAAGCTTTATCTGAAAGCTATGCTGAAAACTGTGTACCTGGGGTACCATGATATATTGAGAACTGTGCTACACAGACTGATGAATACAGGGATTCGGTATTTTGGCCATGTGAGTTTCCTATACAAACATGCGTCATAAACTATATGAGTCATGTGATGCCTCTGAATAGCATGCTTAGGCCTTGGCCTGAAAACTGATCTGAACTGAGCGCCTCGAGCTATACTGCATTTGATCCTTGGATCAAGAAACCTATAATCTACTAACTGAGCACCCCGATAATTGCCAATACATATGGCTAGTAATGAGCATATAGCTCCTGATGCAACAAGAATGCTGAAACTCACAAGTGCCCCCTCGTATTCACCCTTGAAATCTATATTTTTCAACTGAAAATATGAATTCAGATCTTTGGATCCATTTTTGAAAACACTGTATGGCATGTCATGCGATGTTGTATGTATGATGCATCATGTATTCTTATTTAAGCTCATTTTACTGTTTTCTATCACTTAGATAGGGTTTACTGTACATATTTCTTATCTTAAGCTTAATTTCTCATTTCTACATGACGCACGGGCGTACGTGTCGTGTGTACGGGCGTGCATGAACTTGTACGAGACCATGAGCGAGTCGTGCATGTGGTCGTGCATGGTTCTGTGATTTTCACGCAAAATTCCCATTTTCTCTTGGTGCACTGGCGTGCATCAACATGCACGGTCGTGAGCTCTCAAAATAGGTCATACACGACTACATGAACACGGTCGTGACCATACAGAAAAGGTATTACGCATGGGCATGCGTAACACATGCATGGGCGTGCGTCCTACCCTGCACTTCCATGACCGCTTAGAATCAATTCGATTCCCAACCAAATCTCATCTCAAACTCAAATTAACATTTCCCACATGCAAAACACTTCATATACATAGGCTATTGCAGCCAATAACACAATTTCTCATGCTCACGCATCCAACCCATTCCAAAAACATATATATCAAACATATTCTCACACATAACTTATAAACATGCATCCATCCATCATCATAATCATCTCAAATCATCATATATGCAATAAAGCATCATAAGCATGCTGGAATCGAACTCATTTCAACCAAAACATGCATCAATACATACTCAAAACATAAGGGAAAGAGGTAAGAAGCACCTACCTCTAGACATGCTTCTTCTCTCAAGAAAATCTCTAGCTCAAGCTTGGTTTGATGGTCTTGGATATTGTTCTTCCCTCCTAGGGTTGATCTCCTCTGAAATGGAAATGGAAACTTTAGGTGAAAATGATTTTGGAAACGGATAAACGTGATTTAAAACCAAAGCGGCTGAAACTTAACGCACGCATGGGCGTGCAGCTCTCATACATGGTCGTACATCCCAAAAAAATTACAAAAATACCATTTTCCCGCGCTTGCATGCAAATCCACTTAAACAGATCCATGCGTAAGCCACCAAACTCTATAAAAACCTCTATTTCACCCCAAAACTTACTCACAACCTTAGAATACTCAAAAATCTCAATCTAACCCCAGATTAAAAAGCCTAAAAAACCAAACTAACCCTGGGATGTTACAAGTATTCCATTTACAAAACATGTTATTAATATAGTACATACTAACAGTATAATAACTCATACACATGATCAAAACTATACAAAAGCATGTGAACCATTAACGTTATATGTTACCTACCAGTATCCCAAAGCTCACAGTCTTCTCACCTCTAGCTCAACCATAAGAATTATTGACCTAAAAGAAGGAAACAAGGAAAAAAGGGACAAGTGATAGAATCACTCAACAAACGTTTCCTATCTCTAACACAAGTAGGTTTCAAGATTAGTCTTATTCATGACTTGTGACGTTAAGTTCTGGTATAGCATTTTATTTATTCTTTTTTCTGTAGGTATTGTATGTTACTGTAGTATTTTTTATCTTATCTACTTTGTTTCTCATAAAATAATGTATATGACATGATATGCATGCTCTGATGTTATGTCAATACTGAAAACCATAAAGATTTGACCTTAGGCCTGCTTTTTGAAAACTCTTTTTGAAATAGTAGCTATGATCCAAAGATCCTAAATATATGCATATAATATGTACTAAAACCTAAATCTGAAAATACTATATCTGAAAATAATTGCTATACTAAACAAGCTAAAAAATATAGGGATTCGGCACCTTAGACATATGAGTCCAATCCTACTAAAACTACTATTACATAATAAATACTCTCTTTAATAAGTTTGGTCAATGACTATGTCTTTTTTAACAGATGTTGGTTTCCCTCGCTAACGAGTACGCGATGTATAGAACAGCGTATATTTATATTTTAAAAATATGCGATTGGATATTTGGATTCATTTCTTAAAACTTTGGTATTGCATGCTATAAAACATATTGCTAATTATGTATAATATGTCATTTTCTCATGATATTATTGGGTTCTGTATGCTTAAAAATTGCTTATAGTGGCTTAAGATTTCCTTGAAATTGATTTTGTGCTTTCTTAAGAGGCATGGGTGTATACTAATCAACACACGATCATGTAAAGAGACACATGGGACTATGCATGAGTTACGCTCTCGATTGTGCTAGTTTATAAAATTCTTATATGATTTCCTGGCTTAGCACGTGGGCATGTGGTATAGGGCACACGGGCATGCGTCAAGGTACAAGGTTATGTCCAACACTTACATAGGCATGTAGTAACTTATATAACACTCTTGTGTCATGCTACACAGGTGTGTAAAATTAATAATAAGCACACGATCGTGTCCTCGATCATACGAGTATGTGTCTAGGCTTTCTAAGTGTGCACGACTACTATGCATGACCATGTTATTGTAGAAATAAGACCACACATGTAGGAACACATGTATACAAGCATATAAGCATATTTTCATAAAGTTTGTCACTTCATCAGCTTTTATATCATCATTTACATTTCATCTCTAATTTGATGTCGGGCTACTGGTTGATATAACTCTTTAGTTCTAAAGGTCACTTGGAAAAGGAGAAGAAGAAGATGAAAGCTAAAACTATGCAAAAGCTTAAAATATAAAGTATATATGGCTAAAATAAGGTAACACATAAATGGTTACAGTTGTCGTTACTATATTTACCAGGATAATGATATTACAAGTTGTCCCCAACCTAGATGAAAGTCTTTACTTATTAACCGACACAGAGCGAGACTCCTTTCTCAATGGGAATTTATACCTTATAGGAATGGATCCGAAATTACTTTTTCTATCTTTACTAATAGCTCGAGAAAGTTATGGATGGAGGACCCCCTAGAATGTTCCAACTTTTCTTCTAGGGTATTAAGAGTGGGAGAAGATCATTGAGTGGGATTTTTTCAATAAGCGAGTATTCAGCCTAAATAAAAGAAAGTCCAGTAACTAGAATGGGTAGAACTAGACGAGCGAAGGCTCGATCTAAAGGCAAGTATTGAGTAAGCCCTTGCAAAATATAGCCTTTCTTTCTTCTTATTAAGGGGCCCTAATAGACGAAGATTTATAAGCATATAAGTCGGGCTTTACACAGCGTCGTAGGAGAAGATACAAATGATAGCAAAACGTAATGTTAGGGCTTATAGTGATGCCACCTTCAAGTTATGTTAGGTTGGTAAATAAATCAAAAGCATTAAGGAAAAAGGATACTCCGAGTAGTCCCTACAAAATAGTAAAAACGAATTGTCCTTTCAGATAATAACTTATTGGTCTCCTTTAAAAGTAACAGTAATAGATCTGAGAGTGGATTGCCTTGTTTAAACACTTTTTGACTCATTAAGAATGGCATCATTATGCTCCTCTAGGGAAAGTGGTAGTTGCCAATGAGTAAGATAGTGAAAGTAATGGCTAGGGATTATCGTACTCGTCTTGACAAAGAGAGATCTTTTTGGACTTTAACTTTTCCCTAGGGGAGAAGACTATACGATTAGTTTCCTCAATTCTCTTCTTTTAATACTATCTACTGCAATTAAAAGCTATTCTCTAGTTTGTGCTAAAAGGTCATGTGTCCAATGGAAATCTCAGATTTCCTTTTTTTTTTTTCTTTATACATAGAATATTCTCACAACAATACTTATGTACAAGCCATATATAGCTTTTAAATAACTATTTTATCCTTCAACCCTCTCAATTTTATTTGTTATCATGAAATTTCAATTTTGTCGTTGATTTTAAGCCTAAACGAACAATTCTACCCTCAGGTCATTATAGATAAGCCAAAGAAGAGTAATTAAAAAAAGATTAGTTAAGGAAATATGATGAGCAAGAAAAAGAGTTTAAAAATGTCTTTAGCTAAGAGGTAAGATAAGAAAGAGAATATAGAGCTTTGTGATTAGTTACAAGGATAGAATAAAATAGAAATCTGCTTGAGGGGACAGATAGAAATAACCTACTGAGTGTCTTATAATTCATCCTTTCTAATTATTTTTTCTTGTATGTTAGTGTTTTAACGAGTTGAGCTGGAGCACAAGATGGCTGGAAAGTGGGATCCAACTTAAGTAGGTCTTCAACTAAATTTTCAGTTTTATATATATATATATAGTTTTTAATAAATAGTATGTTGGCTTGCATGTTTTGTATTACTTATGTATATGATGTACAGTATCATGTAAGTTTTCAGATATTAGTAAATATAGTAATATAGTATAAGTTTCCTTTCGGAATATTGTACATCTAGTTTTAGCCTACCATCACATTTTTTTTGTTAAAGCTTCTGTATAGTGCATGTTTTCAGATAAGTAAAGGTGGTACTCTTGTTATATATTAAAGGTAGATAACATTACTAGTGGTAAACAAAATATATAGTAATGGGTGTCACACTTATAGCTAGTATATAATAGGATATGGGTATATAATCCTTGGTATTAGATAAAGTTTTACATTTCAGAAATAAAGTGATAATGGTAAAATTTACTTCAAACAAAAAAGATCATGTAGAGAAAAAGTATTAACTGGTCCTAATCACATCCTACCTAATAATCTTCCATGCTTTCTTGAGAAAAAGCACTAAATCCATCTAGGTTAGGAGCCTTATTATTATTCATGGAAAAAAAAGCTTTTTTTAAAATCATTTATAATAAACTTAGGTTAGAACAGTCTTTTTAGGTTAAAATCAATGATAAAAAAAGATTTTATAATAAAAGAAATTGAGTTGAGAGTGTCTAGAGGTAAAATAGTCATTTTAAGGCTTATGCACAGTATGGAAAAGTATAAAAATCTAACATTTCTTGGAACACAAACATGCATCCCTAAGACATATGATTGTACGTCTTTTCATTTTTACGCAATTATATAAAGCGATTTTTCTTGCTTTATTCAGATAAAATTTTATCAAAATTCATTTCCTTCTTAGAGAACTTTAATTAGAGAACTAAAAGAGATCAGCCATGAGCCACAACTTGACCTAGAGAAAAAGAATTAGTTAGAAAGATCGAGAGTATTTATAAGCCAAAAAGCAAGTGTTTCTTATCTTTTCCCCCTATTTTCAAATCATGTTTTCTTTGTTCTATTAAGATATGATAATGCTTAATGCATGTTTATTGATTGAATAGCATGATATTATGATAAGACGATGTGTTGATAAAGATTTAGTGAAGTTTTGGATGTAAAGAAACATGTTTATATGTGTATGTTTGAGTTTGATGATTGGAGGGTATTAATGAATGTTTCGATGAAATTTGAGGCTATTGGTGAGATTAACATGTGCGAAAGTAGCATGTTGATCATATGTTCATGTTTGAATACGTTTGGTTATGATTTGATTGAGTTATATATGGGTTTGTAACTTTCATCCATAACTTTGTAAAAGTAAAACATGAAACACGACCATATGTTTGATAAGTGCACGATTGTTTAGTCATATTTTTGTAACCTCACGATCGTGTATGCCAAGGTAGTATACCTACTAGAGAGAAAGCCAACATCTGTTAAAGAAGACAAAGTCTTTGACCAAGTTCAGTAAAGAGGATGTTGGTTATGTGTTGAATTTTTAACTTACTAATCATGTATCAGTATGGATGAACTTACACGGCCAAAGTGTCGAATCTCTATATTCAGTAGTCTGATTAGCATAACCGTTTTTAAGTACAACTTTTATACATGTTTTATGCAAAAGAGAGATTTTAGATATGATTTATTACAAGATATACGGATCACAATATATACTTCACCAAAAATATTTTCAAAATGTAGGTCTAAGGGTCAAGACATAAGTTTTCAACATACTTCATACCATGACATGCATTACACGACATGAACCAAAGTAAAAACATCATGATTAGTAATAGTAAAGTACAACTAATAAGACAAGAAATAAGATGAGCAAGATAATAAAATATAAAATCAAATATAGCATGTGACAAGTCACAAAAGTTAAAAAGGATTGGAACTTGGTTGTAGGTATAGTTAATAAATACTTACTAAATGATTTGTCACTCATTCCCTAAATCGTCTTTTCTTTGCAAATTATATAAGTTAGCTGCTAAGTTAGGATACAAGATCACTATCACTAAGATACAGTTTTCATTACGTTTTCACCCGTGTAGATAACATGTAGCATATCGTTTAGGCTCACATACTATGTACTATGATAAATGTTAATTGAATGTATAATTTTATGGCAAATTTATAGAGTTTTAGGGGTATTTTGACCATTTTACCCTTATTATATGCATATTTTGGGATCATGGGATTTCATATCTGGTTTTATAGAAAATATTGGTTTTGAAATGAATTCAGTGGAAATTAAGTCAAAAAGACACTTATAAAGGAATATCCAATGGTTCGAATTTAGTCCAAGGAAGAACGAGTGACCGAAGCACAAAAAAAAAAGAGCATTATGCATCATAATAGGAAAATAAGGATTTTCACTAAGTTTGAGCATTATAATGAAAAATAAGTCCTTAGCAAAATTATAATAGACGTCTCAAGTCTTTACCATTAAGGACTAAAATAGTCAAAATCTGAGATTTCGAAATCCCAATAAAGTGATTCAAAAGCCAAATGAAACTAGTCATTTAGGCCTACAACGTTGTGTCATAGTGTAGCACTAGATATAGTAAAATTCTAGACATTTAGTGCTGTGGCATGGCATCGCAAAGCCAAAGCATGTAAAAATCCAACAGATAAGGCAGAAACTCAATATTGTGGCATGACACCACACTATAGCATCACTCAAAGGCATTTAAGCTTTTTTAAACTTTTTGTTAACCCTAGATTATATATACTAACTATACTCTTGCTTGAAAAGGAGGAGTCATCCTATGACATTCTTAGATAGATTTCTCACACAAATTTGAGATTTTATTGATTTTGTCTAAAGATTCAATCAATTAAATAACACAAATTGTAATTGTGAGAAGATTTTTAATATATTTCAATAAAGATTCAAGGTTTCATCGGGTTTTTTTCTTTATCTTGATTATGTTTTTCTTGAATCTGAGTGTTTTTCCTTGTTTGATGAGGAACTAAATCTTCTTTATTAAGACTAAAACTAACTAATTTATGGATTTATAGCGTTTCTTAATTTTAATTAAAGAACATGTTATTTCATAATGAGTTTGTGTTCTAAATCTAATGTTTGTCAAAAACCTAGTCAACCTTTAATAAGATTTTTATTGTGTGATTAAGACCAAGAGGCAATATTGCATAAAAGCTATAAGAATATAAACGATGGATTAATTGAATATAGAGATACGTGAGTTGATACATGTAATAATCATACCCACAATAGGTTTGTGTTAAAAGCTAATGGATTCTATAAAATGCTAATGTATTTTCATCTAATTAAACTTATATACTGATATCTAAGTTATTATATTGTAAAATAGGATTGAAAATTCTTGATAAATAATATTGATCAAATTAGGGAATCCTATTATTTTATGAATCATACAATATCTATAGCTACATAGAGAACCTGTCTTGAAATTGATTAGTGAACTTGAAGTCTTAGTATCGTCTCATTTATCGTTATCTGGTTGAATTTCTTAGGTTCAAGTATTCATTGCTTGTTTTCATTTTTATTTTAGTTATGGTTTTATTTATAATTCAATTTCATTAGTTTAGATGAAGTTAGAGGTAGTGTTGTTTGGATACTTGTTTACGCAATCTTAGGGATACGACAATTTGAAATGTTTTGCTTATTACTTGGACTTAGTATGCTTACTAAGAAGTTATGGATAAAATTAACACATCAATTTCTTGTCACCGTTGTTGCAGATTGCATTTTAGACATTATTAAGATTTAATACTTTTAATTTTACTCCAGATATTTTATTTTACTGTTATTTTAGTTTTTGTTAATTTTTATTTTTATTTTGCAATGCTACTTGATCTAGTTTACCTTGCAAATTCTTGCCTAGTGCATGACATGAACTAATAATCCAATAACTAAGCCTTTCGATCCTAAGATAGAAAAGACTTTACATCAGTTGATGAGACAGAGAAGAGTAAAGGCATACAATCAACAAGTAGTACTTCCAATAAGTGAATTAAGCAACAAATCAATGATCTTTGATTGATTATACGACTTCTACAGCCAAGGGGGCTGCTTCAAGTATAAAAGACCTATAATATAAGCTAATAACTTTGAGATCAAATTGAGCATCATCCAAATCATTCAGACATAAATTTAATATAATAGATTACCTAATGATAATCTAAAATTGTATATTATCGATTTTCTAGAAATCTACGATAAATTCAAGTAGAATAGGGTTACATATAATGCTATAAGACTGAGACTACTCCTTTTCTTGATAAGGGATAAAACAAAAAATTGGTTAAACTTGTTACCTATAGGATCAATCACTACTTGGGATAAGATGAAATAAAAACTCATAGCAAAGTTTTTCCCCCATAAAAGACAGTCAAACTACACAATGACATAACCATTTTCAAACAGTACGATATGGAGTCACTATATGAAACATAAGAAAGATACAAAGAACTACTTCAAAAATGGCCACACCATAACTTACTCAAATGGTTTCAGGTACAAAATTTTTATAATAGTTTAATGTCTACTAGTTTTACTTTGGTTGATGTAGCTGTAGAGGGTAACTTTATAAGAATAACACTAGAGAAAGTACTTAAGTTGCTTGATAAGATGGCTTCTAACAATTAGCAATGGAAAATTGATAAAACACTAAAGAAAGCTATGGAAGTACATGGAATAGAGTCATTCAATGCATTGGCTACCCAAATAGAAGCATTAAACAAGAAAATAGACACCATGGCGTTCATACAAGTGAAAAGTGCGGTTTATGATCTATATAGAGGGGGTTATGCAAGCATTAATTACCAGGTTGGTAATCCATTTATGGAATCCTCTATAAATGTTAATTATGTGGGAAAATTTTACAAGCCTCAACAAAAGAACCAATATTCAAATACATACAATCTTAAGGGGCAAAATCATCCAAATCTCTCATAGAGTAATCAAAATCCAATCAAGCAATCATACCAAAAATTTCCACTTAAGGAGAAGAAGTCAAACTTGGAAAAATGTTGACCAAATTCATAAATATTGCTTAAACTAGATTTCAAAATCAAAAGGCTTTTATCAAAAATTTAAAGGCACAAATGGGCTAATTAGCAAATATAGATTTTAAAAGAGTTCAAAGGACCTTACTAAGTGACACTAAAAGGAATCCTAAAAAGTAGGTTATGGCCATCACCTCAGAAAGAGAAGACATCATAAAAGGACCTCAACTCAATATGAAAGGGTCATAACATCAAGAGGAGATTGAAAAGAAGCACAATATATTGAGTATGAAAGGGTAATTACAAACGTATAGGTGCCAAAATGGAAAAAGTGCAAAGAGAAAATGAAGACAATATCACTAAGAAGTAGGAAGGAAATCATTGGTTAAAAAGAAGACAAAACACTACAAAAGCAACAAGATAAACCAGTTACAACGTAAACTGAGCCAAAGCCCATTGAAATCTAGTTTTCTTTTCCTCTTGCAAATGAAAAAAGGCAACTAGATAAACAAATTACTAAATTTTTAGATATCTTTAAAAAATTGCACATCAACATACCTTTTATAGATGTTTTCCTTTAGATGTATAGTTATGCCAAGTTTTTAAAAGAAATCATATCCAATAAGAAGAAGCTAAATGAGTATAGAACAATCAAGCTTACAGACAAATACTCTACCATAGTATAAAATAAATTACCTCCAAAGCTTAAAGATCCAGGGAGTTTTTCAATTCTTTACATAATAGACTCAATTTCATTTTCTAATGTTTTATGTGATTTAAGTGTCAACATTAACTTGATGCCCTTGTCTATTTTCAGAAAATTAGGACTTGAAGAACCACAACTTATTATAGTATCTTTAAAATTAGCAAATAGATCAATAAAGTATCTAAGAGGTATTATCGAAGGTGTATTGATAAAGGTTGATAAATTTATATTTGCTATGGATTTCCTTCTGTTGGACATGGAAGATATCGAAATGTCTTTAATTTTTGGAAGAGTATTTTTGGCCACTGGAAGGGTACTAATTAATGTATGAAAAAGGATAAGGAAATTAAGAGTTGATGATGAGACAGTGACCTTCAAATTTTATAAAACCATAATTCCCTCTCATGAAAAAGAGATATACCATTAAGTGAAAGTGATTGAAGGAACAACAAATCTTAGGAATGGCAAAGCTTGAATTGATAAGGACATACGAAAAAAATGGCAAGAACAACAACCTACAAAGAACATACTAATGGTGGCCAAAAATAATTCCTCCCTAATGTTTGACATCAACCTTTACCTCAAAAGCTAAGAGCTTAAAGGACTAGCCCATTTATAGTCATTAATGACTATTTTAAATGAGCTATAGAGGTAAATCATGAGGACAAGGGTATGTATACGGTTAAGGGACAATGGTTGAAATATTATAAAGATAGTCTTAAAGAAAAAGGTGAAGACTTCATCTCATTAAATGATCCAACCTAAAAAAACCAATATCAAGTCAAGCTAAAGACTATAAACAAACACTTATTGGGAAGCAACCTAAGTTTTATCCTTTACATTTCTTTGTTTCTCATTTTTCTTGTTTTTATTTATTTTATTTTTTTTTGTCAAATTGATGTAATCTAACATTTTTTTTTTTTAGGTTGTTTTATTATTAGCATTGATTATGGAGAAATTTTTTAGTTTCAAATCCAAATGCATAAGCAAGCAAGGGTGCCTTGCACAAAATAAGGGAAATAGTTCTAATTTTTTACTTCTCTTATTTTCCGCTAAGGAAAATGTCAATACTAGGTTGAGCATAAGGAAAAATTAGAACTAGAATTGCATGAATGACAACATCAGTGACAAATGTTTGAAATTTTTGTTTTGTTTTCGAGTGTCTGTGTGCTAAATTAGCTCATATTTCTATGATTATACTTAACTATTATAAATGATTGATAGATGATAAGCTACCTTTGTTTGATTTAGAAGTAAAGAAAAACATATACTATAAAATTAAGACTCCTGGGTTCGAGATAACTATGCTTGATGACTTAACTTGAGGAGTTATTTATGTGTTACGTTCATGTATACAAGTGACAAATTTAAAAACCTTTTATGAACGTGATGATTGTTTGAACTATGTTTAAAAATGGGCATTGCATAAATCTTTAGATATAATGAGCATATAGATGAGAAAATATGAAAACTATGGTATGAATTAAAATTTCAATTACTATGTGTCTTACTAGCTAAGTAGGTTAAGGGTTGGCATGTCCACCATGAGTGACCCTCAAGTGAAAAAAGACTAAAGATAAGAGTATAAAAAACACCTTAGGTTTGTAACTAGTTGAGTAACCAGATAGTGGTATTACAAGTTTCAATTATTCATGTAAAAAGACTAGTTTACAACCTAAAGAATGCAAATAAAACTCTGAAAAAAGAATGTTATGTAAAAGAAAAGAATAACAAAGAAAAATATTATTAAGCATGACACATATCAAGCATAGTCATGACATTTAGAGTCGAAGCATTGTCACTAATATATCAAAGAAAGAAAATTCAGTGGTTTGTTTGTGGGAACTTGTTTATAAAATTTATTTTCAGTCACTTGTACATGTGGATGCATAAATGGATATATTCTGAAAGTTTGGTTAACAATTTATGAATAAGATAAATGTGAGAATCGATAAAGTAATGGTGTGTTGTTTTGAATGCTTTTGAGGAGGATAAGGTTAGTAAGCCATGTATTGATTATTTATTGTCGTTCGTAAGATATTTGTACGAGTTAACTATTGTTTTATTGTAACATGATGTATATATGCTTTTTCTTTAGGATTTGGTAAGTGATGATTGTAGCTAGCATTGTTGGAAACCCTCATTTGACTAAAACTCATCCACTGAGGCTACCTAAAGGTTTAAAGGCTTGTTGCATATGTTAACTAAAATCGTTACATCCTACAGAAGTTGTTTAGATAGTTAGCGAGTGTGTAAGTTTAATTTTATTTTTCTTTAGTTCTCGTTCTTCCTTTGTTCCCGTAAGTCACTTATTTTCTTAAGGACTAGCAAAAAACTGGTTACGGGTTATGATTAGTGTCAATTGAACATATAATTCTATTATCAATTTATAGAGTTTTAAGGGGTGATTTGACCATTTTACTCTTATTATATGCACATTTCGAGATCATGGGTTTTTATATTTGGTTTTACAAAACATGTTAATTTTGATGTGAATTTAATAGAAATCAAGCCAAAAAAACAATTATGAAGGACTGACCAGTGGTTTAAATTTAGTTTAAGGAAGGATGAGCGACCAAAGCACAGAAAGAAGAGAACATTGTGCATCATAACAGGAAAATTAAGATTTTCACTAACTTTGAGCTTTAAAATGAAAACATAGTTTTTAGAAAAGTTGTAGTGGACATCAAAATATTTTTAAAAAGCTACTATGGGGAAAAATCTAAATTCATTTGGGCCTTTAACCATGTCGCAAACTTAGGTCCTCTTAATGAAATGTTGAGTTTGACCACTGGAAACTAAAATAGTCATAACTTAAAATTTCAAAGCTTAAATGAGGTGATTCAAAATCAAAATGGAACTAGACATCTAGGTCTAAAACTCTTATGATGACTAAATATTTAGATTCTAGAAGCTCTATGCTACGATGCAACACTATAGTGCCAGACATGTAAAATTTTAGAAACTCAATGCTACGACATGGTGCCACAACACCAAAGCATGCAAAACTCCAACAAAGAAGGTAGAAACTCAATATTGTGGCATAACATTATGGTGTTGCATCACTCAGAGGAATCTTTGTTTTTTGAAACTTTTTCCTAACCCTAGACTCTATATACTAATTATACTGCTACCAAAAAAAGAGAAGCTGCCATAGGACATTCTTAGAGAGATTTTTTACACGAATTTGAGATTTTCTTGATTTTGTTTTTTGATTCAATCAACTAAACAAAGGATCATAATTGTGAGAAAATTTTCAAAATATTTCAATAAATATTCTCATCAAGTTTTATTCTTTATCTTGATTATGCTTTTCTTGAATCTGAGTGCTTTTTCTTGTTTGATGATTGACTAAATCTTCTTTGCTAAGACTAAGGCTAGCTAGTTCATGGATTTGTAGTGTTTCTTGATTTTGATTAAAGAGCACGTTATTTCATGATAAGTTTATACTTTGAACTTAATGTTTATTGAAAACCTGATCAACTTTTAACAGGGTTTTTGTTCTATAATTAAGACCGTAAGGTGATATTGCATAAAAGTTGTAAGAACATAAATCGTTGATCAATTGAATATAATTGAATATAGAGGTCTATGAGTTGATACATGCAAGAGTCATATGCATAATAGGTTTGTGCTGAAAAATAGTAAATTCCATAAAATGCTAATGCATTTTCATCTAATTAAACCTATATACATATATCTAGGCTATTAAATTGTGAAACAAAATTAAGGAGTTTTGTTGTCACATGAATAACATAATGGATTCATGAACCTAAAGTCTTAGTATCCTCTCACATATTGTTATCCAATTAAATTTCTTAGGCTCAAGAATTCATTGTTTCTTTTGCTTTTATTTTAGTTTTAGTTTTATTTTCGATTCAAATTCATTCGTGTAGATAAAGTTAGGGGTTGTGTTGTCTTGATATTTGCTTACGCAATCCCATGGATATGGTAACTTAGAATACTCCCCTTATTACTTAGACCTCGTATACGTATTAGAAAGCTAAAGTTACACTTAACGCATCATACAATTTATTTAGATATTTTGTACAATATTACTTATGTATAAGTTATTGCAATAAATTAGTAAATATAATACTTTTCATTATACTATACATTGTCGTTCAATACACCATATATTTATTTTAAAACTTCCATAACATGTGTAATTTCTAGTACGTTTTAATATAGATGCCACTACTATATATTAAAGATGATTAACTTAATGATTATGTTTTTCAACAGTGAAATAAAAATATATAAATAGTAATATATAATAATAGCTTCTCACATCTTCTCATAAGACACCACTTTAATCATTTCTTAAGCAACACCCATAGTGATCTTGTAATTCACCATTCTTCTAAAATTAAAGTCAAAGTGGCCTTTACGACTATCAGTAAGAATCTTTTTCGAAGTACTTGACCAACTCCTCTTTAATTTCATCTTTCCTGTCTATTATAGTACCATCTTCTAATGTCAAACCGTTTATAGCATTTCTATTCCTATTGCCTTTAACATAATTAAAAAAGTAGTTGGTATTTTAGTTATCCCTCATAACTATTAGATTCCAAATTTTTGTTTTGCAAATGATTCTTCCATCTAGTTCAATCTTGTATAATCTTTACATTTTGTTTTCTCTTCCTCAATAAGGTTTTCTTTTCTTAGCCTTTTTCAGTTCTAATTTAGGCTCCTTCTAAAGGAGTTTTAGCAAGCTGTACTAAGATGCACCAAAATTCTTTTTTGTTTAACTTTTTAAGCTTGTCCTTTGTCTTTTTTAGCTCAATCACCAATTAGTACATTGGATCTTTATCAACATCTTCTTTCCAAGCTTCACTCATAAATCTGAATATAGTATCTTCATTACTTATCAGTACATGAAATTTGAATTGAAAATGTCCTTAAAATTGATAGAATTTACTACTTGTCTTTGCTAGTGAATGTAATTTTTTTTATATAAAAAATTGAACACTTCAGCCATCAATACCAAATGTAGAATGGCTCTATAAACTCTTTAGAATCTAAGGAATACATTTAGGAAAACTTTGGTGAAAAATGTTAAATGAAAAATCTCAATCATACACCTTTTTTATAGAGTCTATACTTGACTTAATATATGATTGTGCACTTCTTAAACATATAGTCATGCATCAAGCCATAACGATTTTCCAGCCTATTTCAACTTATCTTATATGGCTTACACATGTATGGTTATGTGCCTCAGATGTATAACTATGCTTGTGCTAGGCAATTCACCTTTTAAACTACTATTAAGTTAACTTATAATTATAATCGCATCTTAAGGCTAAGAATTAAATTTAAAACCCTTTAGATGTACCGACAACTGTTATAGTTTGTAAGTGTAGAAATGTTTGTACAAATATCCTTAGAATGGTAGAACCGTGATAAAAGTATTAAACAATGGATTATGTAGATCCTAGGTATATGTTGTTGGCAATTCTAAAATCATCCTTAATATTGATATTACCATGAATAAAGACATAAGTAATATAGTTAGGACTATTATAGTGTTGAATATTTCCACCAAAAACTGGTAACAATTCACTCATTCCAAAGCTACGGTGCAACACATAAATGCACATTATAGATATATCTACCAAACTAATTGATCAAAAGGATTCCATATGGATGGTTGTTCTAGTATTTATGGAATACATCCTTTTAACATATAGGGTACCATAATCTTTAGACTTGAGATTACCAAATTGTCCTGTGTAATACCAAATAGTTTAATATCATTCAATGTGCCACCATAAAAGAGGTTACCATAAAAATAATGATTGGCTACATCAAGATTTGTACAAAGATTATAGTAGACTAACAAAGAATTTGACACTTCCAACAACAGAAGTCTATATTTTTTAGAGGTCTATGTTGATGTACATCAATAACCACCTAAAATTTATGATCATAATGGAAGTAAGTTATTCCCTTGTCCAATGTTATTCAATTTTTTACTCGAATCTTAGACTATGATAACAAGGACCTTATAAGGTAGATAGTGTATTTATGTCTTAGCCTTGATAAGATATTAGATGACAAAAGGATTTCATTATATAAGTAACCTTACTGTTGAAAGGTTGTAAGTATAAACGTTTACACTAATAATGGGGTGGTCATGATATCTTGCTAGAGTCTACTCTTAGTCTACGCATGGATGGTTGTTAAATGGGAGATTTAATATGAATTTATGCATTAACAACTTATTAGAGAGTTGATAGGTCATACTCAAAAAAAGAATCCTACAATAAAAGTAAACTACCTTTTTATCATTTTTTCCAACATAACTGGCAAGTTGTAAAGTAGAGTAAATTTGTGTTAAAGCTTGGACTTAGACTTAGCCTTAGCCTTAGTCTTAACCTTACCTTTACCATTACCTATTATCACATTGACTAAGAAGACAAGCACAAACATCTTAATATCCTTTTAGGAGTCCTCAACATATTCAAAAACTTAACCAGCAATTTCTAAATCCTATTCTTACCATAATTCATAATCAATTAAGAATAAGATTCATCCAAGGACTATAAGACAAAGTCTATTGCGAGGTTATTGCCCTTGTAAAAGCCCAAGGTAGAAAGCCTTTCAACATACCTAATCATCTTAAGCATATAGGAGCTCATTAAGCTCCTTCTAACATTTTGCATCTATGTAAGGCCTTTGACACCTTATACCTCTCATGATGAGGTTACATAAAAATATCTCTTTAAGATGTAAAATGATAGATATAGCGTCTATTTCCTTATACTACTTTTGTATATTAAGTGTCATCAATGCTATTACATTATTAGCATCATTAAGATATTTTTAGTAAATATCTTATTCTTCTTGCCTTTAATATAGGTTGAGTGGATTGGGTGCCCTAAATGGTACACAACTTTTGTTCTTGACATAACAAAATCCAAAGATTTCAATGTTAATGGGTAAAGTTATTTCTATCCAACTTTTTTTTTTTTTTAATTATCATTCATAATTGTATACCATTTGAAGTCATTTTGATTCTACAAGTGCAAACTAAGTTAATTAGTATCATATTTAAGTTCATTTAATATGAGATTCTACTAAATATATGCTCTCATTATTTTATTCAAACAAATAACTCTCACTATTAGGCTCAAAAAATCCTAGTGGATTTCCTAGCAGATCGAGATCCTATCTAGCCCATGTCATATTTACTTTAATTAACAAGTTACAAAGGTTGATTAGATATGTCAATGAACAATTACACAAGCCATTGAACTCAATTCAAGGTTATTACACTTGACAATTCAATGACCTTGAGTAAAATGTTCAACATTTGTAAAATGAAACTGCATATCGCCAATGCATTGACAAATGCAATCAACTTAACTTTTGCCTATAACATAATCCTTCTCTGCTTTGACGAAAAAGCTTCATGGTTAGTTAAGTTAGATCCACCACTATTAGTCATTTAAATTTCATTTGACCCAAATGTACCCCTTTCTATGACAAATATGACCACACTTTGGGATTTTATGATCGTTAGAAGGGTGTCAACGTAGTAGAGTTTGAAACTCATCGCAAAGTTTACGAATTTTAGAATAGGATCACATCTATCAAATTGTATGAAAAAACAAAACTAAAATAGAGGGTATATTTCAGAAAGTGTACCTGTGATATGTCTTTAAAATTCTACTCTTGATAATCTCGTAGTTTTATTACCAGATAGTCTAGACTCTCAACACAAGTAGTATCAACACAAAGTGGCTTAAATGAGATCTTCTTTTTTTTTAAGCTACTTCAGAATGCTTATACAAATATGTATTTGTTTGGGCAGGGTGTATAAGTGCCAAGTGTTTATAAGTGTATTGTAATTTTTTGATAAAAAGGAAAGGCTACATGAATGAACACTTGACAAATGAATCACACTTATATTAATAGAAACAAACATATGGTCCTGTCAATGACATGCAAGATCATATTGCCTTCTTGCGTGCTTGTATGTTCAAATTACAAGGTCATATGTCGCATTTAGACTTTACATACCATTATTGCATTGCTTAATAGATTATATGATAAGGCACACTGTTTAAGGCCCCTACCGCTCATGCATTAACTACTACAAGCATGATCATGCACGATACCATATGACTATATGTTAACAATACTTTATTTGACCAAGTCAAATGAATATTTCATCCAAATGCCTAGATTCTATCAACTATCCATACGTATGATTGTATAATAAACGTTCAATGTGCCCATTCATCATAAGTATTAATATTCTCTAAATATGAATTATTATTAATTAATTAATTGTTAATAAAATTTTAGAGATAAGGACTTTCTAGCCTAGAGTTGTTATAGCTGAAAGCAGTACTTTTATAAGACCAACTACTGGTAAGAGAATTTCCCACATTTCTAGAAAGAGTTTGAGTGTATCAAATGTAAAGGCAATGAATAAAAAGGATTTGAAAAAGAAAGAGTAAAAGCTAGTGTTGGATAGGCATCTGAGGTCGAGTTATGAAAATTATAGTTATGATCTACATTATAGATGTTGAAAAAGGTTAAATCTAATCTAAATAAGGTTTTTATAGTACCCCTTGTTTTCTATGCTTTGTGGGTGTTAGAAAGTGATAATGCAATTGCTATGGAATTGAACTTATGATATGACACTAAGTATAGCAAAGCATAAGAAGAAGACAACCAGTTTTGACTCAATAAAGGGATGACGGTCAAAACCTTTGACAGGTCTACAAGTTAGTTACAAGATTTCAAAAAAAAAACATCCTTTTAGCCAGACTATTGCCTACTAGATATTCTATAAGATACCTAGATTTGAAAATGATTAGAACCAATGATAAGTCTATAACTCAATTGTAAAGCTCCAAAAAGAAACATCTTTATAACTAAGATATAGCTAACCAAGGGTCATACAGAACGCATAGGTTTTAAAAATGGTCAAAGCCCATGATAAGAAAGCATCCCTATAACTAAGATGGAACCCTACCAAATATCCCACAAGACACCTAGATTTGAAAACGGTCAAAGCTCGTAATAGAGTTATAGGTAGCAAATCTTATAAGCTTCCAAAAGCAATCAAAGCTTATGATAGGTAAAGCAAGTAACAAACCCATAAGCCTCAAGAAAGGTATAGGCCCACAAGAAGCCCACAAGTAGAAAACCTACAACCTTTAAAAATAGCCAAAGCCTATAATAAGCCTACGGCTAACCTACAAACCCCTGCCTCTTTTAGGCAAAAGTCAAAATAGGTTAGCCTCTTCTAAGCATCTTCGAGATTGATAATGATGACATACCTCTTCTAAGCAAAGGTCAAAATGGATAGCCCTTTCTAGGCATTGCTAGATAGGTTAGTCACATTTAGGTTTCCCTAACTAATCATGGCATGCCTCCTTAAGGTGAAGGTCAAAATAGTAACCCTTTCTAGGCATTTCTAAATGGGTTAACCCTTTCTAGGTATCCCACAATGACGAGATTGAATGCACCCCACAAGGTGGTTTACCTATTTTAAGCAACTTGGTTGGATTTTTAGTAAACCACAAGGGAACTTGATTTGATTTTTATATCTTTAATACCCTGCAAAATGACTTGATTTGATTTTTTTTATTCCTCGCAAGGCAATTTGGTTTTATTTTTTGAAAAAAAAAAAATTTAATACCCTACAAGGCAACTTGATTTGATTTTTGAATTTTTAATACCCTATAGGGTGACAAGACAATGATGAGTGAAATTAGCCTCTAGGGCTAAAAAATTGATTGACAGGCTCGTACAAGGTAAAACTTGACAAAATTACCCATTGAAGTGAAAAATAGTTGAACAAGGCTAATGTGGGATGAGGATGACTAAATTGCCCCTATAGGGTGATAAAAATTGTGAATGCCCCTAATGGGCAAACATTGATTATATTTCCTCATATATAGCAACAAGTAACAAAAGTGCCCAACCGAGGCGATGAATAATTGAAAATACCCTTAATGAGCAAAAAAAATGATTAAAATCCTCCTACGGGCAAAACACTATTATACTGCTCGCTCGGGGTGATAAATAACATAAGTGTCTGTTAAGGCAACAAACAGATGGAAATACTTCAATGGGACAAAGCTAGTTTAAATGTCTACCTAAGGTAACAAAATGACAAAAATACATCTAGTGGGTGAAATTAAAATGCTTATTGAGCTAGGATTTTTCTACTTCGAGATACCCATAAACATATACACGTTCTTCATTTGTTAACTAGGATAACCAATCTATTAGTGTTAGTCAAATTAGGTCAAAATTTTCAAAATTTATCCATCTATACGCAGATCAACCTATAGACATCATACAGATCAACCTATGGACATCACCCACAAGAATCTTTTTTAATTTGTCCGTGCATCCGTTAGATTTAACAGGTATAAAAGTAGGATGTCTTCTACTCTTTCCTGTGCATTTTTAATAACTAAAAGGCAAACTTAGCTCAAACTTTGACAAATTTTCTCAAACCTTAACAAGAGAGATAGACTTCCCTGCGTTAGACATTATCATACTCTTGGGCAATGAAGAATAAGGCTTTCACTACCCCCTATAGCTTGGTCCCATGAATGCGCCTCTTTGTTTGTGCTTACAAAACACATATCAGTTGGCTTGACCACTGACATAAATGATGTTGACCTTATTTTTATTATACATATGCAATTTTTTATTCCTAGCCATATGATAGTTTTTAGAGTGACTTTATTATGCACGTATTGCTTGATTTTGGTTAGAAATAGGCTTATAAGTATTTTTTTTTTATAGCATTTGGGAAGTCATTCCTCCATTTTATGATTTTTTCAAGTATTATAATCGATGCACAAACCTGTTTGAGAAGTCAACAAATAAGTTGTGCAAACACTCGCCCACCTACTTTTTTGTCTACTCTATGGATAGCTCAAACCCATCCTTATACCATTCAAACCAAGCATTCACTTGTTCTTCCATGCATATCCTCATACTTGCGAACTACATCCACCTATAAGTCGTGCAGCTGACCAAAATCATTAAATCTTTTTTAAATTACTTTTCTTTGCCCTAGGATCACTGAATTCCCCCATTAGGCTTCTAATCATACAAACACACCTAACAAGCCCCAATTTACAAAAATTCCCCCGATAGGTCTTGTCTTGTACAACTGCTCTTGACAAACATCAAAATTACCAAAATACTTCTAATGAGCGAAACTTATACAACTACCCTAGTTGGGTGACAAAATTACAACCATGCTTATAATAGGTACCTCTAATAGGTGATAACACATACAAATGCCTTTGGCAAGCCCTTAAAATTATTGAAATGTTTTTAATAAGCGAAACTTATACAACTACCCCTATTAGGTGACAAAATTACAATAAGGTTCTTGATGAGCGATAATACTTACAAATTCCCTTGGCGAGCCCTTGAAGTTACTAAAATTTGTTAATAGGCAAAACTTATGCAATTACCCATATTGGGTGACAAAATTATAGTGATACCCCTAGTAGTTGACAACACATACAAATGCCCCAGTAGACGAAACTCATACAACTACCCTTGCTAAGTGACAAAATCACAACAATGTCCTTGACAAGCAAAAACATATACAAATGCCCCCTGAAAACACTCATATCTTTTAATTAATCTGGCATTACCCTAGTAAATACAATTGTCCTAAGAAAGTCCCTTTGATTTTATTTGTGATACAAAGTGAACCCTTGTGCATGATCACAGTTGTTTTTGTAGCTCAATCAAGCCATGTGGAGTTGTTGTGGTGCCTTTCATAGGGCTTGCAAGTGGAACAATAGCTTGCCCACCACAATATACCAAGGTTTGACAATTACTGACTTTGACTCCTTGATTTACTCAATTCCCATGATAAAGATGAACATAGATGCTTATTAGTGCCATACCATATGTGAGCGATAGTGGAATTCCACTCATACGTTACATTTCTCTTCCAATGCGATGAATATTACATCTATCGACTTTAAAACCATTACTAGGATATATTGTTTTGGGGAGTTGATACCTTTTGCTATTTTTATTTATAGCCCTAGAGATTAAGA
Organism: Anacardium occidentale; assembly: GCA_026122585.1. Lineage (NCBI taxonomy): Eukaryota > Viridiplantae > Streptophyta > Magnoliopsida > Sapindales > Anacardiaceae > Anacardium > Anacardium occidentale. The sequence continues at coordinate 165,088 of JAJEJH010000078.1, forward strand.
TATAAAGATCGATTATATCTTAGTGGCCATAGGTATCCTCCTTGAGGTTATGACTAAATGGGAAAAGTTTTCCCATGAGCAGTTAAGAAGAATAGTTGAGGTAACTTTCAATATAGAAGTTTTGACTTCAGTAAGGGTAAATTGGTATGCTCATTGTTATATGTTGTATCTATTTAGGATGGTCCTTTTCTTGAACATTTTTAATAAAACTAGTTTGGCATCTTTCAAACCCTTTATAACTTGGATAAGGTAGCTTATTTTTACTAGAAGTCATCAACTTTGGCACGCCTTTACACTGGTTTAGACCCCTTCTATTGAGGGGCTAAGTAAATTATTGAACTCACTAACGAAGTCAAAGTACTTGTTCTGTTTTCTTTATTTAGTCTTTATTCAGCTTCTTATTTATTTTTTATCTAGTTTTCTTTCTTATAATGGTAGTATTGGGCCAATGAGCATGCCTTTGAGGTTCTCCGATCAATTTAAACTAACTCAAATTCAAACTAATTATATAAGATTCAAATAGATTTGATTTTGTATGAACCATTCCTGCACGAGACTTCAGGGACAGTGGTGTTGTCATTAATATCAATTTGTGTAAATTTCAAAATCCCAAGTGCACTCTTGATAAGTTGATATCTTTTACTGATTAAAGCAACGTTTAGTTGCGATAACAAGTAATTACAAGTTTTAAACATATAAAAACTCTAACTTAATCCTTATTTTATTGGGCCGGCTCAATTGGTTGTTTGCCCACAAACTATTTCCTAAAAATGGTATTAAGTCCACGGAACAACTTGTACCTCTGCATTGCCAATTTAATTTTTGGGTTCCCCAACCCAGTCAGTATCCAACCATAGAAAACCTCAGGTATCAATTTTTATTAAACATAATAATTATTTATGCCTAGTAATTTTGTATGCAATTTATTTTTGTAATAATTTATATTTTTTAGTAAAAATTATCTAAATTTAACCCTCCCACCCCCCTCCCCCCCTCCCCTCCCCCCCTCCTCCTATATAGTGAATTCATATGGAATCTTCTCAAGTATGTATTCATAAATGTAATTAAATTTCACAATGAATAATTTGGTATGTGTTAACTTAAATACGTTGGTAAATTACACACTCAACTTCTAGACTTACAATGAAGTAATTAATTGATTTTGACTTTGGTAAATATGAGTCGAGAAAATACCAAAATTGAAACTTGAAAGTTGGAATCCACTTAATAACGCTATAACATCGATACCTAAGGCCCTTGATTTCAGACTCTTCTTTTAAGACCTAGAGAAATTTAATACAAATTTCAACATTAAAATGATTCTGAAGGAGTTCAGGTACGGCTCCCGCTTGAAATTGAACTCAACCCATTTACAGTTTGTTAGCATCCATTTGGGTTTGAGAGTAAAAAAAACGAAAAAAGATTCGAATTCAGTTGAAAATTTCATAATTAAATCTCGTAATTTATATTTTTATTAATTATTTTTATATTTAAACTTAAAAATTAGAAATTTTAAAAGCATAAATATAAAAAAATTTTAAATTTTCAAAAATTTATCATCATTGTTATATTTGAATTAAGTCATGACTTTATAAACTCACAGAATTAAATAACAACAAACTCAAATTCGATTCTAATACAAGAATTGAATGATTTAATTTTAAACTTAAACTTAGTTTAACATGAATAAAAATGCGATTAGTTTATGAGCAGCTTAACTCATTTGTGACCTAATAAATTAATTAAAATTTTATGTTATTATTGTAGAGTAATTAAAAATGACTTGGGACAGAGTAAAGAGGAGTAATTAAGTAGAAATGTTGGAAATAGTTGACTTATTTTTATAAGTAATGACTTTTTTAAGGTGTGGATACATGGGAAAGTGTGGTATATTCACCAACAAATTTCAACCTTTCTTCTACATCTTCAAACCCAATAATCTTATCCATTTGACACGTCAATTTCTACAGATCTTAAACTTATTTTAACTCTATTTCTAAAAAACTTGAATTTATAATTATTATAAATTAATTAAATGAAAAAATATTTGATTTCATTAATAATTTGATAAAATATTTTAGCTTGATTATTGAAGAATAAGGGACTTGACATTTTTTTCTTCCTTCAATAGACTTTTTATTATAGTAATATATATTTAATAGTATTTTTTTTATGTTTTTTCAGTATTTTTCAAGACTTGTATATTTTTTAGTATAATGTATTTCACAATTATTGCGCGTGCGTAATATTTTTCACCTTTTATAAAAAATAAAAAAAAAATAAAAAGAAGCTCAAAAATCTATTAACCAAATCATGGCAAGAGTGGACATGTATAAAAGAAATTAATTTTGTGTTTTTTAAAAGGGAGCAGCCTTGTTGATTGTGGGCTCTCAAATTACATGAAATTTAAAGTCTCATGCCTTGCCCTGACCTTTTAGGTGGAAAATCAAACATTTTCAACTATATAATTAAAATAAATAAAAAAAACCAAAACCAAAAACAAAATTAGTCAATTTCAAAATTTCCCAAATTATCTCCCATAATAATTTAATCATATTAGTAGTTGAAAATGTATAATTTACTATATGTTATTATTTAATTATAGGCTTATATATGTTTTTCTTAAATATGAACTTAGTTATGAATAATTATATATTATTATATAATTAAATAATTGATATTTAAAAGTTTTATTGTCAATAATATTAATAATAAATAAATAAATAAATAATAGGATACGCTTTGTTGTGAATCACGTGATAATAAAAATTTGCTTTGTCCACTTAGCTGGTTCCAGTTGTCATTCTGATAAGATGACAATAATGACAAAGCTAAATAGCTGGATTTATTTATTTTTAATTATTAATATTATTGTTATTTATTATTTTTATTCTTAAAAGCTTGCTTAGAACTAAAGGTGACAGCAAAACGGATAAAAATTAAATATTTTAATCTTCATTCTTATTTTTGTTTTATCCTCAATTATACAAATTTTAATGATTCTCAATATTTAAGATAGGTGGATTGAATATGTTATAAATTAAAAGAAAAAGTAAGACCCACATATTATATAGCGTTTAACCTTAAAAGGTCGTATATATATATAATCAACTTTAATATTATTTATCTTTATTACGATGAAAAATGTGAAATTTTATTTATATTTATTATTTTATGTTTTATATGAGATAATAAATAATTTTTTTAATTTTTAATAACTTATTTTATTTGTCTAAAATGTTATATTAATTACTTAAAATGCCCACCATAAAGAAAATTGGTTATGATACAACCATATTATTGATATGAATTTTATTACATAAGAATCGATATTTTGATAATGTTATATACCAAAAGTAACATATTAAATAATCTATCTAAGAATACAATAATCTATTATATGTTACTACATTATATGTTGTTCATAGGTTGTATTTAAGTTGGAGGAATTTTTGGAGGTATTAATTAACATATTAATATATATGGTCTAATAATAATAGCTTTTGACGGTGGATATGATCATACCAAAGTAGATATCATTTTCGAACTAAAAATTATGTTTTTTCAACTTAAACTAAAACTCATGTTTTTTTAAGGCTATACATGTCTAATCCTAAAGTTATATTCTTATAGAACATAATATTCTACTAAAAAATTATGAGTTTTTAACTCAAAAATTATGTTCATAAATTAAGGTTTAAATCAATTTTTCGAATACTTTATTTTCTCTGTACAAATTTCAATTTGCTTTTTAATTTAACATCCTCATATTAATATTTATTTTTGTTTTTTTAAGAAAAGTGTCTAACTGTGTTGGTTATTATTCTGAAGGATTTTTTGGTCTAATGAAGGTAATTGTCATATCTTTGCAATAATATATATATATATATCTAGTGGGGGAAAATACCACATTAAAGAGAGTTATTCATACACTTTATAACTTTCACATGATTCTTTGTTTCAAAATATATTTTTTTCAACAAATATTATGAAAATTTACCTTTCAACAAATTATTTGGATAACATAGAAAAAAGGGCCATCAAATAGATGGAATATTCATTAAATATTATAAAGTTGTATTATAAAACATTATTATTATTGTTGTTGATATTATTATTATTATTATTATAACATTAATGAAAGATTTACACATGATTTTGGCCCTACAATATCTTATATATGATGAGGTAGTTAAAGGAGTTCATCTAATTTTTCTTTCTTAAAAATAAAAAAATGATGGGAAACATGCTAGAAAGTTCCTTGTCCTAATCAATTGAATAATTAATTAATTAATCAATTATTATTGCATGGCTTAACAACATGATTAGTGCACTATAATCATTAATTAATTAATAGTTTTCGATGGTAATCAAGATTTGTCCAATTAACAAGAAAAGCCTAAAAAGTTCTATTACTTAATGGGATCTCCAAATAAATAAACAAATTCAACTGATAATTTGTCAATTAAAAGGATTAATTATGAAAATTCAAGGTGACACTTATTTAATAAACAACTCAATTACAGTTTGTATGAATTAAGCTTCGTTGAAAATGTTTTAACAAACAATTTCTCTTAAAATAAGAAGTCAAATATACAACCGATAGGTTCAATAATACTTAGAGTAGTAGTTTTTTTTTCACCTACCTAACAGATAAAAATGAATTACAACGACTCTTTTCTATTTCAACAAGATTTCAAATATAAATTGGAGCTTATTTAAAATGAAAAAGGTTAGAGATAATGTATGTCATATGGATGACAATCATGTTTGAATTAGCATGTTAAGAAAATATGTTTGATTGAATACTCTTGCTATTGTTGAATGGTTGATTGATTTATGCAAGTATGCTTGACGGATGTTACAACATGTGCTTAACTCAAATTCAAATTGAATTAATCTGAATTTATATATTGCTTTATCTTAAATAATCAAAATATTCAAGTTTTGTAGTTTGTAATGTTTTGGCTCAATTTTTGAAAAATGCATATTTTATAAAAGATTTTCAGATTTGTAAGTTTATGGTCATACACAATCATATGTCCAAACCGTGCATAACCATATAACTTTTTGGTCACATAAAAAGTCATGTCATTGCACGGGTTCAAATGCATGGTCATGCAATTTAAAATTTATAATTTTCAAAGTGTTTGCCACAATATGGTCATGCAGTCTTTGTTGACACGACATTACAGAATTGTGGGTGCCTTTTAAAAATAGGGTCAAGCCATGACCATGTAGTCAAGCTACACGGGTATATGTGTGCATCTATAAGAGAAAAACCTAAATTTTTCTTTAATTTTCATGTAAAAGTCAAACCCTAACTACGATTTTCTCTCTTTCTCTATCAAAATTTCATCAAAATTTCTCATATTTGTTGTTTACATTTGATTCTAAACACAAAATCATTTGTTTCTCTCACATTTTCATGCATTTTCGCTTAACATTGCATATCAAATCACTCACATTCAACTGATTACCCAAGAACTTTTGGAACACCTTCTTAAACTTCCAAGAATGAAGATGTCAGCACATATGGGTCTTTCACATGTTACAAGCGATAGTCATTATAAAACCTATTTGAAATTACATGTGGCAATTGCTCCTAGAAAGTACTTCTACTTAAGATGATTAAACACTCAATTAATGTAGGTAGATGTCTAAATGAAAATATGCTTAGACAAATTGGTCTATGGAATGATGTTGTAAGATTAGATTTGTATGAGAACTTAGTTTACGAGTATTATTGTTCTCTTTCATTAAAAGGCAATGCTAAATGAACTATTTTGGAACATACTATGAATTTTAGGTTAGGCAATTGGGAATGGATTGTAACTCCCAAACAATTGGCTAATTCGTTAGAATGTGATCATATAGAAATCTTAGATAACTAAGGTAATTGTAGTTCCCAAGTTAGTTGAAGCTTGTTAAGAGGCTCTAAGTTTTATAAAACCCAAAAGGTAAAGGCCTCATTATTGAACAATTCGATAATGAGGATTTTTCACCAGATGATCACTTATACTCTAAATGCCCCCACTAAAACTAATAGAAATGTTGGTATTTGGAACTTGACTTTGATGGAAGCGGTAGAGGAGAAGATTTCTGTGGATTTGTTTTGTTGGCTAATACATAAGTTGCATGACATCTAATTGAACAATAATAAAGAAAAGGTAAATCGACTTCAATATATTTATCGCTTTCCTAGCTCTTAAGTTGGAAATCTCATTAGATGATCATGATGCATATCAAATGTTTTTTGAGAACATTTACTTATTAAATGTTGAGATGCTCTGTTGAATGAGGGTTATAGAGAAGAACGATACAGGTGGTTGAAGATTGTCTACGAGTATTGGTAAAAATAATCCCTAAGTTAGTCTTTTTATTACACCTTTAATAGTTGTCGATGAAACAAGTGCTTGACATGATAGGCAAGCTCAAATCGAGGTTGGTCATGAGGCTCAATCTAGAACTAAGATGCAGTGAATGTTTGAATTCCTTAAGTCTTTTAAAGGGGATTTTAACATGTTCAAAGGCTAAGTTACCATCAACTCAAACACCTTTAAAGTCAAGTTGATGGGCTATGAAGTGAGGTCTAACAGTTGTGCTTATTTATGTCTTATCAAGCTCATCCACCTATCGACGACATGTCTTCAACTAGAGATTGACAATGCCTAACTATTCTTCTGAATTGTCTTTCATTGTCTTTCATACATAATTGCTTTCTTATTTTTTATGCATTTTTATCATATTTTTTTTTTTTTTAGGAACATCAACTTTTCTTTGTTTAGCAAGCTTTGTGATTTACTTCCTCAGATTGAATATTGTGTTTAACATAATTTATTTAGCATGATTTGTTAATGCATTACAATGGCTATAATCATTTATGATGTTTTATATTATTTATAGTTGATGATAAGATATATATTATGTTTAGATGATTTGATATTGTTTTTAGTTTATAGTACTTGGAAATGTTTGATGATAAAAAGTAGTTGGTTAATGTTTGGTTGTGTATATTATGAGTGTTTTCTGTCTTGTTTTGAAATGAGAACTATCTGAAAAATAAAGAAAACTCTGTCAAAATTTTTTACTAATATCAAAAAATGGGAGAATTGGTAAAGTTAGCTTTTAAAATCTTTGACAAAATTGAATTTAAATGGATAATAAAGAGGAACAATGAGTGAGCGTGAGTGTTTATTTAAAATTTTGTTCAAACTTTAAAAATATTTTCATATTTTTTTCATCAATTAAAAAGAGAAAAATTATTGAACTCTTGGTGTTTTGATAATGATTAAAAGACTAATTTACCCCTAGCATGACTTCATTCATGACAAAAATGGCAAAAAGTTTTATTTTTATAGGTTTCAAGCATCACACAACTATGTGATCATTAAACACAACTATTTATAATTTAACATGTGTGACACTAAATGCTATTTATTATTGTATAATATAAATATAGAAGTTTTTTTTCTACTAAAATGTATCTTTAATATAGAAGGAGTCCCACCCTAACTAACTAATTGAAAACATACACGCGAAAGTTGTAAACGATATATATGATGGGGTGCTAAAACCCACTGTATAGTATCCTGAAGGAAAATTCATGTTTTACTACATATATTAATAATAAAAATATCCATAAACATAATTGATACCGTACATCTTATGCATAAGCAATACAAAGCATGCAAGCCAACATGTTATTGTTGAAAACTAAATATATACATGCATACGTAAATATGTATATGTACAAATACTAAAAATATGGGCAAAGACCCGCACAAGCTATATTCCACTCTCTAGCCATCTCGTGCTCCAAGCTCAGCTCCCCAAAACATTGACCTATAAGAGAAGAAACTGAAAGAAATGAGTAACACATCACCCAATAAGTATCTGCTATCTTTACCATCGAGTAGACTACTAAACTAGAAAACTTAACCAAGTTCCTGACTAGCTTAATAGCTTATATTATTCTTGTAATATCTCAAGGTTGGAATAGTTTTTTTAGACCTTAAATCGAGGTTAAAAGACAGATTTTTTAGTCAGAGACTGCCTTAGTGAGTTAGAAAGGTAGAACAGTCTTTTTGAAGGCTTTATATGCAACTTAGAGAATGAGCACGACCGTGTGTCTTTAGACACACGTCTGTGCATCTCTTTCCCTTCATGCACACATGTGCATGTCTGCTAATATATAAAGTTAGATTTTTTTTTCACTCATTTCAACCAGTTTCTTACTCCTTTTCTCTTCCTTTCTCTTCAACTAGCCCTAACCAAATTGAGAGAGAGATCAACCAATTTTTAGTAGCTAATCTAGCTAAGATTTAGCCAAAGATAGAGAGATTGACGCCATTAGCAGCTCCGAGTAGGTATTTTCTTACTTTTTTCCCTATTTTCAAAGTATATACTCTCTTAGATAGATTATTTAGTAATGTAAGCACGTTTTAGTATATTACCATGATTATATGATGATGATGATGAAATAGAACAGAGATTTAGAGGTAAAAGCATGTTTAGTGTCCTTTGATGCATATGTGTGATTTAAGGGTTTAGAAACATCTTAGGCTACATTTAGCTATAATTGATGGGGGAAATATATTTATAACTGTGAATTTTGCATGAATATATGTTAGAATAAATTTAATTAAAGATTGATCGAGATTTAGGTTGACATTGGACGTGATTCTGCATGTTTTAGCTATGATTGCTAAAACAAAGCAACACATTGCACACCCTTGTAGTCTTGTTTCAACAGGGTCACAGTCATGTATATGAGTAATGCATGCCCACAAATGCTAAGGGTCACAATCGTGCACTTGAGAGTCACGATCATGCATATATAGTGAAGTAGATTTTAGCCAGAATTTTTAAAAGCTAGCACGGTTGGGCTACACGTCTGGCACACAACCCGTGCACCTTCATGCATGCCTATACGTTCAATCATGTATGCCCATGCACTTAGTTAAAGTTTTAGAATTATCAAATTAAGCACATAATAACTAATAAATCACTATTAAGAACCCAGATTCAGCAGATAATCACTAATAATTTTACATTTAGGTATTATAAGTAGGATAACAAAGGAAACAACAACTTAAAAATAGTTAAGATAATAAGAGAAGAAAGAAAGAGACACAGAAAATTATAATAGAGACACAAAATAGGAAATAGTAAGATAAAATACTTTTCTAGAATCACACATTTCCATCCAAAATAAAGAGAAACTCAGTAATAGCCTAGAAACAGTTTAAATAATCGACAGAATACAATCAAAAAATATATGGAAATAAGAAAACAGTTTTATAGAAACAATAAAGGAACATACAAAATAAAAATTACCAGACATACGATAAAACATAGAACAACACATACAAAACTTATTATCCTGCTTAATAAGTCATAGAAATAGTAATGTCAATAAGATACATGTAGAACAGAACTACAACAGTTATTTAGTTAAATAGAATATAATAAAAAAGGAAGAACTATAAGATATCATGCATTATATGTTCTATATGGCATGTCATGCCAACTCAGTGTTTTTAGAAAGGGATCAAGTAATTCATTTGCATATGTTTTCAAAGTAGAAAGTTAATGATTCGAATATCATTTTTAAGGGTGAATACAATGAGACATCTGTGAGTTGCATATTCGTTAGAGAGGGATCCAGCGTTATATTTATATACGTTAGTATGTAGTTTTATGCCCTTTAAAGAAGAAGTTAGAGTCAATGCATATTGATATATATGTTAGTGTGCATCAGTTATCTGATTTCAGCCTACTGATCTAGTGTTAGCAAGTTGATAACTCACATGGTCGAGTGTCAAATCCCTGTATTCATCAGTTTGTGTAGCATAGTAGGTATCTTTGGTTACAAAGAGTTTTCAAATTTATTCATCTTTTCAGTATTTTAGGATCTTTGGATTTCAATAGTATTTTTAAAAAAGTCAGTCTCAGAAAGATGTTTTCAATAAACTAGCCCAAGGACCAAGCTATGATTTTTAGCATCATCATACATGATTTCAACATACTTCATATTATGTCATATATAGCATAAGAACAAGCAGAACAAAGAAATTATAGTGTGTATTAGTAAAACAATAAAGAAACTATCAAAAAGACTAATAATTAACAATACAATCAAAATATGTAATACCAAAAATATAAGTACATACAGAGTACCATATGCATGACAGAATAAATCATAACAGAACAACAGATGAGAAACATAACAACGACAAATTAGAATCAAACAGTAAGATAAGAGATAAATAAAACATGAACTATAAACAAAAAATAATATAAACTAGTTGCACATTATACATCATAAGTAGAAACCTAAAAGAATTCAGTTAAGCTCTTCAAAGAATTTGAGAGTATTATAGATCTCAAAAATTAGATAATAAAGTAGAATAATAAATATCAGAAAAAGAAGAAAACTAAGTACGATAGTTTCAACTAGATTCATTTTCATGCTAAGTCATATATGTATACTTATATACGTATTTATGACAAGGTGTGAAGCAGAATAGAAACAATAAGATGAGCTAAAAGAAAAGAGGAAACTTACTTAACTAGTTCAGGATCAAGTTAAGTCTACCAGTTTAGTAATGAGACTAATTATTGGTTAAGTAAAGTCTATAGGCATGCAAAAAGATAAGAAGCCAAAATAGAGAAAAACCTAGAGCTAAATCAGAATAATCTATTAGACTATCAAGAACTTAGTTAAGTTCATCAGTTTAGTAGTTAGCTAGTGATAGATCAGCTTAGAGCCTATACGAAGGTAACGACAAGATATGCTTACTGATTGACTTGTCACTCACCTCTTTCAATTTTCCCTTTCTTGTAGGTTGAGTGAGGAACTGAGCTTAAAACACAAGATGGTTGGAGAGTGAGATATGGCTTGAATGGGACTTCCCCGATATTTTTAGTTTTTTGTGTGTGTGTGTGTGTATATATATATATATATATATATATATATAGGTGTGTTCAATTTTCAATAGATAGCATATTACTTCCATGCTTATGTTGCTCATATCTATGGGATGTACAGTATCATATATGTTTTTAGATATTAATATTAGTATAAGAAATCAACTATGAGTTTTATTCAAGTTATTGTACAGTGAGTTTTTAGCATACCATCATGTCATATTTTTCCACACAGCATACATATTTTTAGTAAACAATTGTATAGAATCTCTATTGTATATACTAATAAAGACTTCTTTTCTCAAAATAATATAACAAACTATAATTATTTTGATAATAAATATAAATAATATAGTAGTAGTAGGAGTACATACAGTTGTGGGTACTACAGTTCTAACTTAATTTACTGCTTAAACTCATTACTTAAGTTATGTTTAATACCTTATCAAAAGTACATATTTAAGTATACGCATGTAACCCAATATGAAAGGGAATCTAAACTAACTCTCCGAGTTCTCTTTCTAATAATTATTATCTTGTTTTATTTTCTTATTAGCTTCAGAGATCTAAAGTAATCTTAAGTTTTCTTAAGCCTTAACAAAATTATTTTATATTTCTACTTATGACGTATATCATGTAGTTTTATCTTTCTTTTATTTCTTTTTTTACATATTTTTCCCTTTTATTTGTGTACTGATTCATGCTATATTATGTTATATTATGGTATGAAATATGTTGAAAAACATGTATCTACCCTTAGGTCTATTTATTGAAACATTTACTGAAAATATTGTTAGGATTCGAAGATCCAAAATCTTAAAAAATTATATCTAAAAAAATCTCTTGGATCTAAAGATATCTACTGTACTATTGAACATAGGAATTTAATATCTTGGTCATGTAGGTTGAACCTGTAGCATCCCAGTTTTAGAAAAGCCCTTAGGGCTAGAGTTTTGGGGTTAGAAATAGAATTCAGAGATAGATTGGGAGTTCAGCAGAATTCAGGGGTGAGTTGGTAATTTTCCAGAGTTGTGTGGCCTTCGTATGATGCCTTTAGGGAGGTTTTAATCATACGAAGCGCGGGAAATGGATTTTATCCATTTTCCCAGGTGCACTCCCGTGCGCCAAGCCTGCACGCCCGTGCAGGTGGGATTAAAGAGAGAGAGAGACGGGAGTTATTTCATTATTCTCACCCATTTCAGCCAGTTTCTTCTCCATTTCAGCAGCTCCCAGCCCTAGGCGTGATATCCAGCTTCCAGTAGCTCCCAATCCAGTCAGAGATCAGAGAGAATAGCTTGAGTATAAGCTTCCAGCAGCTATGTCGAGAGGTAAGTGTTTCTTACTCTCTCTTTCAGTTTCCCAGCTTGTTTGGTGTGGATGGAAACATGTGTTTCCATTTCCCGCTTGAGATGTTATGCTTGCATGTGTATATGATGATGAGATGATGATTATATGTTGATTGCTATGCTTATTTTCCGCCCAGAACCATGCATGCTTTGCTGTGTGAGTGTAGTGTGAGAAAACTTGATGCATTGATGGTGGAATCAATAGCAATGGATGGATGTTGAAATTGATGATTGATGTGTGTATATTGACGTGCCATTTATGCATGTTTTAAGTTAATTTCCGTTTGGTTGAGAATCAGTTGGTTTCCAGCGCGTTTCAGGCGAACCATGTCTGAGCAGAACAAGACACACGACCGTGTGCCCGCAAGAGCACGCCCGTGTGCCCTTGTTTCTGCAAGGACACAGCCGTGTGCACGAAGTGCACACGGGCAGGAAACGCAGGGACACGACCGTGTGTCCTGAGAGACACGGCCGTATGTCCCATCTTCGCATGAAATGGCCCAGAAATTCCAGAAGCACACACGCCCAGACGCACGACCAGCACACGGTCCCGTGTGCTGGGGCACACGCCCGTGTGCCCCTGCCTAGCACGGTCGTGTGTGCTGCGTGCACGACCGTGTGCCTTCCTTGCACGGTCGTGTGTCTTCCAGATTTTCCCAGAATTTCAGAAATTGACTTATTAAAGGTTTGGTAATCCATCCAAGGCCTAATAATCATCAGATAATTCAGATTTCAGCTAAGAACAGATGCATAAGCATGCATAGCACAGCATGTAGCCTGAATGAGGATCCAGGGATCCGAATTCAGTAGATTTCAGCAGTCAGAACCCAATGTATGGGTTTCAGTTTTGGGGTGAACTCGAGGGGGCATCTGTGGGAACTAGCTTTCTGACACCAGTCAGTCAGCTCAGCAGCATATCAGCAGATCAGTTTCAGTTTCCTAGCCAGTAGCTAGAATTTTCAGCCCACTTGGCCAAGATGCCGAATCCCTGTGTTCATCAGCTTGATCAGCACAGCAGGTACCTTCGGGTACATTCAGATTCAGATAGACAGATGCATGCATCATCAGTCAGTTTCAGTTTCCAGCTCAGCATGACATCATGCATATATTATGGCATGACTAATTAATAATCAGAAACCAGTAATCAGAAATCAGGTAATCAGATTCAGCACCCGCAAGCGCATAGATGCATGTATAGGGCCGACCAGGTATGTATGCCCTTGTTTACTGCTTGCTTGGGTCGAGGGAAGTAAGGAATGCTTACTGGGTGATCTTTATCACTCATCCCTTTCCTTCTTCCTTCCTTTTCAGGTTAGTGTGCTGCTGGCGAGGAGCGGATGGATTGAGGCTGGCAAGGAGGACCCCACACACACTACCAGCATGTATTTTATTTTCAGTTTTGGACCTGTGAGGTCTTGTATGTATCCAGATGTATATATCTATGTACAGAAACAATTTATACAATAATGAAAAGCCAGTTTGGGCTCATTGTATATTTCAGATTTAGTTTCAGCTTCCGCTTGTAATGCAGATCAGCAGTAGTATTTTCTTTTTCGTAGGATTCCCGTCGCGGGTACCCAGATTTCTAGTTTTAATTAATAAAAGATCAATATCTTTCAGCAGCAGGGGTACTCGTGGCGGCGGGTCCTACATTGTTGGTATCAGAGCGTTTCTCTGTGCCATTTTCAGTAGAGATTGAGTTGTAAGTGTGTGGTGTCTGTTTTCTCTCCTTCGCAGCCATCATCCAGACCCTCCTCACAGCACAGTTAGGTATTTCTTTCCAGCTTTTGTTATGTTTGTGTTTCTAACCCCGTGTGTTGTGATGCTATAGATAGAGAAGCCTATGTCCCTAGATACATAGACGAAGCCAGTAGTAGTCCCCCTGTCCGTCCCATGAGTGTCAGTGAGGGGCGGCGATCTCAGAGTTCCTCCCATGTGCCTATCAGACCAGATCAGCTCAGAGAAATGATTGGGGATGTGGTCAGAGAGAGTTTACAGCAGGCTGGTATGGGACATGTACAAGAACCAGCCAGAGTTAATCCCCCTCAGTATCCAGCTTATCAGTCTTCAAGAGAAAGACAAGCACAACCACAGTTTCAGTCTCAGTTTCAGTTTCAGTCTCAACTAGAGTATCAGCAGCAGTATTACCCTCAGCCTCAGCCTCAGCCTCAGCCTCAGTATTACTCAGTGCCTCAGGCAGCCAGAGAGGGTTATCAGTTTCAGTCTCAGCCTGCTAGAGAGGGGTATCAGTATCCAGCAGAGTACAGAGAGCACAGTCAGGCTACAAGTACAGAAACAGCGGGTACAAGTTTATTAGGTAGACTTCATCCAATCTACCATCTGCCAGGACCATATCAGCCAGTAAAGTTCAGTGGGTCCAGAGATCCTACAGTGGCAGAAGAGTGGATAGAGTCATTGGAGAGTATCATGGGTCTTTTCACTCTGTCAGAGAAAGAGAAAGTCAGATTTGTGGCATTCCATCTCAGGGGTGATGCCAAGGTTTAGTGGGGCCTAGCTAAGGCTACCATCAGTGAGCAGCAGATGACCTGGGCAGAATTCAGACCGCTATTTGATGCCGAGTATCGGGGCTCAGAGATGATGTATGCAAAGCCCAGGAATTCATTGAATTGGTTCAGGGGCCCAGTTCAGTAAAGGAGTACGCCACGAGGTTCAATGCCTTGGCGAGATTTGTCTCTAGTTTGGCGGGGACTGAGTTAGGACGAGTGCAGAAGTTCATCCATGGCTTGCATCCTACAATAGCCAGGGATGTCTTGACTGGATCGTACCCTCCCCAACAGTTTAGTGATGCTTTGGGGAGAGCCCTCAGATCAGAGGCCAGTTTACAGAGGATGGGTGCCATGAGCCGAGTAGCCGAGAGGGCAGAGGAGAGAGATAAGGGCAAGAGGCCAATGTTAGCTAAGAGATCAGCTAGAGGTGTTCAGAGACAGAGGACTGCACCACAGTTTTCCCTGCCACGGTGTACTCAGTGTGGCAGACGTCATTCAGGCGAGTGCCTCGCCGGCCAGATAGTGTGTTACATGTGCCGCCAGCCAGGGCATATGATGGCAGATTGTCCCGCCAGAGGTGGAGCTGGTGTTGGGCCCAGCAGAGGTAGTGGTGGTCAATTCAGAGGCAGAGGAGTTCCACCCAGAGGCGGACTCAGAGCAGAGAGAGGTGGACCAGATGCTCTCAGAGGTGGTGCCGGAGCACCTGGAGGAGGTGCTAGCACTTCAGGTGGAGGCGGCGGCAGAGCTAGAGTTTATGCTGTCCGCCAGGAGCAGGCAGATGCTATACCCCATGCAGTTACTGGTCAGATTCTCTATCTTGGTACTCCTTTATTTATACTGGTTGATTGCGGGGCCACACACAGTTTTATTTCCAGGGGAGTGGTAGAGAGATTAGGGGTTGACCCTAGTGTAGCCGATAGGAGTATCCTAGTTGAGATGCCAGATGGGGGTTTTGTAGCATCCTAGATCCGGAAGCCCTTAGGGGTAGAATTTTGGGGTTAGAAATAGAATTCAGAGAGAGATTGGGAGTCTGGTTAAGTTCAGGGGTGAGTTGGTAAGTTTTCGAAGCCATATGGCTTCCGTTGGAATCTTTTCGGAAGGATTCGATTAGGCGAGCGAGCGGGAAATAAGTTATACTTATTTTCCCTGGTGCACGCCGTGCGTGGCATAGTATTTAAGTGGAACCGTGAGTTAAGTTCATTTCTTTACTCACCCGTTTGCATTTTAGCCATATTCTCTCTTTCATTTCAGTGCCTCCCGTTCCTAGAGAGGAGATTCAGCAACCATTAGCTCCCAATCCGATTAGAGAGCCAAGAGATTAGTGATTTCAAGCTTGATTTCAAAGCATGGAGAGAGGTAAGTGTTTCCTTACCTTTTCTTGAGTTTTCCCGGCTTGCTTTGTGCCTTTTGCTGCCATGGATGAATTATATGCATGTTGATGAATGTTTGAGATGCTTTTATGGCCTTGCATGTCGAGTTTGATGGCAAATTCTCACCTTTGAAGCATGCATGTGGGTAGGTATGGCTTTAGTGAGAGAAATAAGATGTTTGCATGGTAGATTCCATGATTGATGATGCATGTGCAGGTTGAGGCTTGAATTGTGTTAATTTGGATGTTGAGAGCATGTACTTGAAGTGTGATTGTAATTGGATGTGTTTTGGTTGGCCATTTCATGTATGTTCTAAGCGGTGCTTTGTTGAAGAACCAGATGCACGATCGTGCGCCAGTATGGCACGGCCGTGATTCTGTGTTTCTCCAGATGCACGCCCGTATGCACGACCCATGCACGGCCAAGAAATGTACATGCACGCCCGTGTGTCCGAATACGCACGCCCGTGCATAGGCAATTTTAGGGACAATGAATAGTAAATTCCAGTAGCTTGCACGACCAGGCGCACGACCAGTGCACGGTCCCGTGCGTCAGGGTGCACGCCCGTGCACATTTCATGCACGCCCGTGCATCAGCAGAATTTCAGAAAAATGTTATTTGAATGGGAAATTGAGCATGCGAATTCAGAATAAATATTTAATGGCTTCAGATAAGCATCAAATAAGCATGTAATGAGTTAATAAGCTGCATATGCATGTCATGGCATTACATGTAGCTTCAGAGAGGATCAGGGGATCCGAATTCAGCAGTATTCAGAACCCGATGTACGGGTAAGAGTATAGGGTGAATACGAGGGGGCATCTGTGGGAATCAGCCTTCTGACACCAGTCAGAACGCTGAGCAGTGTTTTCAGATTCAGTTCCTGACACCAGTCAGATGATTCAGCAGCATTTCAGTTTCAGCTCTCTGACACCAGTCAGATCGTAGCAGTGCAGATATCAGATTCAGCTTTCTAGCCGGTAGCTAGAATGGTTAACCCACATGGCCAGGATGCCGAATCCCTGTATTACCCAGTCTGATCAGCACAGCAGGTACCCGAGGGTACAGAGAGAGGTATTCAGATGCATGCATCCAGTTTTCAGTTAGCATGACATGACATACACATCATGACGTGCATACATATGATATTAATAAATGAATGAGATCCAGATGAGCAGTATCCAGATTCCAGCAAGCGCATAGATGTATGATTAGGGCCGAGGCCCAGGTATGTGTTTGTTTACATGATTGTCTGTGCTTGCTTGGGTATTGAGGGAAGTAAAGCGCTTACTGGGTGATCTTTATCACTCATCCCCCTCCTTCTTCCAGTTTTGCAGGTGTTCGTGCTGGGTTCGAGGAGCGGTTGGATCGAGGCTGACGGAGAAGGCATGCACACACACCTCGATCAGTGTATATCAATTTTGGACCTGTGTGGTCGTTGTTGTACATGTTTCGTATCCAGATGTACAGTATATGTATATGATATAGGCCAGTGGGCCCTTGTACAGAATAGTTGTATATCTCAGATGTATATATATATATGATGTATATTCAGATGAGCTTCCGCGTGTACAGAAATGTAAAGCATTGTACAGTTTCAGTTATTTTATTTTCAGTAGGATTCCCGTCGCGGGTACCCAGGTTTTCAGATGATTAATAGAAAGCTCCCCAGTTATTGTTATTATTCAGCAGCAGGGGGTACTCGTGGCGGCGGGTCCTACAGGTTTCGTGGTGAGTGACAGAGTCCTCTTAGATCAGCAGATAGAGATCATGGGTAGACAGATGTTTATTAATCTGATTCTGCTGGAGTTAGCAGACTTCGACATGATCTTGGGGATGGATTTCTTGGGGAATTATGATGCAGAGATAGACTGCGGAAGAAAGAAGGTTAGATTCCACACAGGCCCTGATTACTTCATTTTTGGAGAGGGCATAGTAGATAGCATGATGATCTCATGCATCCGGGCTAGTAGATTGATGAGGCAGGGTTGTGTAGGGTACTTGGCCAATGTAGTATGCAGCAGCTCAGTGGGGCCAAGTATCGATGAGGTGCCCGTAATCAGAGAGTTCAGAGATATTTTCCCAGATAAATTACCAGGGTTACCTCCAGACCGGGAGTTGGAGTTTAGTGTCGAGCTTCTCCCTGGTACGGCTCCTATTTCCAAGGCTCCGTACCGGATGGCTCCAGCTGAGCTCCAAGAGTGGAAGAAGCAGTTGCAGGAGCTGATTGATAAGAAATTTATCAGACCAAGCTGTTCACCATGGGGAGCCCCAATTTTATTTGTGAAGAAGAAGGATAGGTCAATGCGAATGTGTATTGACTACAGGGAGCTGAACGGAGTAACGGTGAAGAACAAGTATCCCCTGCCGAGGATCGACGACCTCTTTGATCAGTTGAGAGGCGCAGCAGTTTTCTCCAAGATAGATTTGAGATCTGGCTATTATCAAGTCAGAGTAGCAGAGAGAGATGTCCCCAAGACTGCTTTCAGGACTCGTTATGGGCATTACGAGTTTGTGGTCATGCCATTTGGGTTGACCAATGCCCCAGCCATCTTTATGGATTTGATGAACCGGGTCTTTCTTGATTGCCTCGACCGGTTCGTGGTGGTATTCATAGATGACATCCTGGTTTATTCCAGAAGTGTAGCAGAGCACGAAGAGCATTTGAGATTCGTGCTTCAGAGGCTGAGAGATCAGCATTTGTTCGCCAAGTTCACCAAGTGTGAGTTCTGGCTCGACCGAGTGGCATTCTTAGGCCACGTGGTGTCAGCAGAGGGAATTTCAGTGGACCCCAGCAAAGTAGAGGCAATTTTGAGTTGGCCAAGGCCGAAGTCAGTGAAGGAAGTCAGAAGCTTCCTCGGGTTAGCAGGCTATTACAGGAGGTTCATAGAGGGATTTTTCAGCCTAGTAAGGCCTCTCACTGCCTTGACTAGGAAAGAGACTCCATTTGTGTGGTCAGAGGAGTGTGAAGAGCGGTTTCAGGAGCTCAAGCAGAGGTTGACCAGCGCTCCAGTTTTGGCGCTACCCCAGGAGGGGGTAGAGTTTGATGTCTATACAGATGCATCCCATCAGGGGATCGGGGCAGTTTTGATGCAGAATGGTAGGGTCATTGCCTACGCCTCTAGGCAATTGAGAGATCACGAGTTTAGATACCCTACCCACGACCTAGAGTTAGCAGCGATCGTTTTCGCCCTGAAGATTTGGAGGCATTATCTGTATGGAGTTAGATGCAGCGTATATTCAGACCACAAAAGTATGAAGTATTTCTTCACCCAGAAGGAGCTCAACATGCGACAGAGGAGATGGTTGGAGCTGGTGAAGGATTATGACTGTGACATCAGATACCACCCAGGGAGAGCCAATGTGGTGGCTGATGCATTGAGTAGGCGGGTAGCCTTATCCAGCCTATCAGTTCAGAGAGAGCTGCAGTCTGAGATTGTCAGAGAGCAGATAGAGATAGTGACAGCAGGATTCTCGAGGCTCCAGATCAGATCTTCCCTGTATGATGAGATCAGAGAGGGGCAGATATCAGATGAGTGGACTCAGAGTATGCTTCAGAAGATGTCAGAGAGAGTAGTGCCAGACTTTGAGTTCAGTGATGGGATCTTGAGGTTCAGAGGCAGAGTCTGTGTGCCCCAGAGTTCAGAGTTGAGACAGAGGATATTGTCAGAGGTGCACAGTGCGGTGTACTCAGCACACCCAGGCAGCACAAAGATGTACAGAGACCTCAAGAAAAGTTTCTGGTGGTCAGGGATGAAGAAGGACATAGCAGACTTCGTCTCCAGATGCCTAGTATGTCAGCAAGTAAAGGCAGAGCACCAGAGACCCTCAGGATTACTTCATCCTCTAAGTATTCCTGAGTGGAAGTGGGATGATATCTCCATGGATTTCATCTCGGGTCTTCCCAGGATTCAGAGAGGTTATGATGGTGTATGGGTCGTAGTTGACCGTCTCAGCAAGTCAGCACATTTCCTGCCTGTCAAACAGGGAATGTCAACAGAGCAGCTAGCCAGACTCTACATCAGAGAGGTGGTGAGACTCCACGGCATTCCCAGGACGATAGTATCAGATAGGGATTCCAGATTTCTGTCAGCCTTCTGGAGATCTCTATAGAGAGCATTGGGAACCAGGCTGCATTTCAGCTCAGCATATCACCCTCAGACAGATGGCCAGACTGAGAGGGTGAATAAGATATTGGAGGACATGCTGAGAGCGTGTTGTATGGACTTCCAGACCGATTGGGCAGAGCTGATTCCTCTAATGGAGTTCGCCTACAATAACAGTTATCAGGCGACAATTTAGATGGCTCCATTTGAGGCGTTGTATGGTCGAAAGTGTAGATCTCCTCTCCATTGGGATGAGATTGGGGAGAGAGATTCTTTAGAGACAGCAGTGGGACCAGAGACGACTCAGAGGATGATTGAGCAAGTCAAGCTCATCAGGCAGCGAATGAGACAGGCCCAAGATCGTCAGAAAAGCTACGCAGATCTGAAGCGCAGAGAGATAGAGTTCTCAGTGGGTGATAAAGTTTTTCTGAGAATTGCCCCCTACAGGCAAGTTCTCAGATTTGGTAAGAAAGGGAAGTTAGCACCCAGATTTATTGGTCCCTACGAGATCCTCGAGAGGATAGGGACAGTCGCCTACAGATTAGCACTGCCAGCCAGCATGGACAGAATCCACAATATCTTCCATGTATCCCAGTTGAGAAAGTATGTGGGAGATCTATCTCATGTGCTTCAGTTTTCAGAGATAGAGTTGGCAGAAGACCTCAGCTATCAAGAGCTTCCAGTTCAGATCTTGGACTACACGGTCAAAGTCCTCAGAAATAAAGAGATTCCACTGGTCAAAGTGTTATGGCGCAGCCAGAGGGTGGAAGAAGCCACATGGGAGGTAGAGTCTGAGATCAGGGATAGGTTCCCAGAGTTGTTCAGGTAAATTCCGGGGTCGAAATTTTGTTAAGGGGGGAGGTAATGTAGCATCCCAGTTTTAGAAAAGCCCTTAGGGGTAGAGTTTTGGGGTTAGAAATAGAATTCAGAGATAGATTGGGAGTTCAGCAGAATTCAGGGGTGAGTTGGTAATTTTCCAGAGTTGTGTGGCCTTCGTATGATGCCTTTAGGGAGGTTTTAATCATGCGAAGCGCGGGAAATGGATTTTTATCCATTTTCCCAGGCGCACTCCCGTGCGCCAAGCCTGCACGCCCGTGCAGGTGGGATTAAAAGAGAGAGAGACGGGAGTTATTTCATTATTCTCACCCATTTCAGCCAGTTTTCTTCTCCATTTCAGCAGCTCCCAGCCCTAGGCGTGATATCCAGCTTCCAGCAGCTCCCAATCCAGTCAGAGATCAGAGAGAATAGCTTGAGTATAAGCTTCCAGCAGCCATGTCGAGAGGTAAGTGTTCCTTACTCTCTCTTTGAGTTTTCCAGCTTGTTTGGTGTGGATGGAAACGTGTGTTTCCATTTCCAGCTTGAGATGCTATGCTTGCATGTGTATATGATGATGAGATGATGATTATATGTTGATTGCTATGCTTATTTTCCGCCCAGAACCATGCATGCTTTGCTGTGTGAGTGTAGTGTGAGAAAACTTGATGCATTGATGGTGGAATCAATAGCAATGGATGGATGTTGAAATTGATGATTGATGTGTGTATATTGAAGTGCCATTTATGCATGTTTTCAGTTAATTTCAATTTGGTTGAGAATCAGTTGGTTTCCAGCGCGTTTCAGGCGAGCCATGTCTGAGCAGAACAAGACACACGACCGTGTGCCCGCAAGAGCACGCCCGTGTGCCCTTGTTTCTGCAAGGACACGGCCGTGTGCACTTCGTGCACACGGGCAGAAAACGCAGGGACACGGTCACACTACAGCAGAACTCGGCTATAGCGGCGTTTTTTTAGCGGCGTTTGTTCAAACGCCGCTAAATCATATCATGTTTACCGGCGTTTTTAATAAACGCCACAGAAACGGAAAATAAACGCCGCTATAGGTATATTTACCGGCGTTTATATAAACGCCGGTAAATCTCATTAAAGAACGCCGCTATAGGTCACCATAAACCTAGCGCGCGAACTTTTCCTCTTCCTTTCCCATTTTCCCTCCCACCGCTGCAGCCGCTCTTCTCCCACTGTGCCCGCTGTATTCGCCGGTTTCAGGCTTGTTCTCGACGGTTTCCGGCCATTTCTTCTTCATTGGAAGTCGACATTCTGCCCTTCTTCGCATTGCTTCGCATTTGGACGCTAAGTTGTAAGTTTTCTGAAACTTTTATGTTTATATTTTGTTTTTTTATTTTTTATTAAAGTTTGTTAATCGAAATCCAACCGATTTGGAGGGTTGGTTTGGATGTGGTATTGGCTTGGAAGTGTATTTAGAATTATTAAGTTTTGAATAATTGATTTTTGCGGATTTTGTTTTGATTTCGGTTTCAATTGATATGTTACATTGAATCGGTTGCAATTGTTTTGAGTTTTGTTTGGATTTCAAAAATCGGTGATTTTTACGGCTTAAAGAATATTTACCTGTACATAATTTTCACTATTCTTGTTCCGTACATCCATATTCGCAAGAAGCAGTATTAGGTGCAAGTGTTATAGATGGTCCAACTTCCACAAGGGCATTGCTTATTCGCCCTTCTAAAGGTAACTCCAGTGGTTGCCGCTTAACAGCATGCACCAGTATACACATATTATCCACTCCAACCTGTTAAACAAAGTAGTTAGGATTACAAGCTATAATACAACTAGATATAATCTAGAAGCAAGATTTAATGTGTTATTTTTGTTTTATACAACCTATAATACAACTATCTTAACTGAGTTCAGAATAAGAGATAGCCTTGTTGAGAAAAAAATTAGTATAGAAAGAATGAAACAATCTACTTAAAGCTCAATTTCAATCAAAAGATCAGCTGATGAGTCTATCAACGAGTATCATATATAAGGTTAATCCAGAGTATAGAGCACATAGGATCTAATTCAAACTTGTCCTGGTTATTCACTCAAAATTTAAAAGCTTTATTGTTATTTCCAGGCACCTAGTGAGCTTCCTTGATAATTTATGGTTCATATTACACCTCTGAAATGGCAACAGATTAAGACAGATGCAAACCATTTCTAGTAAGTTTCCATACAGCACCACAGGAAATCTGAAAGTAAAGAAAGATGGAACTTACTGCTAGAACAAGAAAAGGTATAACTTCCATAATGATTAGTGTAGATTTTACTCCAATTGCACTAAAGAAACCAACTGATCCAAGAACAGACAGCATTACAAGAACAACTCCTGAAAGACCAAGCAGTACCTAATATCCAACCAATAATATACTTCAGATAATGCAGAGAAAAATGAGACAAATTTTCTAATGTTTTATGCATGGAAAATAATGAACAATTTCATACCTTAGAAGAAATATAGAAGGAAGATAATGAACAATAGTTATAACATCTGCAGTGCTTTCTCTTTTCAGCTCTTCCTCTATGGAACTTTCCGATGAAAAAGAAAGTGTTAAATTTTTAGACTGTGCCATTGGCAACAACTCATCCTATCAGTGAAGGTATAAGTTGAAAGAGAATCCGAAAGCACCATGATGGGGTTTCAATAGCTATTAGAAATACATGAATGGACATAACGTCATGTATTGAAGTTAAACATCTATATCTGCTTTCTGCATCTGCTTCCTAAAGCAGGATCTCTACCCAAGTGTTTAACAAGCTAAAAGAACAATCATAAAATCACAAAAAACAGTAAATGGCAAAATCATAAAGCACAAATCTTAACTAACTGAATAAAGGCCTTCTCCCAAGCCACTGCTCTTTTAGTTTTGTTTCCTCCTTTATCGACAGCATTGTCTACTGGATAAGTTACTATAAATGCAGATGCCTGTCTCGTAAATGTTATTTTATGTTAAAAATTTCAATGATCCAGTAACACAGAAACTGAGATGGGGTGAATAAATTACCTCAGGATAATTGTTACCAGAAAAACCTCCTAATGCAGTGCTTGGATCAAGTGGGGCTTTGAAAGTGCTCATACATGAGTCTGCAGAGGTAAAATGCTGAAAAAACATGTAATGCAGTCAATAGGCCCATCTCTGGAAAATATCGACAGAATAAAAGGAGAGATAGAAATCAGAAGAGTAATAAAGAAAAAGGCTTTTCAAATTCGATTATTACAGATCTAGAATGTGGAAAGAATATATTAAAAAGATGTCTCTATCTATGTCATAGATGAAATTTATCACCAAGGCAAAAATAATCTGCAACCTAGAATGAAGAATGCGGTTGAAATTCTTTTGTCTAGTCATAAAAGACCAGCTGATGAAAACCTCCATTAATTGATGCTTTTTCCATCAAACTTACTATCAATTGCATTCTTCATTCTTTTGGACCAGTAGTTAAATGAACTCTAACAAAACAAATATAGTACTAGTGCTATGTCAAAAGAACAGTGCTGCAATTGTGAATTTTAAACTTTGTATCCAAAATAGCAGCCAGATTGGCAACATATATGCCACTGTTCATATTTATTAATGCATGAGTATAAATTTAAGTAAGGCAGTTTCAAAGTCATAAGATATGCTTTTGCATCATTCACTCATCTTTAACAGTTCCATTACCAGCAATCCAGTGATCCATCAGTCACATGCAACTCATTTAAGTACATTTATTATGAAAATATTCATTTCATATTTTTATGGTTTATCCTCTAGAATTTAAATTTAGAATGAACAAACAGTTCAGCGGATTTGTACAAAAGTGTCCAGCATGTTAACATGGAGATCAAAATTACCAATACATACCTGAAAACAATACTTCACATGGTCAACTCCTCCAAAAGTATCAAAATTGTCAGGATCCATTTTGAAATACTAGGAGTAAAAAGAAACTGTTAGCATGAGCCCATTTATGTATCACAATGGAAAATGAGACAGAACATATCTATTAATCTTTAAAGTAATCTATTTTGTGATAATTTTTCAACTTTAATAATAAAACATTCCCCAAATCAAAAGCACCTTGAAAGTAAAATAAGGTAGATGAAATAGAAAATGCAACTAGAGTATTATATTGAATGTCAACAAGGTTGGTGGAACATTTTATTAACCCCACTCAAGGCTAGTTACTATTCGTAGAATGTTTTGAGCAGTCAAGATACAACCTACTATAAATTGTATGTAGCGTAAGTTATGATGTTAGCACCTATCCTAAGGTAAGCAAAAGAATGTTGACATCCAACCTACCACAAATCCTACAATACGAAACCAAAAATTGTGAAGAGGCCCCAAAGAAAAGGGAAAAAATAAAAAAAACAAAGTTTATAAACAAGATAGTGAGATTATGACTCTAGTAGGACAAATACAGGGAAGATAATTCATAGGAGTTCACATAGCTAACCCTAATTGTTTTAAATTGAGGCATAGTGAGTTCACTCACCATGGTGTTAATCTTTAGTAACTATAAGAAATCACCCAAAAATAAAAATTCCCACAAAAATTTCAACTCACCAAAAAAAAAAGTCTATGCTTTTTTCTTTAAATTTCTAGTTGTCACTCACATTATCACCAATGTATGAACCAATGAATAATCTTTGCCTTTTCACACCATGTTTTATTTGTGTTTGCATTATAACTATGAAATGTCATATTATCGTTTTTTGATTTGGTGGTTACATTAGGTATAATTTTAACTGTGTTATTCTCTATCAGTACGTTGTTATGGATACTCGCAAGTGCAGGGGCTGGATGAGTTTCCCAACAATTACCGCAGAATTTTTAGAAGGGTTGAATAGCTTTCTTGATTTTGCATTTCAAGGTAAATCAAGTACTGATAAGGTCCCATGTCCTTGTAGAAAGTGTGTTAATTACTACTACAGAAATCGGATAGAACTATACGACCATCTAGTAGTTCATGGATTTATGGTTGGTTATACGACTTGGTATTGTCACGGTGAATCCCTGGTCACACAACAGCCAACCCCAAACATCCAAGTACAAAAAGAAATGGGTACAGATAATGCCATAACAGAAATGTTACATGATGTTTTTGGGGTATCTGGACAACTTTTCGATACATGTAATCATGGCAGAGATGCATTTGAACCCAACATCGATGATACTATGATGGAAGAACAACCAGAACGGCTTGGAAGAGAAAAGGAAGACTTCAGGAAGTTAACAGAAGATGCTACGGAAGAATTATATCCAGGGTGTGAGAATTTCACTAAACTGTCATTTGTTTTGCATCTCTATAATTTGAAATGTCGTTACGGTTGGTCTAACGAATCGGTTGATGCTTTAGTGAAGCTTTTAAAAGATGCTTTTCCAAAGGGTGAGACATTACCAAACTCTTTTCATGAAACAAAAAAGATTATTGAAGCCTTAGGACTTAAATATGTGAAAATTCATGCTTGTCCCAATAACTGTATGTTATTCTGGAAAGAAAAAGCTTCTGATGACTTATGCTCAGTTTGTGGGGCGTCTCGGTGGAGAAATTGTGACAGTGCTTCATCTAGTGCCATAGGAATTTCTAATACGGTCAAGAACAAAAAAATTCCGACGAAAGTGTTGCGGTATTTTCCTATCAAGCCGAGACTTCAAATTCCGAAGAAAAAGCTTCGATTGCTGAAGCGTTTCTTGCTTCTGAGTGTTTGGCATTTTGTGCCCAATATCTAGATGACGACAAATCATCGCAAGGCCAAAAAGACACAACTAATGCGCCTGGGTCCAAGTCAATCCTATTTCCCCAGGTTGGCCAACCATCTGGAAGTGTTCAGGGTTTCATGATGGATGAAAATATGTGGGTTCAGGCACAACGTTATGTTCTTTTCAATTGTGATTCAGATATAGTCCGGAGGTGTCGAGAGTAAGTTATATATCCATGAATATATCGACTCAAATTGTGATGATATTGTACTCATTTGTCCCTAAATTACAGAGAACATGTTAGCGCTATCAAAAGACAGCATCGTCGCCGACGACTAACTCAACATGAGATTGACCGCTTACACAGCGAATCATTTCATGAATGGTTCAACGTAAAGGTAAATGGGTTTTGTCCTTTTTAATAGATATTTCTGTATATATGTGTATATTAGTGGCCATTAACAAATTGTATACTTATGTTGCTTGTAGGCAAAAGATATTGACATTGACGACGATGAGCATCTCATTACTGAAATAAAAGCCCTTGCGCGTGGTCCAAACTATATTGCAAAGAGGTTCAAATGTTTTGATTTGTATAACGGGTATAGATTTCGAACGAAAGAATATGAGAAAGACATGACTACACAAAATTGTGGAGTTATGGTGGTAGCCAAAACCCAAAGTTATGCCAGTAGTAGCGACTCCAGGCCTGTGTTAGGCGATGTGACTTACTATGGTGCATTAACCGATATTATTGAACTCAACTATTACGATGAATTTAAGATTGTATTATTTAGATGTGATTGGGTTGATGTTACCCACGGTAGAGGGATAACACAGGACGCACAAGGATTTACACTAATAAGTTTTGCTCACCTAATTCACACTGGTGATCATATACTTGATGAACCTTTTGTGTTTGCATCTCAGGCTCAACAAGTTATCTTTGTCCAAGATCGAAGAAATGAACAAGATAGGGGTAACATTGATGTGAATATCCCTGACGAGGGGGGAAATATTCCCCATTTAGCAAATCAGATAGAGACAGAGAATGATGATATTGAGCTGGTTAGGAGTGATATAGACGGCATTTTCGTTGATATGCTTACTGAGCAACAGTTACAGGATGATGATGACAATGTTGGTTAAGGTTAACTCAAATGTTATCTTTGATGTGTTATTGATTTCTTTATCTACATGAGGCAACCTTTTACATGTATTTTTTTGTTTTTCTTAATTATTTACATATGAATCTATAAATAATGAGAATTTTTGTTTTGCAGATTATAGCTAAAAAATGCCGAGGAAAAGAGATATACGAATGGTCCTCGAGGGGCAATCCTCACAAAGCATTGACCCACAAGGTCAACAGCAAGACAACACCCCAACCATAGTTGGTAAAAGACATCATGCAGTTAACAGTTATGACATTTTGTTATCAGCATATGGCTATTGACTTATATGTTATTTTTCCTCTTATGTGTTACAGGTCAGGACTCAGAACCAAGAAGAAGAGGACCAACTTTGATGACGAAACTTTGGAATATGCCTCCGGGTCAGAAGGTCACGGTGCAGTTTAATGATATGCACCAAGGAGTAGGACCTGAAGCTCGTACTTTGGCTAGTTATCTGGGGACGGTAGCAAGGAATTGTCAATTGCTCCCGTTAAATATACAAGATTGGAGGCGAATTCCGGCATCGGAGAAAGAAAGGATTCTTGAATTGGTTAAGGTAAGATTGCATTATTGTCTACACATACTATCGCATTATTTCTTACGGGCCCAATAACAGAAATTAATACTGTATGTTTTTTTCCAGGCAAGGTTTTCATACCCTCCAGAAGGAGACAAATGGGTGTTACAGTCTCTGGGTAAGAAATGGAAAGATTATAAATATGACTTAAAAGCAGAGTACTATGAACGTTATCCCAACATTGATGACCTTGTCAACAATAAACCGGATCAAATTCCACGAGACCAGTGGCTGGCTCTCGTAACACAGTGGCATTCTGAGCAGGGGCGGGTAATATAATTTTTGCTCTTTCTTGTCTAGTTACGTAATGATGAATTGTATCTATTTATTAAACATTTTCTTTGTTTCAGAGACGTAGCGGAACAAATAGAAGGACTCGTTCTGCTCAAACAATGCCACATACAGGAGGAACAAAGAGTATAGCGCGATTAATGAATGAAATGGTTAGTTTTTTTGCCCTCATTGTTAACCATATGATTAGGTTTTGTTATAATTGTAATTTTCTACATTTGAGGAACAGACATCAAGTGGTGAACAGCCGTCACGAGCCAAAGTGTTCATAGCCACCCATCGGAGTCGTAAAGATGGGCGACCTATTGATCAGGACTCTGAACACGCAATCGTGAGTTTAGTTTTTGTCACTTTATTTGTGGTTATGATTCGTGTAATAAGACGTTGCTTTTTGTAATGGGTTTAGGAACTCCTCCAAGAGAAAATAAATGAGTTACAAAGTTCTATCCAAGAGTCAAATGCAAGTCTTCCAGAAATGGAAGATAATGCATTCGCTCAAGTGATGGGACCAGAAAGACATGGTCGAGTGCGTGGATTAGGATTAGGTCCAACGCCCAGCATGTACAGAGCATCGGCATCGGCATCTCACCACTCAGGCGGCCCTCCA
Organism: Anacardium occidentale; assembly: GCA_026122585.1. Lineage (NCBI taxonomy): Eukaryota > Viridiplantae > Streptophyta > Magnoliopsida > Sapindales > Anacardiaceae > Anacardium > Anacardium occidentale. The sequence continues at coordinate 194,528 of JAJEJH010000078.1, forward strand.
AGTGTGGGATATGAGGCGGACAACAGAATAAGAGTCTTGGAAGACCAAGTGAGAACACTGCAAGAAACACTTGGTAGTATGAAGAACACATTTGAATCTCAGTTGTCCATGATTTGTTCATCATTGGGGTTGCGATCACAGCAAAATGACGAGCCACCTAGTGGAGAGGTAATGTTTACAGGATATGTTCAGATAACACATTTTTTTAAATTAAATAATTATATGAAAATTATTAACCATGAATTGTTCACTTATGTGTCGTAGGTACCTCATCCATCTAGTGACCAGCACTCTCCAGATGATGACCAGTAAGTTTGTATTTACAAGTTGGTAAATTGATTTCTATGTTCGAAAAATGCGTATTGGTGAAATCCAACCGATTGGAGGGTTGGTTTGTATGTGGATATGAAGTGTTGAAATTACTTGATGTTGGTTTTAATTGTTGTTGGTTTTAATTGTTGTTTGAAATCTATATGGTTTAATGAGATATAATTCTTTGGTATGGTTATGGTGCTTCAAATTGAAATAAATATGTCAGGGTTAAGACTAGAACTTGATTTTTTCTTTCAAGGAACTTGTTTATATCCTTATTTTTTTGACATTCTAGTGCCGATAAATCTTCTTTATTCCATCACATATTTTTGAGGCTGCTGATAGCTCATTTTCAATGAAAAGATAATATATCAGAAATTTTATTTTCTGTCATTAGTTTGTGACCGACTATAAACATTGAGAATTTGGTTTTGGGTAATTCTGTGTTTTGGACTTCAGTTTAAAAATTATCATGTTTAATCAATTGACACTTTAAGTAGTTTTGTTTGTTTGGTAAACATTGATGCATAACATTTTCTAAATGTTGTAAATGTTTGAAGTATATATTTTCTTCGAGTCGTTACACTTTAACTAGTTTTGTTTAAATGTTGTAAATGTTTGAAGTATATATTTTCTTCGAGTCGTTACACTTTAACTAGTTTTGTTTGCTTTGTAATTTCCTTTCATTGTTATGTCATGTGCCATTGGATCCACCTGGAGTTTTCTTAGTTCAATGGTAAAGTTGGTAGTTAATTTTAGAGGTCAAGCCTGGAGATTAAAGTTATCAAGTAAAAGTTCAAAAACAAAAATATTATTTTCCATTTTCTTATATTGATGTTTGGCATCGCTTGTTGTGCAGGTAGGTATTGAAAGGTTCAATCCTATTGGCATGTTGGATGGCACCAGAGAAGGTTAATTTATAAGAACTTTGTATTTTTCTAAATTGTGTATGTAAACAATATTAGAATTAACAATGATATTCATGTATTCCAATAATTATTGTGCTTATTTTTTATTTAATATTTTATTAATGATGTTACTAGCTTTTTTTGTATTCCAATATTAGACGGGTATGCATGATATTCATTATAAACAGGAAATTTAATCAATAAACAGGAAAAAATGCCGCTAAAACAAAGTAAACCAGCTGCAAAAAAAGGCGGCAAAAATTTTAAAAACGCCGCTAAAACAAAATAAACGCCGCTACAAAACATAAAAAAAACGCCGCTATAATCAACGAAAAACGCCGCTATAAGGTAAAACGTCGCAAAAAAAAATTACAAACCGCCGCAAACCTGGTGGGAAAAAAAAATTAAAACGCCGCTAAAAGGCAATAAAAACGCCGCTATAGGGTTTGTTCCCCGCCAGAATACGCGCGCCAAAAAACCGCGGGAAATTAATTGCCGGGTGTGGAAGTTTTTACCGGCGTTTCATAAAACGCCGGTAAAACCAGAAATAAACGCCGGTAAATCTGGGGTACTTTTACCGGCGTTTTTTGTTAGCTTTTACCGGCGTTTTGTGAAAACGCCGGTAAATCTTTACCGACGGGATATATGCGGCGTTTGTACAAACGCCGGTAATATTTTTACCGGCGTTTGTACAAACGCCGGTAATATTTTTACCGGCGTTTAAAAACGCCGGTATAGGCCCAAAAAAACGCCGGTAAAAGCCGGCCCTGCTGTAGTGTTGTGTGTCCCATCTTTGCATGAAATGGCCCAGAAATTCCAAAAGCACACACGCCCAGACGCACGGCCAGTACACGGTCCCGTGTGCTAGGGCACACGCCCGTGTGCCCTTACCCAGCACGGCCGTGTGTGCTGCGTGCATGGCCGTGTGTGCTGCGTGCACGGTCGTGTGTGCTGCGTGCACGACCGTGTGCCTTCCTTGCACAGTCGTGTGCCTTCCAGATTTTCCCAGAATTTCAGAAATTTACTTATTAAAGGTTTGGTAATCCATCCAAGGCCTAATAATCATCAGATAATCCAGATTTCAGCTAAGAACAGATGCATAGCATAGCATGTAGCCTGAATGAGGATCCAGAGATCCGAATTCAGTAGATTTCAGTAGTCAGAACCCAATGTATGGGTTTCAGTTTTGGGGTGAACTCGAGGGGGCATCTGTGGGACCCAGTTTTTTGACACCAGTCAGTCAGCTCAGCAGTATATCAGCAGATCAGTTTCAATTTTCTAGCCAGTAGCTAGAATTTTCAGCCCACTTGGCCAGGATGCCGAATCCCTGTGTTCATCAGCCTGATCAGCACAGCAGGTACCTTCGGGTACAGTTATAGATTCAGATGCATGCATCATCAGTCATTTTCAGTTTCCAGCTCAGCATGTCATTACATATACATATTGGCATGACTAATTAGATAATCAGAAATCAGTAATCAGATAACAGTTAATCCAGAATAATCAGAATCAGCAACCGCAAGCGCATAGATGCATGTATAGGGCCGACCAGGTATGTATGCCTCTTGTTTGCTGCTTGCTTGGGTCGAGGGAAGTAAGGAATGCTTACTGGGTGATCTTTATCACTCATCCCTTTCCTTCTTCCTTCCTTTTCAGGTCAGTGTGCTGCTGGCGAGGAGCGGGTGGATTGAGGCTTGCAAGGAGGACCCCACACACACTACCAGCATGTATTTTATTTTCAGTTTTGGACCTGTGAGGTCTTGTATGTATCCAGATGTATATATCTATGTACAGAAACAATTTATACAATAATGAAAAGCCAGTTTGGGCTCATTGTATATTTCAGTATCAGTTTCAACTTCCGCTTACAGTGTATAGTAGCAGATTTCTTTCTTTTTTGTAGGATTCCCGTCTCGGGTACCCAAATGTTTCAGTTTATTAAGTAAAAGAACAGTATTCTCCAGCAGTAGGGTACTCGGGGCGGCGGGTCCTACAATGACCTCATTTCTACATAAACACGGTCTTATATGGCACCCGTGTGCATATTGAAAATCTGGACACATGCCCGTATAGTTGATGCAAGTGCCCGTGTGCGTAATCCCAATTTCACACGTTTGTGTAAACAAGACATGAGAGTGTTTAAGACAGCTACATGCCCGTGTAAGTGTGGGACACAACCTTGTGCCTTGCATGCATACCCATGTGTTCACACCACACACCCGTATAGCCAGCCAAGTTTGATAAAATGTTTTCAAAAGCTAGCACGATCAGACACACGCCCAGCACACAGTCCCGTGTGTCGTCACGTATGCCTGTGCGTTTAGAGACACACGCCCGTGCACTTTTAAGAAAAACAGAGAAAAGAATTTAAAGAGAAGCGAAGCCACTTTAAGCCATTTCTAAGCATACAGAACTCAGTAATAAGACGATATAAGAACATATCATGCATGATTACCAGCATGGAGCATGACATGTCATATTAGATGTTTTCATAAATGGATCTAAGGTCTAATAACATGATTTTGAAGTATAAATATATGATGTTCCCGACATCAATTAAGGGGGGATACGAGGGGGCACCTGTGAGTTTGCACACCTATTAGAGAGGGAAATCAGCGTCCATTAGAGAAGACATGGTCATTGACCAAGCAAGTTAGAAAGAGTGCTGATTGTGCATTAGTGATTTCAATAGGATTGAGCTTACATAATCAAGGTGTCGAATCCCTGTATTCATCAGTTTGGCCAGCACAACAGATATTTTCAGATACAATACTTTATGATCAGTTTTCAATACATATTATATGTATATATATTCAGGATCTTTGGATCACAGTTTTTACATCAGAAAGAGTTTTTCAAAAATCAGGCCCAAGGGTATACATTTCATGTCATGTGCAGCATATCACAAGAAACAGAATAGAAGATGACAAAGAACAATATAGAAAACGGACGCATTTCAGAAAGTAAAGATAATAAAAAAAATAACAGAATAGTAAAGCAGAATTTACGTGACAAGTCACGTATTCCAGCTAAGACTTGAAACATGCTTGTGTTTGAGATAGAAAACACTTGTTGAGTGATTTTATCACTCACTCCTCATTTCTTGTTTTCTTGTTGCAGGTCAATGATTCAAGGGCTAGGCAAGAGTGAGGTAGCTGTCAGTTTCACTCACGCGTGTGTGTGTGTGTATTGTATTGTAAATACATAACTATATGAATGATATGTTTATAAATAAAGAGAACTTGAGATATTCAATGCATATTTAACATTTTCTATTTACTATTATAGTAAATCATATTATGTACAGTTTTCGTACAAGTTTTAAATTAGCATTAGTAGTAGCAATTTTTACAGTAGAGATCTCCGTCGCAAGTATATTTTATTTATGATTTATATTATTTTCTATAGTGTACAGTGACCTATGGTGAGAGTCGCTACATCCACAAAACTAACACCTAAAAATAATGGAAAAAGCTTAAAACAAATAAAACAAGAAATTAAAGTTTTTTTTTTTTTTTTAAGTTACTTTCAACAGTATTTTGTGAACAATGAATAATACTAGGTGAGGCATGGCAACTATCACTTTGCTCCCTTAATGAGTCCCACTTTTCACTTATCCCCTAAACAGTGACTAAGTGCAAGGTAGACATGATACTCCTACTAGGTTTTTGATGCCAACAAGTGAAAGTCATTCTGTTTTTTGGAAAAAAACATTGTTTCAGTCAATAAACCAACAAAGATATTAATCAAAAATAATGTTTTAACATCTAACAATTAATTTAAACTAAAAAAAAAAAAAACCCTTGAAAATACTAATTGAAATTCAAAAATTAAACCCTACCAATGGAAATTTATATATACCGACAATATTAATAGTTTCTATGCTTAAATCACTTTTTAAGCTAACAAATAAGTATTTTCCATCAACTAATTTTAATCTGAAAAATACGATATTCAAACTGAAAATTACGTCTTTTGATCGAACCGATTACCAACCTATGAAACAATTTTGGAGATGATTAGAATTGAGATAGTAAATAAAAATGAAAATATGGAGCCGAAATCATTGAAAAGTCAAAGAATGGGTAAGTGTGGTAGGCTTTTGAAGTGAAAAAACTATGAATGAAACTAGTCTTATATGTAAGAGCAATTTTGGTAAAATGTTTTTTTTTTCGGTTTCATTGGTATAATGCATAAAAAGTGGTTTAATAGTGTTTAGTAAGGTTAAAGAATGGTGACCCTGGGGGTTTGGTTTAATGGTAAAGACAAGGGTCACCCAAGATGATTAGGGTTTAAGCTATAGACTTTCAGATTTATCATGTTTGATCAGCTAAAATTGATCAATTTACATGGTTAAGAGTTTTTAGGTCATAAAAAAAAAAAAAAAAATTAAAGAATGGTAATTGAATTCGCTAAATTCAAAACCTTTATTATTAATACATAAAAACTAAACTCATATTTTAGCATGTGAAGCAGAGTCCTTTTGCCAGCATTATCATGTTAGATAACTCGTGGAGTATGTTCATTGGCTCATACGCGTCACCTGGGCTATCATGACTAGACGATGTAGGACTTCTTTGACGATGATGTTGCAGTGAAAATGAGAGCGTCAAGGAGAAATTTTGCACTACTAGTAGTAATGCATGGAACGAAAAAGATGCGGGATACATATGCAACGGTGAATACCGTCTCACATTTGCAGGGAAGCCCAGAATGACAATCGCAACTAATAAAAGCCATTAGCTCCTTACAAACTCATTCTGCAAAATCCAAATTCACATTTAATAAAAATGCAATAATAAAGCCTTCAACAAGAAAAAGGGATCAAAATTTTGAGACTTTCAATTCAACTGTGGCCAGAGATAGCAAAAGAAGACAGGAAGAAAAAAATTCTCAGAAGAATGAATACACGGTATGGCCATACATCTAATCGACAAGAAAAAAAAAAATCTCGGAAGAATGATTACACAGTATGGCCATACATCTAATCAAACTCTAGTTAATACATTGCGAGATCCACTTGAAGCCATCCCCATATCCTATCTTACGAACGATACTGCATATGAAGACTTTGAGGGGTTGAACATTTGACTCCAACAGATTCACCTTCCCCTTCCCAGTAGTGAAATTGGTCAGTCCCAGATGATAATGGAGCTCGTCTTCTGAAGCTGCATTGGGACTGTCAATCTTGTTTCCTAACATGAGAAGCTAGGGCTTCATCTGATAGGAGGGCATCCAGCTCGCGCTTTGATTCTGCAAACCTCTCCTTGTCAAAGGCATCGACCAAGTAAACCACTGCATCAACCTGCTCAACAGGGGGAGCGGAAAATGGTGACGTCAGTTTTTTAACTTGCATTTTGTCTAGAGAATGTTAAGAGACCTACACATTTGGCGTAATTTTTTGAGGTGAACAAGATGGGACCAGCAGCCGCACAATAATGAAGGGATTCAAGCTACTCATATCAAGTAGAGTAATTGGGAAAATGAATAGTAAAATTAGGTAATTCAGGATCAAAATGTGCCTCACTTGGTTATCCTTGTCAGCAATTTAAAAATATTACCTGGAATCAACTCAAAAGCAACAGCAAACACAATGACATAAGAATCAATTAACCACTTTCTTACTTTCTCGACAAAATCTGTAAATGGCTTCATACGAGGAAATTCATAATTTATCTTGTTTTCTTTCTAAAAATGGAGAGCAGAGCTCTCCTAGCCTGATCCTACACAATTGCCATTAACACGAGGAAGATTTTACAAACGGCCCATTCTGGGAAAGAGACAATTCTTATATATTAATGATTAAGGTTTTCCCATATAAAGTAGTATACGGCGAGCTACTATTAAAACACCTCCCAGATAAAAAAGAGGCGCTATCAGCAATTGAATCAGATAAACACCAGCAAATCTTATCTGGGATTACGAAGGCATAACAACACATCAAGTGCATTGGTTCAATTTTAAAAGGAGATACAAAAATTCAAGGTGCAAGCTCATCTCAATCCAATCAACTAACATACACATTACATAATAGTCGCTTGATGACACAATGAAAAGGAATTCAGAAAAACTGAAACGTCTACAATACATCCAGAAACAAAAAGATCAAATTAAGGAAAAAAAAAAAAAAAAGGCACCTTAGCATGGTAATCTTTCCAGACACGGCGAGCGATCTGGTGGCCACCCAAATCGAAAGCTTTGAACTTGATTTTTCCAATGCTTAGCTCCTCTAATGCGGGATGTTGTGTCGGTGCGGAACCAGTCTCTGCAATCACATCAATGAATTTAAAAAACAAAAACAGTTTCAACATATGGACAAATACGACAACCGTAACAGGATAAAAATAAAGAAAAAGAATAAATGAAACCTCGTCTTTCAACATGTGAAGGAGGGTGGTTTTGCCAGCGTTGTCGAGGCTTAAGAAGAGAATCTTAGCTTGTTTTTGCCATAAACCGAGAGAAGCGAGAACGCCGTAGAACCAGTCGAGGAGGAACATAGTTGGGTTAAAGAAGGACAGGAATGTTAAGAAGCATTAAAGAGATCCGGAGAGATGTCGGAGAATGGGGATTTTCTCCTTCCAACACCAATTTTACTTACGTATCTCTGTCCTCCCTAAAACATGCTTTGATAAAAATGGTTAACAAAAAAGCTTTAAGTTAAATTTGAAATATTCTTTTGATTTGGTGTCTTTTTTTTTATAAAATGAATTTGTTTTATTTTACGGCGATTAGTTGGAGTATGAATATGTGACCGAACATAAGACAAACTCATTATACACTATTGACAATTGACAAAGCTTTCCATATCAAAAGGGCTAATTTAGCAAACCCAAGAGCCGCCCCCAGCCCAGGATAAGCCTAGGCCCAAACACCGCCCACGCGAACCCATGCGGCAAACGCTATTAAACCGCCTCTCGGAATTAGGGTTTTGCTAACAAGGCCTTCTCCTCGGCGAAAAACCTTTAAGTGAGCCGCAGTCTCTCCTCTCAAAACGGTACGTTTCTACAGCCATCATATCCATGCTTGTTTGCTTAAGCCCTTGAAAGTGGAGATATTTATAGTTGTATATAAACTGTTATATAGAAGCTTATCAGTGTGTGTTAAATTTTTGTTTTGTAATAGAGATGGCGAAGTCCAAGAACCACACAGCTCACAATCAGTCATATAAGGCTCACAAGAACGGAATCAAGAAACCCAGAAAACACCGTCACACATCCACCAAAGGGGTATTTTTCGTTGCTCTCTATGTTGTGTGTGTTTGTGTTATATATATATATATTACAATTGAATGATGACTTTATTTATGTATTTATGTTGTAACGTAGATGGACCCAAAGTTTTTGAGGAACCAGAGGTATGCAAGGAAGCACAACAAGAAAGGAGCTGAATCAGGTGCTGATGAAGAGTAGCATCTTTTCTTTGAAAAGATGAGAGCTTTGTTTTGTTATGGGATTTGCTTTACTTTTTAGTTTGTAAGATCTAGATGTTTCTTTAATGGATATTATTCTTTAGTATTGCAATGACTTGACGATACCCTTCAGCGGGTTATATTGTTGAGCTATTTTTTTTATTATTATCTGAATTGTTACTGATGTTTTGCGATAGATCAAAATTTTGAGCCTCTTCGTTATTTTCACTTAATGCTATTGCGTCTTATAGTTCAGTCATTCCTTTTGAGTTAATGGGTTCAACCTTCTGGTTGGTACTTGAATGTGGACAATGCAAGTATCTTGATTGTAGCTTTAGCTGGTGGATTAGGGGAGTTTGTCATTACTCGGTCACTAGGTCGTCTTGCTTTTATTAGTACTTGGTTTATAATGCAGTCTTATTATTGATAGGATTTTATTTATTTATTTTGACATTAATAGTTGTTCATCATTCGAATTTGTTTGGCATTGGTAGCTATTAGGCTGTTAATTTTTTTACTAATTAAAGGTGATTTGAGATGATTGAGATTTTGACTGCCCATCTTGTTTTCTGGCGAGCGATCTCTCTTTCCCAAGATGGTGTGAAATTACAGTTGATTTGGGCATTTCATTGAAGGCTAATAATCTTGGGAAGCCCTAGGTAGTTGTTCTGTTTTTGAGCCAAAATCATTTCGTGGATGGTTATTAACAACATATAATTGTTTATTCAGTTTGGTGTCTCAATGCTATAGCTAGTAGATGTATCAGTTTGTTATTATAATTGATGTGTTCAATAGTATTTGAAAACTTTGTTATTGTTTTATTTATCACCTTCAAAAACATAAAAAGAATACAATTTTGATTCTATGGAATAAAATTATTGTCAATAAAGTTTTTAAGTTATAATATTCATAGTTTTGGGAAATTTTGCAATTAAATTGTTTCTTGATATTTGCCTCGCCTCTTTTTGTGAATTCATATTAGTTTTTTTTTTTTTTATCATATTTTGATATGTAGCCCTAATTAGACCAAGTATCTTGAACATTTTCAAAAAGCTTTTGAAATAGTAAGGCATCATCAGTTTTTTGTTAAACATAGCAAATATGCATTTGGCTTATCACCAACAATTAGTATTTGAATGAGCTTATCAAAGGCTTGCTAGTCGATTTTGTGGGCAGTATTATATTAAAGAGAAAAGTAAAAGGTGGTCTACAAGTTTAAACTTTTAGAGGGATCTCACAATCACACAATCTTCCATATGTCATTACTCAAAACAAATCATATAAGACTTGGTAGTCAACACTAAATTACCTCTCATTGCTAAAGATGGTGGTCCTTTCATGGAACCTGAGGCTATACTTAACACCTGATAGGTCAAAAGAGGGTCACATATTGAAGAAAGCTTAATTAAATGTTTGAAACTTTTTACGGATGATGCTACTTGGGAAATCACTCAAGAATTAAGAGAAAGATTTCCAAACATAAATGTTATGGAAAAGGTTCAAGAGAAAGGAAGGAGTATTGATAAGTAGCCAAAAAGGCCTTAATGAGTATCCAAGAAATATCTGAGATATTCAGATTAAGTACCACCTAACAAGAGCCACATTAGAAGTTAGGTTTTTATTTGCTTAAGTTAAGAATAGGTCAAGAATAGTTATCTTCATTTGAATAATTCTAGTACTTTAATGATATTAGCTATTTGATTTCTAATTTTTAGAGATATAATCTAAGGGTTAGGAATAGTTGTTAATTCCTTTTGTATTTATACTCTTGGCAATGCAGTAGTGAGTCAAGCTTATTCTAATTGAAATATTGTGGTTTATTCTCATCATAAGCAGAATTCTATTGATTTCCTAATTAGCTTGGATTAGGGCCTATCACAAATACAGAAATAGAGGGACTACCTTCTTTACAGCATGTAATACAACTCTATGTCCTCTAACTCTAGCTCCAATGATAATCAAATCATAATCAAAAGATTTTAGGAATCTATTACCAAAGAGAGAAATAAAGATGTTACTTATGCTAAAGCATTATTAACTCGGAAGATTAACTCGTTGTAAGTTAAAACAATTGAGAAAAGACAAGAATCCAAAGGCCTTTTGCCTTAATCCATAAAATCAAAGATTCACAACCTTTAAAGAAAAAAAAAAAGAAGGAATCACAAGAATTTTAGTTTTGTGATCCACTAATCAAAGAAGATGCAGCAGTTATGGTGGCATGAGAAAGCGAAAAATAAAGGGATGAGTGTATTCTGAAAAGAATGATGAGGTAAAAAGAGATTGCGTCTTATTTTAGTTTTGTTTAAAAGGAAAGAAATGGGCAAATCTGGGACTGAGGATGAAATATAGAGTGTTTGAGTAAGAAAATGTGAACAGGGACTTCGTGAAGTCCGTTTAAGAGAGAGTTAGGAGTAAAGATATCAAAGTAAAGTGCGATTGATGAACCACTAACTTTTTGTTGCCCTTTAGTTTTTACTAGCGTCTGTTAAAAAGGACATGATCATTGAACAAGTTCGTTAGAGAGAATGTTGGTTGTGCATCAGTAGATTTCAGTATGATTAAGCTCACACGGGCAAGGTGTTGAATTTTTGTTTTCATCAGTCTGACCAACATAGTAGATATTTTTAGATACAATACTTTCTGATTTAATTTTCAACAGATACAATATGTATATATATAGTCAAAATTTTTAGTTTATAGTTTTTATTTTAGACAGAGTTCAGAAAACCATGTTCAAGGGCAAGTTTTATAACTATTCAACATATATATGACATCAGCATACACACTTCATATCATATATAGTATTTCATGAGAAACAGAACAGATAAAGATAAAGAATATTATAAAAAACAGATGAAATCTCAAAAATATAAAAAATAAGAGAATCAGTAAAGCAATGAATAGTGTGACTAGTCATGAAACCAACTAAGGCTTGAAACTTATTAGTGTTAAAAATACAAAATGCTTACTGAGTGATTTTATTATTCACCTTCCTTTCTTGTTTCCTTCTTGTAGGTCAGTGATTAGAGGGTTGAGTAGGGGCGAGACAACTGTCAGATTTTGGGGATATGACCAAATAGTATGTAATGGCTCGAATGCTTTTATTTGATTTTTCTCATGCATATGTTTGAATTATACTGTAAATAATACTGTATGAATAACATATTTCATAAATAAAAAAAACCTGAGATTTTAATTACATGTTTAGTATTTTCGCTTCATTATTATAGTAAATTATGTTTATAGCTTTTACGTATAAAAAAATTTTAAATTTAGCAACAGTTTTTACTAAAAAAAATCTCATTACAGGTATATTATATTTATGTTTTATATTATTTTTCGCAGCATACAGTCACTTGTAACAGAGATCACTACAATAGCCACAATTCATTACTAGACAACTTATCGCATCCAAAATCACTCTCTGAATGTTGTAACTCCTCAAGGCACACATTTTGGATGTTGTAAGGCACACAGGATGCAATTTTACTCAATGTTGAATCAAACCAAACTCCAAACTGCACCTTGATTCCAAAGAAAAAGTTGAAAGAACAACTCGAGAATCTTATACCTAAGAAATGGTATACTATATATGAACAACTCTGGTAGTTTACTGGTTCAAAAGAACCAATCCAATGTATAGAACTGTTGCCTACTAGATCTACAAGCGAAAATTTTCAATCTCCTACTAATCTCCAGGCTAACCATCTACACCACCATGTTTTCCAACTCAAATTGTCATGGATGAAACTACTAAAGCACCATGACTGCTTTTACAAAAATGCTTGAACCAAAAGCAGCGACTTCCAAACCCTCAATTAATCCAATGGAGCCAATGATTCTCACAACACTTAATTGAAGTTTAGGCATATGAGCAGAAAGCACAATGTCATCCATATTACTTCACAGTAACTCCTCATCGAAGGAAATTTATTTTTAAATACAATAAAACAACCCACCGAAAAATAAAGAATATCCAGAGTTATTTTGGGCAATCAGATGGAATATATGTACAGCTAAGTCAGTTGCTTAAATAAGGAAAATGGAGGAAATACAGAGATGGCATGCGATATTGAAAATGAAAAAGCAGCCAAACTTTTCTAGTGTTATTAATGTTAGAATGGGTCCTAAAAGTGTCTATAGAGATGCCTAAGATAATGTTGCCATAACTGGAGGGATGCCCTCAAAACCGACGAACATCATCACAAATCACCTAAAATTAGTTGCTTCTTGCTAGCGTTTTACTACCAAAAAGAGTCAAAATTTTGCCTGGTTGCCCTTGCATATCATGCACCAGTATATTCAATGCATCACAATTATCTTCAAACACAATTGATCGCAATCCCAATCATATATCGGTCTGATCTTCTTATGACCAAATGAAACCAGCACAACATGAAAGTTGCAAAGGAAGTCGCTGCTACATGAAATCGTAAAACGCCTTTTCTTTTTCTTTATCACTGATTGCAGACATGATTTTACAATAAGTTGTGAGATGGCAAGTATGTACATCAGATACTGCAACCATGAAGAGAACTGGTGAATGGACCACACGTTACACAGGATTATCATCCAGGGAATAACCATCAAACTCAAACTCATTTTCGGCTGGGCCAATGCCACCCTGCTGCTAGAAATCAGAAGAAAATACAGTTTTGAATAATTAAGATCTCCATTTAATCAAAATCCATATGCTAGTGCTTACAAAGATTGTAAAAGAATGTCGACAAAAATAAACCTGTTTCAAAAGTGCACTCATGAGATCATCTTGACCGTAGTTATGAGGAAAGCAAGTAGGTGGACAGCTTGTATCAGGAACTCTTTCGGTCTTAACTTGCATGGAATTGTCAACAAGAAGGTTGTTGAGATGTTGACCCATATTTTGTGAATTCCCCTGCTCAGTAGCTTCACCATCTAAGAACATTGCCTTCCTTATTGGTGGTGCATTACTGTTCTGACCACTCCTTTGGCTAGAAGAATATCCTTGATTAACTAAGACTGAAGGTGTGACATCGCCACTGCTTGGCAGAGAGTTTGAATGTTGTAAGGCATCAAAGGTTAAGCCTACGTTCTGCAATTCCCAACCATGTGGTTTGTGCTGCTGCAAATCATTGAAGATATCATAACAAGTTATGAATCCTACCGATCCTTTCATATCTGAGTTAGTATCTTCCTGAAATGGCCCTTTGGATGTGAGAGTTGAAATTCCTGATGTAGATCCCAGAGGGAAACCATTCCCTGGCAATTCTGGTGTGTGGTTCAGAGGGAAATTTAACATTGAAGAGGTTTGCGATACTCTGTTATAGCCTGTTCCCCTGCCATTTTCAGCAATCCCATTTCTTGTCAAGATCCCACTAGCAATCCCATTTGATAACACAGATTGCCCCATTGACGTTGGAAGCCTTGGAACTTGACCTCCAGCAGTTTCATTTAGCATCTGCCCTCTTGATTGTGGTTGAGCCATATGCATCACTAAAGAGCTGCTCTCCCCACTCTGGCCTCCATGTCCACTGACTTGCAAGTTCATGCCCCCAAGGGATTGTGCAGAATGGTGCAAATTGACAAGTTGCTTTGCCTCCATTGTTGTGGGAATTCCATGCAGTAAGTTCACTTGTTTACCACTGCTCATATGTTGTGGTTGCCCCTCTCCAAATCTTAACTTTGGATTATCAAAGCTAAATATGTTCCTTTGATCAACAAGGGGCATTGGTAAGCCAGACTTTACTAATGAACTGCCGAGTCCTGCAGCCTGAAGTGTAGCTAGACCTTGTGCAGCGAGTTGACCACTGGCAGCAAGAGTTTGAAGGTCAATCCCATTAATTGAAGATAAGGATCCATAAGATGCTTCTTGAGGATTGATGAATGAGTTATTCTGGTGGTGTGAAACCCCGCTGAGTCTTCTCAGATACAAACGATATTTCTGTACCACAATGCACAAAATTGAATGGCCAGTTTACTTAGATAAGAAAGAAAACCCAGAGATATAAATCATTAATAACATAGGGTAGGCCCACAAGACAAAAATATCTTGAAAATCTGTCGCACAATACCTGAAGGTGGCTAGCAACATTTTCTCTAGTAAGCCCAGGGACATTCATTAACTCCAAAATTTTCTTGGGAACCGCCTCTGTAGTATACATTGAATGCAAAAAATGAGGGAAATTTTGCAACAGTCCAAGGATATCTAACAGGTTGACACCATACATTTTTCTCCATAGTCATCTAGAAATTTTCTTTTAATAAAAATGAAAACAAGGACAGCAATTTTTGGTTTTAAGGCTTAATTCATCATGCCACAGATGATAATTTCAGCTAGAACAGAGACGTATTCACCAATGGAGAAAACAGGAGATGGAAATTGCAATAAAATTAAACACAGATTACTTTCACATTCCGACTGGAAGAGCTTTCTGCAATATTTAAGAGACACATATCAACTAGTATTCGCACTCCTTGTATTGACACATGTAGGTAGTGATGTAACAATAGGTAGCTAAAAAGCATCAGCAGATAAGGTCAAAAAAATCCATACTGTCAATGCCTAGCTGGTTAACAGCTGCCACAAACTGTTGATGGAGCTCAACAGACCAAACTACGCGTGCCTTCTTTAATGTGGACGTATCATCCCTCTCCTCTGCTTCGTCTTCCTCATCTTTCCTCCTCTTTCTCCAACTTCCTTCATTTGCTGAGGAAGAATAATCTGGCTCTTCAGATGGCTTTGGTTGCCGATCTCCTCCTTCTTCCACACTTCCTGATTGCTCTATATCCTTCCACTCATTCTTCCTCTTCCTAACTACATGCTGCCATATGTTCTTCAAAGCCTCAATTCGAACAGGTTTGATTAGGTAATCACAAGCACCGTGAGTCACACCTTTCATAACAACATTTTTGCTATCATCTGCAGACATCACTGTACAAGTGCACAAATTGCATTCTTACGTTAGTTCAAATTAGTTCAATTCATAGATCTTGAATCCACGTATATATGATGAGATAAGAGCGCTCACTGATAACAGGCAGGTCCATCTCTAGTCCAACCTGCTCAAGGAGTTTGAATCCATCCATATCAGGCATGTGGACGTCACTGATAACAATATCATACCCATTTCTGTTCTTCCTAAGCAGGTTCAATGCATGCTCAGCTCGATTGCATGTTGTCACTGAAAAACCCGCATAAATTTTATCAATCACTCGTCAAATTGCACAGCTATAAGCCCAAATTTATCTGAACAAAGCACAGTAAGAGAAATTTATCTAAACAAAGCATAGTAACAGGAACATGTAATCCCCTTCTGCATATAAGCGCAAACTAGAACGCTCAATGATCTCTAAAACAAAGCATAATTAAAAGAACCATAAGAATAGTATAAAAAACATAATACGTTATTAAACCAAATCACAAGCTTTAGCATGAACCATGATTTGTTTCGTATCATACCTATCGCTCAAAATTATTCCAGATTTGATAAGGTTCTGAAGAAAACCCACAAGCAAAATCATAACATACACAAGAAGTCATCATTTACAAGTAAAAAACATGCCATAACGAACCCAAAATGATAATAAAAATACCTATAAGAAACAAAAGGAGGAAAAAATAAGATAAGCCAATGAATGAAACAAGAATAGAATTTAAAAAAAAAACAAAAAACCAAAAAGTGCTGAATCTTACCTTCATAAAGGCAGGTCCTAAGCATCTTTTCCAAGATCCTAAGACAGGTAGGATCATCATCAACAACAAGGACCCTAAGACCTGCCGGAAACTGATCGGAAACAACACTAGAACTGGCGGTAGACATGGATCCTTTGTCGTTACTGAGATTCATAGCTTAAAGAAATTGAGACTTTGGATAGAGAAAACAAGAAACAAACAAGTGGTACGCAAAAGCCAAAGCCAAAAAGAAGGTAGAGAATTTACATGCTTGAAGTTTAACTTGAAATGGAAAAAAGAACAGTGATTTTGATGTAGCCAGTTCCAAATTCAAAGAACCCAGTTGGGATACGCAAAGAATTTGAGAGAAAGAAGAGCGATTTTGGTACAATGATTAAAATTTATTAATAAAAGAGAAATTTTTGTAATCAACAGATATATAAAAATTACTTAAGAGAGGTTGAAGTTGAAGAAGACATGGCTTGTCTCTCAGCTTGTAGCCTAAATCTCTTTCGTTTTTTAGGCTAATAAAATAAAGGCCAAAGGACAATTTCCCACCCATAGTTTGAGGCGGGGCCAAAGTCCTACCCGCAAGTTTTCAAAAATTCGGTCTCCCACTTATGGAAAGAATTTAATATTAAATAAAATACTAAACAGTAATATTTTAGGGGCAATTTTATCTTTTTATGATTAAAATTTTATAAAATAATAAAATAAATTTTATATAAAATTTAAAAAAAATAAACTGGCCACAGCTGCCGATGTCGGCGGCGGTAGCCGTTGATAGCCACACCAGGTGGCCGTCCCCGGCCACCTGGTTCCATGGGAGACCAGATCGGGCCTCCCCGTTGGGTGGAGGCTGTCAGATCGACTGCCTCCTGTTTTGGAGGAGGCGGCCAGATCTAGCCACCGAAAACGGTCGAAGAGGACCGATATTGGTCCCAGCGATCGTTTCCAGCCACGTTTGTCGGAGGAGGAGGCCAGAAAACTGGAGGCCCGATCTGGCCTTCCCTAGAACCAGATGGTCGGAGACGGCCACCTGGTTCGGCTATCAATGGCCACCGCCGCCGGCATCTGCGGCTGTGACCAGTTTATTTTTTAAAATTTTTTAATTTTTTTTAAAAATTTTTAATTTTTTTTAAAAATTTTTTAATTTTTTTTAAAATTTTTAATATATTTTTTAATTTTTTTATATTTAAAAATTATTTTATAATTTTATTTTAAATTTTTATTTATTAAAGGGTATTTTAGTCATTTTATTTGAAATAATATAAAATAAGTTTGAATTTTGATCCAAGGGTGGGAGACCAGGTTTTTGAAAACTTGCGGGTGGGACTTTGTCCCCGCCTCAAACTATGGGTGGGAAATTGTCCTTTGGCCTAAAATAAATAAAAAAATTGAAAAAAGGTACGACAATCCTGTTAGAATGGATCCAGCTCATACATTAAGTTAACTAACTCAAGGCATCTAGATCTACTTCTTTATGAACTCCAACGTTAAACTTTGCTTCCAGATTTTACTACCTTTCACTTTTAACTGTTTACCACCACCACCACCGCAATAACAATACACAATAATGTTTCTGACAATATTTTCCCCTCTCCCCAAACAGACTACTGTTTAGGTTTATGCCTTTAATGTACCTAATAGAAAGCCTTAATGCTTGACATTTAGTTGCATTTGCATAGGTCAAAATCAAATCCTACGTAAAAAATAAAGGCCAAAGGACTTACGCGAGGGCAAAGTCCCATCCACTAACTTTTAAAAATCTAAATTATTACTCTTTAATCAAATTTAATATTAAATATAATAATAAACAGTAAAAATTATGGATATTTTTTTCATTTTAAGATTCAAATTTTATAAAGTAATAAAATAAATTTTATTTAAATAAAAAATTTTTAAAAAATTAAAAAAATTTAAAATTTTATAAAAATTAAAATAGCCACCATAACTGATGTCAGCGGCGATGATTGTTGAAAATTGAACCAGGTAGCCACCTAGTTCTAGGGGAGGCCAAATTTGACCTCCTCGTTCTGTGGAGGCGACCGGATCTAACCGCCTCTTATTTTAGAGGATACGGTCATATCTAACCACCTCTGTCAAATTTAGCCATCGAAAATGATCAAAAATAGTCGATATTTGTCTTAGCGGTCATTTTCGACCATTGTTTCAGACAAAAGAGGCCAGATCTGGCCTCCTCCTCCAAAATTAGAGACGGTTAAATCTGACCTCCCCTGAAACCAGGTGATTATCTCCGACTACTTGGTTTAGTTTTCAGTGGCCACCACCGCGGGCATCAATGGCGGTGGCTAGTTTATTTTTTAAAAATTTTAAATTTTTTAAATATATATTTTTAAATTTTTTATATTTAAAAATTTTATTATAAATTTTTATTTTTTTAAAAGTATTTTAATCATTTTATTTAAAAAATTATAAAAAAATATTTAAATTTTGATTGAAGAACGAGAATCTGAATTTTTAAAAATCAATAAATAAGATTTTGTCTTCACCTCAAACTAGGGGGTGGAGGGCCCAAAAATAAAAAGGGAATTTTGAATTTAATTACAAATACAATTGTCCTCAAAACGGCTGAGGGGCTAGCATTAAATCAAAATAATATTCTTTTATTTTGAAAGCAAATGTTCCCATGGCACCAACCACTTGCTTTGTGGGTCGGTTTTCGTTTCCACTTTCAAGTCCCAAGATTGGCCACTCCCCTTGTTTCACTTGTTGACATCTTTCTCTCTTTTAAGTTTTCTTCAATCAAACCTCTAAAAACACTTATATTACAAGTCTTAATTGCCCCTTGAAAAGATTATTTCTTAAAAAAAATTTGAAATTATTCAAGTGGGTATTAGATAAACCAAAAGAATTAAAGAGTGAAGAAGAGGTAGCAATTTTTAGGGAGTCCCCGTGACAACGGAGACCCAACAAACGGAACTGAATAAGATCCCGTTTAAGTTAAAAAGCTCTTCTTTTAATGCCGCGTTGGGTTTGATGCAAACAGTTTTACATCTGTCAAGTTCTTGTCTCACTCTGACCAAAGCATTTAAATTTTATGATATCCACCTCATCTGCCCACTTCCCCCTCCCGACACGTGTCCTCCTACGCTTCCATTAAAAAGATAAGGTCTGCTCGGCTTATATTGTTTCTTAGTTTTTAATTCCTTCTCACCCTCTGATTTTTCTTTAATAATTTTTAACTCTTTAATTTGTTAAAATTACAGTTTGACCCTTTCCATCAATTTAGTTTTAAAAATAATGCATTCATTCCCAAGATGAATGATTTTGGAATGTAAAATCTTCTTCCCTCTTTTATTTTATTTTATTCACTTCTACTTCAATAACTTTAAATTTTGTCAAGGGGTATATATAGTGCCTGACAATTCTTTTGGGCTATGTTGGACTATCCAAAATCTTAAGGAGTTGTGCTGAGGACGAAATTTCATAAACCCTGGGGGAGCGGTATGTTTACAAGAAGAATGTCACGTGATTTTTTATGAGTGGAAAAAATTATGCGGCAAACTTTAGAATTAGTGCACTTTGACAAACTTGCATGGCATGCTTAACTTTCCCCTGCAAACGTATATTCTCTGTAATAAACAACTCCGCCTCTTCTTCGTCAAGGAAACACGCGGCCCGAGAATTCGACAAAAACTCCAAACTGTCACTGGAGGTTTGGCTTCCCAGCAGACCTAAAGTTGATGATTTTATAATAATTGTTTATTGTTTTCGCTTCTGGGTTTAGCTTTTGATGAAGAAAAGTGGATGCTTTTCAGGTAAAAAATGGAATATTATGTGACCAAACATTAAAAAATATCATTTCACGCTTAAATTAAATATCCATTTTTTTTCATTTGCTTTTGTGTTGTTTGTTTGCTTTCAGTTTCCAGTCAAGATATGCCACGTGGGTTTTCATGAAAGTTGGAGAAAAAGTCCAACCAACTTTTCTATTTCATCCCTGTCCTTCCTGAATGATGAATAGCATTACCATTGCTATACCATTTCAAGCTGCAATCACTTCTACTTACTTTGTGGAAATTATACTTTGCTTTGTTTTTTACTTTATGGGTTTCAAACTGACAAGTCTTCAAACTTCAAAACAAGCCATCACTATCGTAGCACATGGTAATCTCTAGAGGTAGTTTCATGGCAACCAATAATGTGTCAACAATAACACACCTAAAATATGAAACTCCTTTTCGCTATGTCAACTCCTAACTTTGTGTCTAACCAAATGAAGCCTATTAACCTTTTATATATCACCCAAGATTATAAAATTCAAAATCGACCCCTTTACCTACATTTAATTTGGAATTTTATATCTCTACAACAATTAATTCTTGTGGGGGCTTTTTTTTTTTTTTTTTTTTTTTGCAATGAAAAAAATTATATATACATTTGTGGAAATGATATGGAAAACAAAAACAATTTTGGAAAAATTAAAAACACTTTTGAAACTTATTTTATTCTTAACTTTTTGTTTCCTAGCAAAGTGAAAGGTAATCCGGAGATGCAATATATGCCAAAATTTTTTAATACCCTCTAAATTAATTAAAATAGCTATATTTTGAACGTATAATATGAAATTGTAACATACTTATTTTCTAATATTTTTTTTATAAATAAATCTATCACATATTTATACTTCATTCGTACATACATAATGCAAAAGCTAACTTAACATAATTAAAACCTAACATAAATTCTTTTATAAATAGTACCTCTTATTTTATTAAAAACTTCGTAAAATGTTGAGCATTAATTACAAATGTAAACCTTATTTACATAATTGTTTTAAAAACATAATGCTATTATAAAACTGTACGTTAATTTTCGTATCAAATTCTAACATTATCTAAAAAAAAAACTTTTTAACTAGAAAAATAATCTTAGAAGGAAGTAAATAAGATTATTAAAATAAATTCTTCAATTAAGAATCTCAATACAATATTTAGAACACAACTAACAAATAAAAAGACAATTAATACACAAATAATAAAAAATACAATGAGTTGAATGTAAAAGATAAGCGAAGAAAAGTTTGCTTAATCTTTTGATCGAGATTTGAAGCTTTGAATACAAGTCTTCTACGATAATTAAACTCGATTGAAGTTTCTACTATTTTCAAATACCTGAAGATACAATATTTTTTTATGTAAAAGAATTTTGCCCTTCTACACTTTATGTTTGACTACAAGTTTTTAGATATGAGATTATTGCTAAATAGACTTATACACAAGGTTACCACTATCTTATGCATGGCTATGTGCACGGCTTTGTGAATTGTGTCTAATAAGCATTTGCATAATTAATTTTGCATCACTAAGGTTGGTAGTGTTGTTCTTACTTCATATAATACAATCATGCATCATACTCTTGTATGGTCGTGATTTGACTGAGTATTTTAATCATCTCGTACAATAAGGGTGTATGGTTTTAGAGGTCATGTCATGTTCAATCAGACTTTACTAGGTACACACCCATGTAGCAACATCACACATCTGTGCTAAAAACAAATACCAAACCGTGTGGTGATTGTATGGGTATCATATGCAAAATTGTATGGGTTTTTGGATTTTTAAAGCATTGAAGATGTGAAAACATATGATAGTGTGTGTGGAGCATACACCCATACAGGGTGTATGCGATAGGAGAAATTTAACTATTAAAGAGTAGGCTTTAACGAGAGCATGATCATGTAGAAGAAGAACATGGTCGTGCATATGTCTAAAACTCTTTAACGACTCTCAAATCAACTTCAATGGCTCTTTCTTAATTTGAGGTGATTTGAGAATACAAAGGTAAGAAAATTAGATTTTAACTTTGATTCTTCAATTCTCAAAATCTCTTTCCACTTCTCTTTCAAAAATTCTCATTATATACCATTTAGAGAGGAACACAACTTATTGTGTATCAACCTTGTGAGACAAATTTCTCTTTTGTAATTTTCACAAAAACTTGGTGTAATTCTGTAAAACTAGTGTAGGGACAAAATCTCTGTGTAAACTATATTAAGGGAGCAATCCCTTGTTCAAAAACTAGTATAAAAAAAATGAAATATCTTATACAAAAACTATTATATCTTTGGGGTTAAAAATAGTGAAAAAAAGGTTTTAAGTGGTATAGCTTGAAGGAGTGAACATAAGAGGCTTGTAAAAAAACTTCAAACCACTATAAAAATTAGTTAAACACCTTTTATCCCTACTCTCTTTATTTTATATTTACTTGTTTTATATTGTTGATTGTTTGGCTAATTTTGTTGATCGATTTAATTTGATATATTATTTTGTTTGATTGATTGCTCTAAGTTTTCAAAAGTTTTAGAAAAGTTTTTTCACCCCCATCTAGGTTTATTTGCAATTGCATATTTGGGTTTTAACAACGATGAAACACCAAAGTTAAGTAATGGTATAGATAGGATGTATCTTAGGGTCTTTAGAGGACTTCAGAGTTATAAATTTAGCTATCGATTTAACTTTGCTTGGCTATCTTATCTTGCAAAAGTAAGGTTAGTAGGACAAAATGAGCTTAGGTTGTTAATCTTTAGCCTTCTCCTTTAGGCTTTTTTTTTTTCGTCTTAATACATAGTTAAAGTTAAGAAAACACCAAAAGAATGAAAACTACTCTAGTACAACCTTAAGTCTTATTTTTTTTACCATTTACAAGATATTAACATAGATAAGAAACCAGAGAAGAAAGAAAACCACAAAGGTAACCATACAAAATTTACGGTACAGAAACAAGATCATTTTGTACTTAAAGGTTATCAAACATCTCCACGTAGAAGGAAGATACATGACTTTAACTTTTACCAAGCTAGTAAATGTCCAAATAACTTTGTCCTCTCTTATGGTAGGTTTCTTCCCTTTTAAGCCCCTAATTTCTATAAGCCCCCTTGAGTTTGCCACTGACCATTTTCAAACATCCCTAACCACCATCTCATAAATTTTAGCAAATTTATTAAGGCTCAAATCATACACTCCATTATCTCACAAACGTTAAGTCATACATAACCTGCCATCTATAATTTTCAATAATAGGTCCTTTGAGTGCCAATTATCAACCTAAAGCACTCTTATGTTACTTCTATTTTATCCTACCCTTAACCTTATTTCTCAATTTCAATAAACTCTTCCATGTCCAAAACAATCTTGAGGTATATCAACCTCTTAAAGTATCTCATTTTCATTTGATTTATCATGATTCACCAATTTGAGATAAGGTTTTTTTTTTTTTTTTTGAAGTAAATGTGTCTTACCATGATGGTTTTATTCCTAACCTTAGTTCTTATTATCCCAAGACCACATTCCTCCCTTGGCAAACACACCTCGTCCATTTGTTTTCTTGTTTTTCAACTCTTCACTCAACCATAAGAAGGCTCTCAAACTTCAACGAGGACCAATACACTTTGATACTCAACAAAATGGATTTAATAAGTATAAATCCACTTGCATAAAAGAGAAACTTACATTTCCAAAAGGAAATTATCCTTAAGGATTTTGTAAAAGGTTTACAATCCCATAAAAGAGCTTGGTTGTTATAAGAAGAATTGCCTCCACAAAGTTCAAAATGGGAGTAAGTCTCTCCTCCTTCATAGTCACCCTTGAAAACAACTATTGTTTTGGAATGGTTAACCTTTAAACTAGACCAATTGAAGACAATCTCCAAGTAATCTAATTGAGCTACATCTCAAAGAAGAAAAATCCCCAAAGAAAGAGCTTCAATACAACAATATTAATGACCCTTAAACTCTAGTCAAGCTATCAAATTAAAGTTTCAACTCATCCTTGTTAACTATAGACTCAAATTCAAATAAAAAAATTGATTTGAATCTATTCTTAAGTATGGTGTACCACTAATCTGAGCGGCTTTCTTTTTAGTTACCACCAAGTCCACTTTAGCTTATAAAAGATGAAATTAAGTATAAAACTTTTACTTAAAAGAAATACATCATATCATATAGCAAATTAACTAACACATACAAGCCCACAACTTTTCTATGTTCTTCTAAGTCTGTATATGTTTGCTAAAAATGGATTTACAAGTCCTAATTCACTTGTTAATTTGGTTGACCTTGGAAACTCTCCTCCAAGTCATAGAACATTATAGTTTGAATGAAGTTGAACGAACATGAAATCAAAGACAATTCCCAGTTAGGAACAAGATTTGCCAATGACAATTCGTTTGAGAACATCTTCATCAATTAACATTATAGTCTTTAGAGCAAGTGAAGGTACTTTCAAGTCATCCAATCTAACCAAGGAAAACCAAGCCTACTCTTACAATCCATGAAGTGGGTCATGCTTCTGCCTTGGATTTTGTTCACAGCGCTCACCGGATCTCCTTTGCTTCTCCATGACTTCAAACTGTTATGGTTCAAGCCCTCACCAATCCAAGTGCAATGAACTCTTTTGATTCCTTCGAGTCTATTAACACAATTTCAGAGCAACAATCTTCAAATTAAAGGCATCTAAAATCAAGGATGGTTAGGTGGATGATGTCAAGCATGCATGCACATTAGTCTCAATTAGTACTTATTTTAACTGTGTAATGTAATTAGCTTAAAGCGTGTTTAATATTTATATATTTAACCATGGATTGTATCAGGATTTAGGTTTACTTAATAACTTGGTCATTTGTCATTTGTCTAACACATTTTGATGAATATGAAAAATTGATAAATTCTCTTTTTGTTGTTGTTGTGTGAAAAGAGATTGATGGTGAAAAACCTTTTCCTTTAGGTTAGGTTTAATATTCAAGTTGATTAATCTTGATCCTTTGTGTTTTGAGTGTCATTTCTTGCAAATTTATCCAAGTTGATATTTTGTGCTAAGAATTTGAGATCCAAATTGAGAGCTAGTTGATGTTGGAAATTGTAGTGTATTAAACGTGTTGAACCTCATCTTAGCACCAAAAATACCTTAAAGTTAGCTTGAATTTGCATGATGTTCACGATTGAGGTTGGCTGAAATTCTAGATTGGATTATGGTGATTGATTGAGGATTAGGGCTGCCTATTATTGATCAGTTCTATTGCAAGTTCAGAGACGATGGGCATTCGAGTTGTTCACAGGCTTCAGATAAATGGCTTTCTTGTTTCAACAGCAAATTATTTCCGATAATCTGCAGCAAACTACTACATATGGCGGAAAAATTATATGGAAGAACAGCGATAAAGCTATCATTGATCATAAGTTCTCACCAAAGAAGAAAAAGGAAAGAGAAGTTTGCAGGATGTACAAAAACAGAAACCAAAGTCGTACCCTTAAATATTGCGGGGCATGGGAGAAAACATTTATGATCTGAAGGTAGCAGAAAGCGCTGAACCATATTTCTATATGGGCAATGAGTTATCCAATCAACCACTGCTACTGCCAAAAGACGAACCGAAAGGAACTGGTGCAGGCACCTGTTGAGGAGACCAAATGTAGAGCCCTTCTTTTGGATTCACTTCAGCACTGTTGCCGCTGCCAAGTGGCGCATATGGTTTCATTACTTTAGTTTTCAGCATCTCCTGAATAAATTGCCAAAAGTTTCATCACAAGATTTCAATAATTTTTTCTATCCAAAATCACCATAATTAAGTTTTACCAACCTCACATGCAGCGTGTATGTATAAAACACAATCACCAAAAAAAAAAAAGGATAAAGCAAGAGATTCTATACAAGATCACTTGCTCCACCTTTCATCAGATGTTGCAAGACTGAGCTTGTTAACGAGCTAAATGCACCACAGGGAGTGATCAGTTTGGCTTTGTTTGTATCTACTTCTACTGGTATGATCAAGATTTAACATGAATAGAAGAAAGCATGGAGCAAAATTTAACCTGATTTTTCACATAGGTGTTCCTTGCTCGCTCAATTGAAGAGTAAACTTCCAGTGCCTGACGGGTCTCACTGCTGCATTTTAAAACAAGAACTTGATCCTTCACTTCTGTTGGTCGGACATGTAGATATAGAACAACCCTAGAAGGCAAAGCCTTCGGATTGTCATTTTTTCCTTGAGTCAATTCCATCGTTACAAGGTCATCCCACAGTACATCCCACAAAATAGAACATGGATCCCTAGCAGGGCTAAACTTTCTCTGAGCAACAACGTTGGAGGGTTGCTGTCACATAAATTCATAGTTAACGTTTTTATTTGTGTCCTCTTGGAGGAGTGTAAAGCCATAAATTATATCATGTCAAATGAACTTACCTGCAACAGTATAACTCTGCGATGTGTGATCATAAGGATCTTTCCTTCAGGCAGTAAAAAGTGATCTTCATAAGCATCTGATAAGGCAAACTTCCCACGTACTTTAAAGAGATCAACTTGCCCAAAAAATGAACCTGATTCCGCCAACTGCAGTATAACCTTCAAAATGAAGTAATGCATACAACATCAAGAGTCATGGCCAGAAAAAGGAAGGGAGATACAGTGTGCCAATTTGACATACAGAAGATATGGGACATAAATAAATAAAATGTTGTGAGAATTTGAATTCTTTGTTTGGGCCAATTTGATGAACTTGTTCTGTTTAAATTAGACAACTGCATAGTTAAAAAAAAAAAAATTCATGTTGGATTGGGTTAAGTAAATTATAAGAATGTGAACTAGTTGAAACACAAAAACTAGAACCTGATAGAGAACAAAAGAGATTCTTATATTTGTCCTTTGAGAATTTTAGTTGATTATCTCCTACATGATATGAAGTCAACTGAACTCAATATCTTCAAAATCCCATGTTATTGAACAACTCTACAAATCCTAATATGTTCAAATCACAGACTCTCTTTTTAATACAGATGAGTTATGGCAACTTAAACAACTCTTACGGGTACCTGGGCAATTTTTTTTCCTTAAAAAACAGGAAACAAGTACCTGCCCTTGTGCTTTGTACTCATCATATGGATGAAGCAAATTATCACCACCAATTACACGTGGCAGTCTCCTACGTAGAAGTTGCTCATCTGAAGCTATAGCAGATGCTATCTTCATTCTCATAGCATTTGCACCTTCAGTAGTTTTTGATAGAAGATCAAGCACCCCACTAACCGGTTGGGCAGCTGCCCCTATTATTCCTTTACCAACACCTTGAACAAAACCCTCAACACCAGAAGATTTTGCTCCTTCAAGAGGCTTCGTTAATATGCCAGTAACACCTCTGAATAGACCCTTTGCTAACGCACCACCTCCCTCTCTGATAAAATCACCAAAGTCCTCTACACCTTTGCTCTCCTGAAAGATAACACAGATTACAAAGGAAAAATGAACAGATTAGCACATGGAAAAAGATACTAACTGTTATATATCAGTGTACTTAAATCAATGAATACTGAGAATTAGGAGAATAGCATCTAAGGATAATCTAAATCACAAAGCTTAGCTTCTTCAGTAATTATTTGCTTCAAAATATCAAGAAAAATCATAAAACAAATTAGGCTATAAACAATGGTCAACTTTGAGTTGATAAGTTCTTTTTTCTGTTAATGTTATTTATGGAATTTGCATTTAAGTTTTACTTTGGACTATACTACATAAAAAATCTAATTAACAGTTACTCATAGACTTGGTAGGTCTATTTTTAAAACTCTTTAGGCAAAATTTACATTTAGGTAATATTGTGATATTGGTAAAGAACTGTTCTTTATTTAATTTTCCCTTATCCAAGTTCACATTACAGCCTTTTAACATACCATTCAATGTATGGGCCCATGGTCAACATTGTAAATGAAATTTTCAACCTCATAGCAAACCTGTCTGTTCTGGATGAATTTCTTGTCCATTGATAGGGCAGCCACACCTTGACTCATATGTCCAAGTGCACTGCTTGCATTTCCCAATATATCAAGACCCGAGAGCAATTGCAGAGGTTGGCCAAGAAGATCCTTTTTAATATTTGTTATAGCATTACTAGTCATAGTACTCTGCCTCATGCACACATTCTCATGAAATCTTTTATTTACCCTGACCTGATTAACATATATAAAGACAATTCATATTCAAAATTAGTATTACATTCTCTAAAATGCATGAGCGCTATGCCAAGAAACATAAAGACCAAAAGAATCATGCATATAGTGAATCCCTAGTGAGTCACCCTGAGAACTAATGAATAGAAAATTATGCATGTCTGATGTACTTAAACAAGGCATAATAAAAGTAATGACACAAGAGTGAACAAGCTGTCCAAAATTAACCACATGCACTGTTACAAACCCTAAATAAGATTCAATGAGAAACTATGATGCTGAAAATGGTATGTCACTGTATACACTCAGCTTCCTTGTTTAAGCACGAAAACCCCTTTCAAACCAGATGAGAGTGAGGTAGAGGGAATGTTATAAAAAGATGCATAAGCAAGCCCAAATCATTAACTTTCTTATTATTTCTACACATTGTAACTTCCAGTAATAGTACCCCAACAACTAAAAACAATACTTGCATAGTGGCCATAATAACCAATCCGTATGAAGATAGATGCACAATTGTTGACAACTATGTAATGACTAATTTTTAGGGATGTTGACAGCACCGTAATAGCTGATTTTTTGGGATTTTATTAGTTTGTATATTAATTTGTATGTGCCATTATGGTAGGGCTATATTAGTGCCTGACTTCTAGTTCTTTCCCCATAGAGGTATTTTTCCTATTTTAGAATTCTTGCATATATGAACTAGGATGTAAGCCACACTAATATACGACAGATTTTTTCCCCTTCCTCTTCCTATATCATTTCTCACAACATGGTTTCAGAGCATATGCTCTAGGCTGACACTTTCTAGGAAGAGATCCTTTTTTTGACAAACTGACATACAACCTATCACCTACTTAGGGTTTTATACATTGCTGCCTCCTTTTTTAGCTTTGAAGCTAACTGCAACTTATCACCTATTTGGGTTTAAATTGATATTCTTTTTCAGCTAACAGAGGAAAGATACAGCCTGCCATGTATAATCAAACATGACCGAAGGGAATAATTCTAAGACTACCACTGCACTCAACTTGATTTCCCTCAACTATGGTTTCTTCCTCTAATTTTGCCAACTCTCCTACCAGAAACACTCCTTGGATTATAGATTCAGAAGCATCAGCCCATATGATTGGCTCTTTCAATTCTTTTCTAACTTCTTCTCAAGATAAAGTCCATATAGCTGATGGGTCTTTATCACCGATATTGGGAAAAGGTTCCATCAATTGTACTTCTTCAGTCAAAGTTATCTTCAGTCCATATTCCTAGTTTCTTTAATAATCTCTTATCTGTTAATACACTGACAAATGAGCTTAATTGTAAAGCTGTAACTTATCCATCTTTTGTGTCTTTCAAGGGCTGAATACAGGGAAAACAATAGGCTATGGTAGAATGTGAGATGGCTTATATTTGCTAGATGAAGGTTACAATTCCTCGCTTCTCCTCGCTTCACCTAAAACCCAAGCTTCGTTAGGAGAATCAATGACAAATAATCAACAATTGACTCATTGGCATAAAAGATTAGGACATCCATCTTTTCCTACTTCAGAAAGATTATACCCTAGTTTATTTAAGAATTATAATCTGAATTCATTAGTGTTTGATGCTTGTGAATTTGTAAAACATATAAAAGCCTCTTGAAGAAGGCACTATACGACTTAAAGCAATCACCTAGAGCATGGTTTCACAGGTTTAGTGAAGCCATGATTTCATTCAGGTATCACCAAAGCAATGTTGATCATGCTTGCTGTATCAAGCACTGCAATGATAAGATAACAATACTCATAGTTTATGTTAATGATATTGGATGACAGGAGATAATTTAGAGGAAATGACAAGATTGAAAAAACATCTAGCTTGAGAATTTGAGATTAAGGGTTTGGGTAAGTTGCAATATTTTCTTGAAACAGAAGTTGCTAGAGATGATAAAGGGATTTTTATTTGACAAAGGAAATATATTTTAGATTTTCTACAAGAGACAGGTATGCAATATGTTGGGTTGCAAGTCAGTAGATACCCCTATTGTCCATTGAAGTTAATCACAAATTGCAAGGTGTTGGTAAACCTGTTGATGTAATTTATCTTTCTCACATCAAGCCATTTAAAGCTTATGCTGTAAGTGTAGCACGTCAATATACAAATTAGCCTCAAGATTCACATCTTGTTGCTCTTCATATTTTGAGGTACTTAAAGTCTGCATCAGGAAAGGAATAAGAATGTCACCTAAACATAGAAGGTTTTATGAATGCAGAGGGTTGGGTCCCCTGATGACAAAGGGTCTACATCCGGTTATTGTACATTTATAGGTGGTAACTTGGTCACTAGGAGTAAGAAACAGATTGTATCAGCAACATCAACTGCAAAGGCTGAATATAGCGGCATGACCCAAGGTGTGTGTGAAATGATGTGACTCCAAAAATTCATGGAATAGTTACAATTGTTAGATGGCAAATGCATGTTTTTATATTGTGATGATAAAGCTGCAATTAATACTGCTCATAAACTAGTCTAACATGATGGAAAAAAGCACTTCAAGATTAATTGACATTTCATCAAGCAAAGATTAAACAGTGGGATTATGGATATTTCTCATATACTTTCAGAAAATCAGCTAACTGATGTTTTCACTAAAGGGCTTGCCAATAAGTCGTTCCATGTTTGGGTTTGTAAGATGAGCATGTGAGAAATCTATGTACCACCTTGAGGGGGAGTGTTGACAGCTATGTAATAACTAATTTTTAGGGATGTTGACGACTATGTAATAGCTGATTTTTTAGGATTTTATGAATTTGTATATATGCCATTATGTTAGGGCTGTATAAGTGTCTATCTTTTAGTTTCTTTTTTCCCTGTAGAGGTATTTTTCCTATTTTAGAATTCTTACATATATGAACAAGGATGTAACCCACGGTAATATATGACAGAATTTTTTCTTTTCCTCTTCCTGTCTTATTTCTCACAACAATAATTGGCATGCCACTAGGAGAATGACCATTAAGTTTTCCGCCTCCATTATAAACTTAAAACAAATATATATGCACTATAAACACTTACAGGCATATTTTCAGTATTACCCAAAGCAGTCATTAAGGATGACCAAAACCCAAGTACTCCTCTCGGTCGTTGACTAGGTGACATTGTCATTGATACTCTGAATCGAATCTCTGAGATATTAAGAGCACTGTAATCACAGGTAATACACTTTAATAACTTATGAGCTCATCAGATTCAAGGATTAGTTGACAAATTTGAAAAACTTCATACCCGATTTGTATGAATGGATCAACTGAAACTGCAGTTCTTCGACTATCATATAACCTATGAATATTCACCTGCTGGATCATCTCATGAAGACGCCAAATAACAGGTTCGTGAATGTTTATCAGAAAGGCACAATTTTCAGGTACCTGATCAAAAGCATTTAATACAAACATATTCAAAATTGTATATAGGAATAAATCATAACCAGTACACTGATCAGTTAGGACATTAAAGAAGCTCACATAAAAACCAATATTTGGATAGACACATAAATCTAAAGATCCATTTGTCTGCTGACTGAACCAAAATTTCAATATATAATCAGTCTCCTCCACAGCTCTTTGAGGCCGGAAAAGAACTGGCATCAGAGTCAATGGTAGTTGGTTATCCACTTGTATTCCACGCAGTCTCAGTTTGAACCTATTACATAAAACGATATGAAAATTGCTCAATTCAATTTGCAGATCTGTGACAAAAGCAGATAAAAATTACAAAATGCTCTAGATCTAGAAGCTAGGTACTAATCCAATCAAGAAACAATTCATGGATAACCTGCAGATTAGTTACAGTGCAGTGGTTAATGCCATATCATAACCTCTCCAATCAGAAACCAATATTCTTTCAATCAATGGTTATGTAGTAAAACAAACAACTAATGAGTCTTAAAGGACAAGAACTCATAACCAGTAACCACACCCATATATTTCCTTATTGAAAATTTACCAACATAAAAGGCTTTGTGCAAACACACGCATGGAAAAAATGACATATTTCGCTGTGCATTCCAGAGCTACATAGAGACTGCACTCAAAATTGAATGGGACGACCGAATAAAATTGGTGCCACCTCTGAAGTCAGGGAATCTGACATTTGCCAGATTTGATGAAATAACATCAGTTCAACTTTTAATCATTTGACATCTTAAAAGCCAGTGCATTCAAAATCCAGTATTCAAAATTGGAGCAATCCCGTTAGATGATCATATATATCTAAGGACAGATTTAAAAGAAAATTTTCTCTTTAGCTCACTATTACGCTCAGTGCTCTGATTAATTAAGAATACACTGAATATGCTTGTAATGTCAGACTAACAATCCTAGAAATACAAGTATTGAAGAATTAATTGGAAGCAAATCCTACCTACTAAATCCAGACCCCAAGCCAGTAGAATAAGCTAGAAGAACAGTCTGTACTGACAGAAATAATATCTCTTCAGGTGTATGGTCTACAATGGATATTCCAAGTTCAGCCAGCTCAAAAATGACATGAAATTCACAATTTGAGGACAATGAATGTTGATTTTTTGAGTCACTTGTAGAAACTTGAGGCAGTGGTGATTGGATTCTTCTAGTCATAATTGTTGCTGGTTCATTTTCTGGCATCCAATCAGTAATCTTAACAACATTTGTCCTCTCTTCTTTCAGAATGGTAACACGTAGAGCTGCAGCAGGGCCACCAGCCCCCATATTGGGCTGGTGATCAAAAATCTCATCAATATCATACTTTTCTGACTTTGATATATCAGCTCCATCAACTACAAGTTCCAGCAAACGTCGTCTACCAAGGTCTTCCCACAGAAAAGAAGCAGCAGAATTAGGAAGAAGAAACTGCCATGAATCACTGGTACCATCAACTTGTCGGTAACGAATAGGTAGAAACATGGAACAATTTTCAATCCTGTTAGTCAAATATTATCGTTAACGTAAAAAAAGGGGGGAAGAAAAGAAACACAAATCATATTCAAAACAAAATAAAAGGAGAATTAAGAATTACATAAAACAAAAGGAAAGAGAGCTAACTAATGCACAATGGAAATAATGTTTCTTGAAAATCCAAAGCACCCATAACAAATGAAACACTATAAATTTACTTCAAGGCAAAAAGTTAAATGCTTGATTCAATATTTATAATAATAATCGATAAATATACACATGCAACTAAGAAAGAAGTAACAACATTCAAAGTTCCACACAGAGGAAGAGACATGAAAACTTATATGCATATGGCTTTATGGTATAACCTGTAAGGGCTCGAAAAGGAATTCAAACGAAAAATAACTTCGTAGCGTGAGCTCTTTGTTCCACCTCTAACTGCAACCCTAAGCTGCAATTGAGCACTTCCAGTATCTGATTTTAAATAAATGCACATAGCACCTTCAT
This sequence comes from Anacardium occidentale, assembly GCA_026122585.1. Classification (NCBI taxonomy): domain Eukaryota; kingdom Viridiplantae; phylum Streptophyta; class Magnoliopsida; order Sapindales; family Anacardiaceae; genus Anacardium; species Anacardium occidentale. The sequence goes on from JAJEJH010000078.1 coordinate 228,187, forward strand.
TACTAACACTAAAAGGGGTGCTCCATTCATATCCATCCACCCGCAACTGAAATATAACATAAATTACGTCAAGCTGGACATAATTATCATACTTTAAGGAAGAAAAATCAAGTTAGCAACACTGATTTTTACACAGACCTTCAACAACTCAACTTTGACAGAACAATGCCATCTAAAGGGCCTTGGAGGATCAGTTGGATGAATCCATTCCACAAACTGAGAACCACATTGTTGCAGGCAGAGACTAAGACCAACCCTGTTAATAAATAAGGTTTGTGGCTGAAAATGTACAACCTGAACATCAACCGGTTGATAGGTGTAAATTAGTGATCAAATGATCTTTCTGTAAATATAAAAATATTATTGTTGCTTCTAATAACATACAATAATATGTCATTTCCCAAAGCAAATAAGGATCATATCCATTGCACAATACAGGCTTTCAATGGCCAACATTAAGGAACTCTGAATCATTTTATTCTTCTCCACACATGAACTAAACAAACATTCCAATCCTATCAAATTGCTAGGGTGATGCATAAACCGAGCTTATAATTTTTTCCTTTTATTGGTAATTAACTGGGCTTATATCTGACATTGGAAACATGAAGATAACTGAAATTATGACTCTCTCTCTTCTGATGAGTAAAGCAGATAGAGAGAAAAATAAATTTTTAGTTGATGAAGGATATAGTTTAATACTACTATGTGAAAAGGGAATCAAGATGTATATCCATTATGAATTCAGAAACATAATGAGACAATCAACCTTAGTTCTATCTGAGGTCATGTTCAGGATTGCTGAAAGTTTGTAATAAGATCCATCTGTATTGCATGCTGTGACATCAACTCGCTCCTGAAGATAAGTTAAAGCAGCACAAAAAAATAAATATAATTATAATTATATATATAAAAAAGAAACAAATTTCAAGAAGAGAATCCACAGCATTAGTTTCTTTCCTCTCTAGCCTCAAACAAGGCTCAGAGTCATAGAGGGAAGATAGAGAGAGGAAACAGAAGGAAAAAACTGAAATAAGAGAGACAATATGCTAGCATTCACCTTCTTTTCCAGCTCAAGCAGTGAAATCCCAGGACTATAAATTTCAGAGCTGCGAATAGCAACAGTAATGCCCACCCTAGGGGATACATATGCATCTTTCTGAGATTGAAACAGCATAACACCACTGCGACCTGCAGAATCTTGTGGAGAAAGCATGCTAGGTACTGGACTAGTGTCCTCGATAACTTCAACCACTTGAATGTTTCTTCTACAGCTAGACTGTCTCCTATCCATTGAAAATGTAGGATTTTTGAAAGCTGTTCTTGCTGACTTAACAGCTCTAGACAATGAGTTAGAATCCATCTCCACATTGTCAGAAGATTCAATTTCCACAACACGGTATGCCAAAGGCAGAGATGAATCATTGATAATCCAATATGGAATGAAGAACCTTATGGTTTTGGGAGCAACAGTGGATCCCCCCATGTCAATTTCAATATTCACGCGCAATCTCCTGTACAATAGAGTTGTAATGAGGATTACATAGCCGAAAACCAAAATATATTCATGAAAAAGAAATTACAGGTATTAAGTGATCACTTAACCCTAAAGTTCATGATGATATTTAAGAAAAAATTCTTTGAACTTATCCTCACATGGCAAGTACACGAATAAAATACAATCACAGGCTCATATTGAACCAGTTTTACAAATAAAAACCCAAATAATTATAATTAATTAATGCAACAGAGGCATTTAAACAAAAGACCACTAGGTTAATTTGGTTTTCATGCCATATTCAAGTAACCACTTTACCATAAGTTTAAGCTAAATACATAAGGGATCAACAATTGTATTTGAACCTTTAACACAAACAAAATTTTGGTTTACAAAAAATAACATAAAAAAAAAAAAAGCATTGTGTGAAAATCTAACAAACAGAGATATAATTTATGGTTTTTCCTTCTCCATACTTTTCTAAGAATAAAATTCATTATAATTGCATAATTGTGAAAAATAGGACATTATATGATCCTCTTGATGACCATCAAGAGTGTTTGAATTTATTAGGACTTTGTATTCCATCAAACTTTGAAAGTTTTTCTGATTGAAAAACACACACACACACACACATGTATATAAACCAAAAAGGAAAATGAAATTTGACAGTAAAAGCAATCTAAGGAGTTCAAGTCCATTTTTATGTGTTCAGATTTACACTTAAAATTCTAATTAGCACATAGAAAGTAACATGAATTAACATATACGCAACAAAACAAAATCTCTACAACTATTTGTTTATAAGTAACAGAAAGTGTGGCATTACTACAGATTTTATGATGAGTTCTGAGCATTTAGATAGATTCTGAATCACTTCCTAACTTTGGAGCTGTGAAATTTCTGAGAAATTGAGCAACACTAAAGCAAAGTGAAGAAACACCTTTACACGCAAAAGAACGTTAATATCATACAATAAATTCCATTTACTTCTGAGGTTTTTCGTGATTATTAGCACCAATGTGATGTGGAAATTAACAAAGATCTCCCCTGGATGGAGGTTTCACATGAATTTCCTAAGACTTCAAAGCATTTATGACATGAATCCTTCTTTGAAAGGCTTTTAATGAATTTCAAAACTAGTGGATCTGCCTTCATCTCAAATCAAACCTCAAGGAACTCAATAGAGTTCTCCTTTACTTGAGAAAAAGGAAGAATGCATTTGATCTCACCTTTTACTTTGCTGATGGAACATCCAGAATGATGAAATGTTTGCATTTGAAGAAAGATCCAAAACAAGAACAGGGTCCTGCAGTAAGAAAAGGTTAACAAAAGTACGATTCAACATACTATGGCTTCAACATATGAGTACATACAATTTTGGAATGGATAATCACCTTTTCAAGGACCCAACCACCCTGAACAAATAATGTAAGATATAGAGGTCTCTGGATATCTGCCGCATATATATGTGCACTCCTGCGTGAAGAGATTATGCCATGCTGTCTTTCAATGTAACGCCCTTCTCTGGTTTTTTCCCATACTGTAAATTCAGATGGACAAGGAAGCCGGTTTTCCAACTTCAAAGGAGAGTTAATAGATATTCTCCAATCATAAACCGGAGTATTCAGTTCAGTGTGAAGAACGGAGGCATCTGCACCCACACTTAGCCAAATTTGTTTACTCCCAGTACTAGGAGAAGAACAAAAAAGTAAATCCTTCTTCTCAAGTTGGTTCAATTTGAAAGTGAGATTAGAGAATTTGTTTCCTTGTTTCAATGTACTTTGTCGGTAGAGTGACACTTGATCCACTAAAGCCTGGTCCTTTCCAAATGCAAAGTTGGAACCAATAGCAATAGCCCGAGCCCATGAATATGAGGACTCGTCATCAACAGGAATAATTTGTAAACAGTGGTCAGAATCCTTAAGTGTAAATCTCCATGGTAAAACAGCAGAAGATTGAGGAGTTAAGATAATAAAATCACCCTCCGTGTTACTTCCACCTCGATTAGTGACTTGTTGTCTAATACGGATCCAACGCCTTCGCCGCATAACATCATAAACTGATTTCATACGTGACTTTGAAGAGGTTGGAGGCCATTTCAGACTTTGATGGTCAGGCCCATATGCCCAACCATCATCATCAACAAACTGGGATTTAGCAACCGTCCATGCCGAGGTCCACTGCCAACCAGGGGGAAGGGAAGGTTCGAAAAATTCCTTCAAAAGAAATCAAAACTACATAAGCATATACAACAACTGAAAATTAAGAAAAGGAGTGAAAAACTTCCGACAAGAAAAGAAAACATCATTTATAAATAGACTCACATTTGATGAATATGAAAATTTGGTGCTCCAACGCCCTGGACTATTATTAGGAGAGCCAGGCCTCTTGTCACCCCAACCAGAATTTGGTTGATAATACTGATTTTCAAAGATCTCTTCCACAATTACATTACCATTGCTTCTTCCCAAAGATTCATTCTTATCACTAACAAAAGAAATATGACATATAGATATCCCCAAATTGACATCTGAATCATTTAAAACGGTCACAAGTCCCCTGAAGATTGTATGTTTCTTTCCATTTTTCATTATAACTTCCATAGCAAGAAACTCATTATCAAATGATTTAGGAACTACTGACAATGGAAGCAATGAACGAATGCTCTTCATAGCACCATCGGAGTGCAGACCAACCCAAAAGCCTACTTCTCTATCTAAATGTCTCTCACTATCAGCATCCTTTTGCATGCTTGCTATACTATTCCTCTCAAAATAAGAAATGGAAACAAGCAAGTGTCCACTGTCCTGCATGTCTTCCTCAATATTGGGTTGAGCCTGTGAAAAATGACAATATCAAAAAAAAATTACAATAAAGTAGAAAAAAAGAAGATTGAAAACTTGCACGCTTGATTGCAGTTAACATCCAAGTTAACATGAATTTAAAAGAGCTCACCTTTCTCCTCAGCGAGTAAGACACAATATCCTGAACATCATATGATTGATTCAGCATTCTTGCAGACCCTATCTTCTTTAATGTATTAACACCATGTCCAACAGGAAAGGAGAGAGCACCAACAACTTCACCTGTACCATTAAAACAACAATTCTTAGAACAAAATTTACCTCAGTAAAATCATCAAGTCAAGAATTATAACGTCAGAAAACAGTCAAAAAGGAAAATTGGTAACCCTATCAAAATCAATGCTGCCATATGATTGGCAGCCCCAGGTGAAAAAATCCTAGAAGAATTCGTGACCAGCAGTAAATACCACTCAACATCATCCAATTCAAGATCCAAATTATGGTTTATTTATGCAACCGATTTTCTCTGTTGTTCCTCTCTGTTGCCATATTCTCTAAATGTGGCAAATTCTAGGCTTACTTTTCTCTATTCAATCCTTCCACATGGTTCAAAACCTTATTACATCATTATATTAAATTAAAAGGAAAAGGTAAAAGCACACAAATTCAACCTTAAAATTATATTTCACGTTAAACACAAAAAGAATATCAAAATAGATCTTCATCAGATTAATAGCTCTTTGCAAAAAGACATAAATCAGTAATTTAAGAAAGAGGAATAATAAAAATTATAATAGCTAAATCTATGAGGAAAAAGAAAAACTCCAAGATCGAGAATGCCACTAACTAATACCTTTCCCAGCTTTCACTGCAAGGTTTGTCACCTCCACTTCTAAATTAGCCAGGCCCTGCAACAGCCAAGATTCAAATATCCCATAATTGTCTAAAACTCTAAAAATTCATGATGACCACAGAGAGGGAGAAATTTAGACGTGCAGACAAAAGAATGTGGAAACAATTAATACTTAGAACCTATACATATAAGCTTTGAATGCAAGTCCAAGAAAAGAAAATATAAGCTCAACTGGTCAAATTTGTATAGTAGCATATTCGAATTCCTGCAATGAATAATTTTTTATTTAGCAATATTAATATTGATGCCAGTGCACTGCCATATGGTGATGCCACATTAAAGAAACAAGTAACATGGCAATTCAGTAACAAAAAAAAAGCAAAGAAGTTAAATATACTCTCTCTTCAGATAACTGAACCAATACTCCTACACATACTGCCTTTTTCAAGTATATTAAGAAAATAAGAGAAGTGAGAAAAAAAAAAAAAAAGCACACCTTCAGAGGAACTTCAAATATGAAAAGCTCATTCCACTTGGCTGTGCCTTCAACCAGACCATTGAATTCTGAAACAATTGGCTTCACACATTTTGTCCTTGCACTCTGGGGGAAAAGCTTTTGCTGATCTAACACCTGGCTATCAACAACCAGGCGCAAAGCACAGAAGAAGTTATGACTGTTACCATCATCAATCATGGGTAAACCCTGCAAAAGTACACCAAGCAAGCTTCCGGATATAAGGTAGCAGTAATAATACTAATGAGTCTAGTCGTAGCAAATGATTTTTTACCACAATACAACCTTGGCCTCAATAATCTGTACAAACATATAACAGTGTGCTTCCCTAGATTCATCCACAACATTTAACCTGTCTGAAAAACTTCGAGGTGGAATACAGACAGATGCACAGTCACCATGATGTAGTTGGGCAACCGTATTTAGATGTTCTTCAACCTTTTTCAGATAAATATCACACCCAAGTTTGTTTTCCACTATTACAGTCTTGAAATCATCGACATCCAGTACTGATAGGGTAGCATCCTCTGCACTTCTAACCTGACTACCAGTCTCCTGCTACAACAATAAGCTAATAAAGCATTAAGAATGGAAAATCAGTAGATGAACTTCTCAAAATACAGGTAAGTACTAACCCAAAAAACAAAAATACAGACAAGTAAAAGAGATTAATTGACCTCATGTAATTTGATGGTTTTCTCTTCAAATTCTAGCTGTCTTCTCCATGAAAGAATGGTCTCCACAAAAGTTTCTATATTTGCAGCACTGACATTTATATTAAGAATATTGCTTGTGGCAACATGCACTCTCTTCCCTAGACTAGAAGGTGGCTGTACACTGGTATCATACGTTTCAAACCTAGGAAAGAGAAAAAAAAAAGGTTACAAATAAAAGCATATTAAATATGTTAAAGCAGCTCTATCTTTGTTTTTTCCATTTTTCTTTTAAAGCAAATATAAAAAATATATACAACATATGAAACTTTACTTGAATATTCCATCAAATGACTCCACCAATGGCTCCCATGATTCTAAATTTGTGTTGAAGGTTGAAGCAGCAATTGAGCAAATTAATTCAGCATTCATTGACTCCAGCTGACCATGTGTTGAAAGCCTTATATTGGTGATTGTTGTGTCAAATAGAGGTTTCATCTGAAAGGGCCCAAAAACCATCATAAGAAAATCGACCACAGAGAAATTAAGGTATACAGTGCAGCATCTTTATTCAAAACTCATACCATTCCACACACACTATCCAGAACAGTTAAAGAGAAGCGTCTCAGCTTAATCTCAGCAGTTATGTTTTCTCGTGTTATTGGCTCCACAGAATCACAAATAGTATAAGCCAGCTGGTTTGATGGTTTTTTCAGATCAGAACGTGCAAGAAAAGTACAAGCCTATAGACATGAAGGATCAAATTAAGATAACCATTTGGCTAATGAAGTGAACATTCAAAATATTGACAACTTGACACCATAGAAAACAATATAAAAGCTCAAACTCAAATTCGTGAATTTAGACTATGAACGCTGTAAATATTCAGCTTAACCTGATTTTCAACTTTCCAAATGCTCCAACTCTGAGATGCCTTAGAGCTTGAAGATCTAGAAATCGATACATCCAGTATATTGGCTTGGTTGACAATATCCATCCTTGGGCAGCAAACTAAACCAATACTTGGTGCCTCATCTGCTCTGGAGACTACACATCCTAGAGAAGCATAACCAGGAGGGGCAACTGGATACCAGAAAAAAGCTTCATCAAAGCCTTTCCCAACAATATGGGCAACTTTGGTAAACCGCACAGGATTTGCAGAGATTTCAGGATTGCCAGACTTAAAAACTATCCCCAGATTAGGTGGTTCTAAGCTGAAAATGCAAAGAGACAATACCACAAGTTAATAAATGCAGAGGTCTGAAAATAATGATAGAAGGATTCATTCTAAGAACTGATAAGAAGTTGTGAAAGAATTATAAGACGAAAAGTCTAACCCTTCAGTTATGCAATCCCCCAGCATAGCATAGCCAGTTCGTGTTATAGGTCGCCAAATTGAGACTGGCCTGTGTATCTCACTACCTTTGTACCACCAGATTCTTTCAAAATGAGAGGTTGACATGTAACAACTAGTTACTTTTGAAATTGACCTAACAACATCCCAACCAGATGAATTTGCACCATCAGTACTTGTTTGCTGATGCCCATGCACATAATCATCAGTTAGACCAGATGCAGATGCTTCAGTAGGAAAATGCGATTGAATTGAGTTCCAAAGAAGAAGATGATTCATGTCGTAGCTAATGCCTTTGGAAGGGCATTCAATTGAAGGATGTGCATAAAATGATCCAAGAACATTGTCCATGCGCCAGATGCTTAATCCAGATGTGAATCCAGGATTTGATGAGGCACTAAATATGCATTCTGAAAATGTTGTGGAAGTGACAAGGTCAGAACGTAGACAATACACAACGTGATTCAAGGGTGGTTGGTCTCCAACATTTGCTACACAACCCATTGCAGTGTATCCAGGTGGTGCAACAGGCATCCAAAGTGAACAGTCACAATTAGCATCAGAATGACTTTCATTTCCTCGAACACCAGACAGCAAGCCAATGAAATGAAAACCAACTGGTTTACGAACACGTCCATATGTATTACTGACTGCCATTACTGCATGTGAAGGAGGAATAGACCTGACAACATTACAAGTATGCAAATAAACTCAAAAATTAATAAAGAGAACACATAGTAAGTCTCTAACTTACACCAGAAAAATATAGTAAGTATCCAAAAAAAAAAAACTAACGGAGATAAAATTGCAAACACACATCCATTACAATAACAAGGGTTTAAATTTAACAGCCAGAAAAGATTACATGTCATCCTATCAGCTCAAACTAAAGAAAGTTATGTGAAGGTAAAACACCGAAGGGCAATGAACCATTTTACAACAAAAGGACAGAATTTTATTAGGGAACTTTTAACAAAGTTGGAAGAACATCACTTATATTCTTTTCTTGGTAAGTTATAAACTTGTCTTCATCTCACCTTGATGTCACACAATCTCCCAGTATAACATAATTTGATGGAGCTTCAGGCCTCCATATAGTAAGGTTGTTACTTGACCCATTTTCTACATAAATACACAGCCAAAATAGGCAAGTCAACACAAAAGGTTTTAGTTGAGATTCAGTCAGAAAAGTTCCTCAGCTATACAACAAACATGGCTAAATGCAAGCCTGTAGTGACTCCAAGAATGTAGCATTATTAGCGGTAAAATAAGTCAGAAAATAATTCCAATAAAGTTGAAAAGACAAATAACCTTTAGGAGACATCCAGATCTGGTTAAAGTTGGTACATGAAGCCAGGGGAATCATATTTCCAAATTGTAAAGCCATGGCTGCCTGACTATGCAGATTAAGTAGAAGAGCAAGGGCACCCAAAGAAAGATGGAAACATACATCAGTTGATATCAGAGACATATTCGTTTTCTTTTTACTAGAAGTGTATCCACCAGAAATATCCACTGGATCCAGAATGATGAGACCAGAACCAGCCTCAACTGTCAAATCCTTCAAAAGGGCACGAATCCAGGTGTCATTTTCCTTTGATACATACCTGCTCCAAGTAAAGGAAAGAAAACTATTAACTTAACATCTTAAAGTCTTACAAATCATCACAATGAAGGCATGCAGACATAAACAATTACCCAAGAAAAGTTGCAATTTATCTAAGAAAGAGGGAAAAAACATAGTCATTAACAGAACCCCTGCCCCCCCTCGCGCACACACATGCACAAACATTGAAAAAAGATTTCTTTAGAAACTATATATTTTTTCAAATTAGCATCTCAAAACTATCCTATGCCACTTAACCATTTTAAGAATAAGATAGGAAACAAGAATCAAAATGTAGCCAACATATGACAAGAAAATTATAGTTGAAGAAGAGAACTTTAAACCATAGAATTGATAATGCACAATTTAAGGTGTCTTAGTAATATAGTCCTATGTTTTCCAATTCTAGGTGGTAGTGTATGTTGAGTACTGATCATAAAACCCAATTTCCACAAATAACTTTACTATTTTCATTGAAAAGATCCCTATAAAAGAATAAATTTATATGACGGTACAACAAAAACAAAATATCAAATAGGTCAACCCAAAAACAAAATGAATTAGTAATAGATGATAAATTGACTTTATATAGAAAAAACATTACATGCTAAGTGGACAAAATTCACAAAGGAGAACACGATGACAAATTCTAGATGAGGTTAATAATGAATGCAGCAAGATAAAGTGGCCAGTCTTACGTGAAGCTCAGATCCATTTTGGCGCATAGAAGCTTTTCACTGTACAAGGAATCATCCAGAGAAAACTTCGTACCATCATAGAAAACTAACTCGGGAGAAACTACCTGAAGGGAGAATAATTAATTTAAGACATATAATCATTCGAACAATAAAACCGAGAATCACAAAAGCTATCAGTCTACTAGCTAATGACTACTATTTTAAATTAAACTTGAACACTAAAGACCACAAGAAAAATTACAGGCAAAAAGAAAGGCCAAAATGAAAATTTTGTGCAGTTTCAAAAGAATGGAAGAAAGGTTTAAGAAACGCAGGTCTCAAGATTTTAATGAAAGACATTTGGTTAGTAGTAACAAATAATAGCCATCCATGAGAGTTCACTTACCTGGGCTTCAAAAGTCAAACTTTGGATCACATTTGAATCACTTTGAGAATGTGAAGACACATTAGAGGTGTCAGAAAATTTAGGCTTGTGATCTATATTTTTCTTGTCATCATCTGATGAAAAATTATCCAAAACCAAGATGACAACACCATCTTCTACTGCAACTGAGTAGCTGCTATCATTGCTCAAGTATGTATAGTTCCTCAAAAGCGATCCATTCTGATAGAGAAAATTATAAAAATGCATACAGTTAGATAGCCAGAAAATACCAAAATAGGTGCGTTTCTGTTTTTTAAAAAAAAAATCTAGAATATATGGGTGAAGATAAGTGCAGATGAAGATTTGAACAAACAAATTAAAAGATACAATATAAACCACTTATAAGGAAGAAAGAATGTATGCCTCAATATTGACATTAATAAACCGCAATCTCTTGCCCCGTCCAATGAATATAATTGGACGATATTTTGCCGACTGGAAATCCTTCATGGGTTTTTCTGCACTTAAATAGACAGTCTTTCCACAACCATCATATATATATTCATCCACATCAACAGCATCAGCGATTAACTGTCTACTTGGAGACAAATGCACCACATCTTCACTCTGCATGTAAACAGGTCCAGAGAGTACTATACTATTGTTTCTACTTATAGGATCGTTCTTAGGATCCATTATTTCATCTCTTCCAGTTATTGTCCCCAATGCTGGCACAAAAAACTCTCCAACAGCAAGTAGAAAATCTGGAACAACCAGGACACGAGGCTGCTGAACCCGAACCACATATGACTGAGAGGATGCTCGCCATCTGCAGTCCATCAACAACATTGTTGAAACAGGAACATCTATGTCCAGGCCAACTTCAGAAGTCGGCTTCTTAAAACTTTTCTTATGTAAGAAAACGGGTGCTTTTCCACTAAAAGGTTGCTTGGAAGCATCAGTGGAAGATCCAAGCATCAGACGCATTTCAGGTTTTGTACTAGGGCGAATGTCCATGATTGAAAACTTAGGAATTGTAACATAGAGATCTCTTTCATATGATGAAGTCATCCGATATGACACCCAAAGTCCTTCCAACTGAAAGATTTAGGAGATAAAAACAAAAGTAAAGCCACATAATATGTTAAATAAACAAAAGCTTCATTCTCATTTCAGAAGAAAAAAGAATAATTTGACAAACAGCAAATTAAATAATCTAATTACATCTAATGTGAATATGTAACATTGACAAAAAAATAAACTAGCTAATTCTAATTTAAATCGTAACATTGACCAAAAGCAAACAACCGGGCTAGAACAAACAAAGATACTCACAGCAACATGAGCTAAGGGTGACCCCTCAATAATGCCAGTGCAGAGCTCCACAAGGGCATAATCAACTTCAACTGCTAAAATGGTAACACTATGGGACTGCAGCGTCTGACTATTCAAATTAACCTTATTGACTAAAAAGCGCATTGTATCACTGGAACCAGATTTGCTGCAACGAAAACTTGGAGGAAGATTGGGTGCTTCATTTAAATTCATGGATGTACAGTTTAAAATAACATCATATTCTTTGTCAGATATCACAACATGCAAGGAACCCACCTGCTCAGAAGAAAGCCCAAAAAATCAAGTGAACCAAATTTTTCCAACCCTCATAAATTAGAAAAAAGATATGGATTAAATTTACTAGAAAAACAAAACTGTCTAGACCTAAAAAACTAAAATAACTTTGGGAATAAGGAAGGAAAAATAAATATCATTCATATATAATAAGACCATCATGCACCTTAAAATTTTCAAGCACACAACCATCACAAACATTAATACCACCCACCAAAGGGATAATTAAAATTCCTTCAATTTTTCGAAATGCAGTATATAATTACAGGTCATAATTTTTAAGCACAGAAAATACCATAACTTCGAGAGAAAATGTTGGGAGTTTCCTGAAAACATCCCTCAAACTCCGACGAACAAAAATATTGAGTCCTTGCCCATCCTGTATCATTGGTTTACCTAAAGAACCATTGATTCCTACAGACATGTTGATCCCTGTAATCTGCAAATATAACCCCGGGTAAACTAGACTTCTTAATCAGAATAATGAAATTCCAAAAAAATTCCTAGAAAATCTACCTCAGCATGAAGAACATCAATATGGACGGCAGAAGGATCCTTCTCAGAGCTTCCATGCCAATTTATTTCGTTTGTTACCTTTAGCTGGCCCAAATCAAGTTGAATGAAACTGCATGGTCAATCAAAGCATAAAAAACGCTATTAAAATTTATCAAGTTTATATAAGATGTCCACAAATTAATTCCAGTTAAGGAACAATAGATCTAGCAACTTTCTAAGAGTAGAAAAAAAGAACGAAAAGATGCAGGAATTTAACACCCTTCAAGCAATTAAATTCAAAGCCTCTCTGAAAATAACTTTAAGAAAAAGAACCCTTCTCTGTTTCAAAAAGATAAGAACACCCTTAATTGACTCATATATATAATGAAGCCTACCACTGATGTCATATAAATGAGCCGAATTACAAGGAGGATTCCCTACTTGACCAGGGAAAAGTAATGAAAACAATCAATGGAGGAAACTACATATCAGATAAGAATGTTTTCCACGATAAAGTGCAAGAAATAAAAGAAGATGTTTAAAAACACGAAGAATTATTTGTCCATAGCAAATATACACATCCATTAAAGTTTACTGAAAATTCTAGTAATTATTTTGTATCTAAGAATTTGTATAATACAAGATATATGAGGGTAAACAAGAAGAAATTAATTTTTAGTTAATAAAATCAAGTAAAGCTTCTTTGGAAGTTTCAAGCTTTCAAGACAAAAAAAAAAAAATGTCTTTATCTGCAAGATCTGTAAGAAGAGTTACGGCTATAAAGTGAAACTATGAAATTCTATGACAATCAAATAGGTATCATATGCTTTTTCAGTTGCTTATTTAAAAAAAATAAATAAATGAATTGCATCATATAACAAGAATTAGAAGGCAAATGCACTAACTCTTTGCTCACTGAATTCCTGGGAACAATAATTATAGGAGTGTCAAGTGAGAGATCCAGCTTCAATGCAGAGGCTCCATCCATCTCATATTTTTTAATTAACCACTCAAAGCCTCCAACTTTATCAACGAATTTTATAACTTCTTCAGAATGTGGCGTAGCAAGTTCCATGAAGTAAGCAGATATCTGGAGAAGTATGTTTCCACCAAATTAGCCATAAGCTTGGTTTTTTAAGTAAATAAAAAATCCAAGAAAGGTAATCAGTAGTATTTCAGCATAATAGTTAAAACACTCTAGGAAAATAGGATTAGAATAAGAATGCAGTGATTGTATATTACTAGTGTAGATATTCTTCTTAATCTAGGAATTAAAATTTAATTTACTTTCCTTATTCATTGTTGTAAAAGATGTATAAGTCCATTGTGTAACTCAAATGCAATCAAGCAAGCTTTTCCTTCAAATCTTGTTTCATGGTATCAAAGCCAGGTTTCTAAAAAAAAAAACTATTTTTCTCTCTACCGAAAGCTTCTCCCTCTCCGGCGAGATACCCTCTGTTTTTAACTGTTTTTCCTCACAGGAGTTGTCAAACATTTCAAACACTGTCAGAAATCCCATCAGCAGTCTGTTTTGTTCTTTCCCGACATTGCCAACAGTTCTCTGAGTGCTGGAAAGTTCTCCAAAACCCTAGCTGATTGTCAAAATCTCACAAAAATTCTTGGAATCGTTTTAGAAAAGGCCAATCTTGCCTCAGCCACACCTGGAAGACTTTAAATCCTCACCGATTGCCTTTATTCTAGTCGGAATCATGTGAGTCTTCACCGGAGTGTGATGGAAACAACTGGCCAACTCCAGACGACATCGACCTGCTCCATACTAAGTCTGAACTTCCTATGCTTGCGCTTAAACAGTATTAGTTCTTTAGAAATCATGAGTACAAACTCTAATAGTTTATCAACTGTTACTGAATCCTGTTTAACCAGTTCCAGAACTTCAACCTTGGCACCAGTTGCCTTATCTATCGACACTCATTCTTTACAAATAACTCAGCATTGCCTAAATGGGACCAACTTCCAAGAATGGTTTCAATCAGTCACTTTGGTTATCCATGGGAAAGGAAAAATGGGTTATTTGGATGGTTCATCCACTAAGTCTAACCCAACTACTGCTAGATATGAACAGTGAGTGGCTGAAAATTCGATTATTATGTCATGGCTCATCAACTCTATAAAACCAGGAAGTGGAAAGACCTATTTGTATTACAAATCAGTAAAGGAAATTTGGGACAAAGTCCAAAAGATGTATTCAAACATGGAAAATACTGCCCAATGCTTAGAAGTAGGGTCGGCCATTCATTCCACAAAGCAGGGAATGATGTAAGTTACCAAATATCTCACCCAACTTACAAAGATATAACAGGAATTAGATTTATATTATGATACAAATCAGAATTGTTTTGATGGTTGTACCAAAAACAAATAAAGACTTGAGAAAGAATACATATACGACTTTCTAGAAGGTCTAAACCCAAACCTAGATGATGTGCATGGACACATTCTTGCAACAAAGCCTCTACCCTCCACTCAAGAAGCATTTGCCGAAGTTCAAAGGAAGAAAGTCACAAACAGGTAATGGTAGCCAATTTTGTAGTAAATGCTCCTATGTAGGCCTCAGCTCTTGCTAGTTCTCGGAGTCAGAAATCTTCTTCCAAGAAGCCTCATAGACAGCAACGAGATGAGAATAAAGGAAAAAGGACAACTTTTACAACCATTCCTACTGATGTTCCTCTTGATGCTTCGATTACTCAAAGTCTTCAACTGACGGCTTCTCAAATTGAGCTCTTACAATCTATTTTGAATCAAACCAAGCTCTCCATTTCATCAAAATCCTCAGCTATAGCATTTGTTACTAATCAAGGAACCTTGCACTCATATCCTACATATTGCCCAAAGATGTATGGATTATTGTTACAGGTGCTTCAAATCATATGACAGGTTCTATGTCTATGTTTTCTACTTTTAAGCCTAATAATAAAAAAATTCAAGGTGACCGTAGTAGATGGTATAGTGTGTCATGTAACTGGACAAGGGATAGTGTAGTTATGCAATTGGGTGTTAAAATTTGTTCTTTATGTCTCTGATTTCTCATACAATTTACAGTTTGTCCAATTAGTTATCGCAAGAGCTCAATTATGCAATAATGTTCTTTCCATCTCATTGTGCTTTTCAAGACTTGACTTCAGGACAACAATTAGCAGTGCTAAGGAGAGTAATGGTCTCTACTATCTTCAATGGTCTACAACAAAGTTCGATTCTACAAATCCTTCATTTTTTTTTTCTATTTCTAATAATGTAGTAGTCCTTTAGCATGACCGTTTTGGACATCTCAATTTTGGTTATTCAAAGCATTTGCACCTGAACTTTTTTATTAATAAAAACTTAAGAGATTTTCATTGTGAGATAATGTTCGTGCCAAACAAACTAAACAGTCTTTTCCAATAAATCATCTCAACCTTTCCATCTAATTCATAGCGACATTTGGAGACCCATTAGCTCTACAACCTTAACATATACTAGGTAGTTTATTACCTTTATAGATGATAACATTAGAGTATGTTGGGTGTACCTTATGTTGGAGAAATCTCAAGTTTATCTAATCTTTCAACAATTTCATAAACTTATACAAAATATATTCTAAAAGCCCATTCAAATCCTTTGAATTGATAATGACAGAGAGTATATGTCACACAAATTCCAAAAATACCTTTCTGATGATGGAATCTTTCATCAAAGTTCTTGTACATATACTCCCCAATAGAATGCCTTAGCCAAGAGAAAGAATAAGCACCTTTTGGAAGTTGCTAGGTCCCTTATGTTCCCATGCAATGTCCTTCATTCTTTTTAGAGGAAATCAATCTTATCTGCTACCTATCTTATCAACTGTCTCCCATCTAAGAGTCACCAATTTCTCACACCCATTAATTTGTTACAGGAATGGTTCCCGCATGTTCATCTTCTCTCGTCATTACCTCCAAGAGTTTTTGAATGAACTGTTTATATTTACAACCATTCTATACACCGGTCTAAACGCAACTCTCATTCTATATATTGTGCCTTTGTTAGTTATTCTCTTATTCAAAAAGAGTATAAATGTTACTACCCATCCACTCGTCATTTCCTAGTTTCAACCGATGTTACCTTTCTCACACATCAACCTTTTTTTTTCCAATGTTCCTCTTCAAGGGGAGACATCCAATTAAGCATCACATTGGAATCCATCCATCTCTCTACTTACATCTCTTCCATTACCTAATTTAAAGGGAGAAATAGATACAAAAAAATCAAAATGGTGGAAGAGCATTACCTACAAATGGAGACCACAAACTCTTCCTTCCTGTCAACCATCTAATATAGAGCCCTTTCCTAAGGAGAAAGAAGTAAATGCAGAGGAACTTAGAATAATGACAATGATTTGGATGTTACTATAACCCTTTGGAAAGGAGAGTGTTCATGCACTCGATATCCTATTGCAATCATGTTTGCTATTCTAAATTGTCTAATGAGTGCAAAGACACAAGATCGATAAGGTGGAAATTCCCAAAGATATTCAGAGCGCTCTTAAAATTTTTGAATAGCGAACTACAATAATAGAGGAGATATAGGCCTTAAAAGGCAATGACACTTGGGCTATTGTAAAGCCACTCGAGAAAAAGTGGGTTATAGTTTGCAAATGGGTCAAGTATTGACTATGAAGAGACATTTGCTCCAATATCAAAACTTAACTCTTTTATAGTTTTTGAGTGGAATTTTAGACGAGGAAATCTATGTAAAGATTCCATTTGGATTTGAACATGAAGAAAGGGAAGGTAAGGTATGTAGACTAAAGAAGTCTTTTTATAGACTTAAACAGTCATATAGAGCTTAGCCTAAAAGGTTCAGTGGAACAATGAAATTTTTTAGTTGTCAACATGGGCAAGCCGACCATACTCTATTTAGCAAACATTCAATTAATGGAAAAGCCTGTATTCTAATAGCCTAACAGCAGCTCTATCTCTATTCCCTGCAACCCACTAAAGTAGCATAGATTTCTTTGAAGTTGGTTAAAATATTTAAAAGTTGTCTTCTCACTTACCTCTTGGACAAACTTGTAGAGAAAAACAATGCGAACACTTGAGAGCCGACCATACAAGCTATAGTCATATCCTTCATAATCGTCATCTCCAACATTATAAGAGTCAAATTTGAACTAAAAGAAAAAGAAAAGAGATAAAAGGCATGTTAAAGTACAATAGGAAGACAAATAACTATATAAGATAAAAGAAGTTTGCAACTAGTAATTTAAAAGAGTCAAGCCCAAGCATCTATAAATGAAACATAATAATTTATGTAAAATATAATGTTATGCACAATATTAATGACATCTATGTGTGTATACAAATGTACACTCCGCCATTCCAAATTGTTTACTCACTTGAAAAGTCAAAGCATAATATTATATATTTATGCTAAATCTGTCTAACTTTTCTTTTTTTTTTTTTTTTTTTCAAATTCTACTACTAAAAAACATTCGTCTAACGGCAAAACTCAACAACAATTCTGATCCGCAAAAATGCAATATATGAAATCCCTAAGAAAGTTATTTCTAAAAGGGTCAAGCAATTTCAGAAGGATAGAATATATAAATTAGTATTCTTAACAAGCATCAAGAAAAACACTACATTGTTTGAGTTCAAGCCCAATAATTAAAAGTCCCTATAATCAAGTTGGGGTTCAATTTGTTCGAAAATGCATCAGCAAGGCAAGGCTCGAATAGTTTAACAACATCAAATGGCTATGAAAAAATTGACAAATTTACCTTGATAAGGGATTCGACCCCAGGACTGCGTATATCACAAAACCAATCCCAACAGTGATCTGCACTAAGAGACATATCACGAAGTCTGAAATTTCCCAATGTTCCTTCAATAGAGACGGAACTTGGGTAGACCTATAAAAAAAATAAATAAAGTCCAAGAGCCAAAACAAAAAGAGTCAACCCCGGAAATGAAAAAGAGATTTTGCTTCACTAAGAAAAAAGATATAAAACACAGATCTAAAGTCAGAAGACTAAATTTTGTAATAGCATTAGAATGCACATTCCCAACATTACAACATAGAAACAGAAAAGAAAAGGATGGCAAGATCCTTAATACCTTAAAGTCTAATAGAAAACTTTCTTGCACAAACATTGCAAGTTGAGAACCATCCTCCTTGTTCAGAAACACAGACACAGTATCAACATTCATGGTTAAATAAAATATCACACGATCTTTACCATAACCCAGCAACCCCTTTACACGGCTATCATCTTCTTTCTTTTCATTGTTGATCAAAGAATTCTCATTTGAGCTCTTATTCTTGTCCGTATCATTCACCGCATAATTAATGGCACTTAGATCAAAACCAAAACCAATTAAAGCAACAAGAGTGGGTCTGTTGCAAAAGAACTCTAGTTTGGACATATGGATACTCATCTGAAAATTTTCAATTAAATAAATTAGTGAACAATAATAATAATTGTAGTAACAATAATTATGTGAGTATAGTCTAGGAACTATAATCAAAAGTCCATAATGGCCATAAAGATACCTGCATATCTATACCCCGATAATCAGGAGAACTGGAACTCCTCATTGAGAAGGCAACAGACACAAAATCCAAACCCTCACCATCTTGTGCCTCAAAAAATATCTCGCTAGAAATGCCCTTTCCTTGAATAAAATCATTTTCATGAAGGCAGGCTTCAGCAAACTCAAACTCACCAGAATCATTCATTCCATCAGTCATGCTACCATGTGATGTATCCACATTTGGTGAATAAATATCTGTTTCTGTTACAGATACAAATTCGGGCAAAGCATCAGTAAAAGTATCATCCTCCTCTGTATGTACAACAGACATCTCCTTCTCAGGGGTATCACAGGTGTCGTGAGGAGTAAGTAAATCATCCTTCTTCAGCGCAGAACATGCTAAGTACTGCTGATTTGCGGATTGACGATCTTGAAGAGAATCTTTAATTTTCAAGGAGTGCAACTTCATTTTGACACCTAGGTCACCATCCAAACTAATTAAGTGCACCTGTACAACAATATTGAGTAAGGTTTAACAAATGTGAATAGAAATAAGAATTTTTGGCACAAACTCTAACCGGTTCTTAATGCAACAATAAGTTAACAAAGGCAATAACAAACAAACCGAAAAGAACTCCCCATAAGTTAACAAAGGCAACAATAAGTAGCATGCAAAATGAAAATTCCAACTCAAGTTCAAACGATAAGTATCTGGTAGATTTTTAATGAAAGAACTCGGTTAACATTTTTGAGTAACCATCAACACTTAAAAAATTAACCAATAGACCAAGGTCAAAAAATAGTATTTAAATTAACATGCCCCAAGCACAACTAAATTTTAACAGACTTTTACAGTAGATATAACAACATTATAGGTTCCCAAAAATAAGCCAGACTTGATCAATTCTATAATAAATTAATCAAATAGGGGTGAATTTATAATAAAACCTCCAAGTCAGCTTGACTGCAATAGATTGTCAAGTATTAAACCCAAAAGCTGAAAACAATAGTAAAGGATAATGCTATTTGACTTCCAACAAAGAAACAGAAACCAGATAAACAAACCTTTCCCCCATCAGCAAGAACCTCAAGAATTAAAGTCTCTTCAAGGTTCTCATCTACTATGTCTCCATTCTGCATAACACCATGAACAAATAGAATGCTCAAGAGTAAATCTTATGATGAAAACCCTCCATGGTAAACTAATCATTTAGCTAAATATCCAAAAAACATGTATGACAATTTGGAGCTCATCCTTAATTTTATATATATATGTTTTTTCCTATCAAAAACAAAAACGATTTAGAGGTAATCCTGGCAAAATAATTCACCATATATGTATCCAGCATCAAAGAAACAGCTGACCTTTCCATATATAAATAACTTTGTTTCCACCAATGCCCCATCAATGACAAGGTTCGCTGTTTTCAAATTTGCTGTTTGGAGTTCAATAAACTCAGCTACAGCATCAGTTTTTTCTGCAAGTACATCATCCACTGGAGGAGCCTGCATAAAAATATATATGCTAATTTCCAAAAATAAAAAATGAATAATTTGAGAAGTTCATAAAGATATTAGAGAAAGTATGATACAGAAGCTTGATATGTGGCCTGCATAAGTTCTTTCAGCCAAGTTGCCTTCTCCCTGTCCTCCCGAAACCTTATAATCAAGGTACTAGAAGATTCAAGAGCCTGCTGAAACAATCCTCTCTTATTACATAAAAGCCTTTTGAAAAATTGGAAAAAAGAATTCACTTTCTAGCACTAAGATGAAAATACATGTCCCTCATATATATTTAAAAAAAAAAAAGGCAAAGGTAAAATCTCCACCAGAAGTGGAGTTGTGATCCAAAGCAACCCACAACAATAGGATTTGGAAATTTAGCAACATTGGCAAATAAATTACTGATATTGGCAAAACGTTTTGACAAAGGTATAATTTTCAAGATGGCTATAACATGTGAACTTGTTAAGCATAATTTTCATGTATCATATCAGTGATAGAAAAGATGCATGATTTGACAAATAAAATTTTTTTGTGTTTCACTATTGTTTACGACCACAATGCTTTTGGCAGGAGTGAGGAAGCCCTGGTGCTATAGAGATATTGTGTATTTAGATTTTATGTGTTATTTGAGAAAAACAGGTTGGAGATATTGGATCTAAATTTATCTCATTAGGATTAGGATCATTATCTCATTAGGATAGGATCAGCATTGTTTTTCAAACTTAGGATATTTATCTCTTTCATTTTCTGTTCCATTTTTGTACATAAAAAGGCATGCAATCTATTCTTCAAAATATGAATCAAATTTACAGATTCTCTGTTTGTTTATATGGTATGAGAACCACTGATCTAGTGGCTCTAATTCCTTGTCACACCTAGAGTGGAGGTCCGATGTTCAGTCCACCCAGAGACTAGTCGGCAGCATCGATCTCATCCAGTCTGTCATCCGACGATGTCTGGAACTAAAAACCATCACCATTCACCATTCATCCAGTCTTCCCCAAGCAGACACTTCCTCTGTCCAACCAAGTCGAGAGGGTTTCCAATCATTGAAACAGGCCAGTCCAGCCAAGTCAGCGTGTGCTGTGTTCACCAGTGACAACTGTGAAAGTTTCCAGTCAACATGAGCAAAATCCGCCGAGAAGAGCAGCAACAAGTCAGCTAGGTCTGTGTTTGCCAATGACAACCATGAAAGTTTCTAGTCCACATGAGCAGAACCCAGCAAGAAGAGCAGCAACAGACTCCAGCAACAAGTTTCAAACACTCCAACCAGAAGCTAACAACACATCTAGTAAGTCCATTTCTTTACAAATCTTGGGTATTCTGAAGATTTACTTTCCGGTAATTTGATGGGTTTATGCCAGAACTGGGTATGTGTTAAGTGTGAAGTGTGAAGTGTGAAGTGTGAAGTGTGAAGTGTGAAGTTTTTGTTGCAATTTTTTAATTTGGTTGATTTCTGTGTGATTTTATCTCCTGGGTGGTTTTGTAGTTTATGGGAGGTTTTATAGTTGTGGTTCTGGTTGGAGATCAGCCCAAAACCCACTTGGTTTGGTAGTGTTTTAAAAGAAAAAAAAAGTTATTCCAATAGCTGAACCGAATCCAACAATAGAGTCCTCAAGAACTACTAACCAAATCTCTTTAATCCCACCAAAAGTCCCAACTACCCCTATTGAGAATTTGTCCCCGCAAATCAAGCAACATAGATTGACTGGAGTTCATTTTAGAGAATGGTTTCAATCAGTAACGTCAGTAATCTAGAGGAGAGGGAAGGTTGGATATTTGACTAGGGCCAAACCAAAATAACTGAAAACTATGACACGTGCAAGGCTGAAAATTCAATTGTTATGGCATGGTTAATTAATTGAATGGAACCGGATATAGGTTGAACCAACATATTTTACAAAAGGACAAGGAGCTTTGAGATACAGTAAAAGAAATGTATTCGGATCTTGAGAATGCATCCTAATACTTTGAAGTTAGACCAAAATTAGGAACACTAAGTAAGGTGGTGTAAGTGTTACTAAATATTATAATTCCTTGGTAGAATTATGGCAAGAAATGGATTTATTTTATGCAGTAGACTGGAGTTGTCCAAAAGATGCTGTGAAATATAGTAGCTCCTTGAAAAAGAACGGGTGTTTGATTTTCTACAGCTTGATTCTAACCTTGATGAGGTACGGGGGAGGATTCTAGGAACTAAACCACTTCACACACTCAAAATAACATTCGTCGAAGCAAGGAGAGAGGAATCCCGGAAGCATGTGATGCTCCCTCCTTTGGAGGTATTTGATGGCCAGAATTCTGCTTCAATGGCAGATTAGAACCTAGGGAACTAGAATTCAAGCGTAGCTACTATGATACAAGAAAGGGGTTGTGGTAATGCTTGTACGGAGAAAATGTGGTGTGATCATTGTCATAAACCTAATCATGCTCAAGAAACTTGTTGGGATCTTGATGGAAGACTTGCAAGAGATCAAAAAACCAAAAGTGGCAAAACCGGATACCTCAGATAGTCGAAACAAAAGTTCAAAAACCAAGCAAACTCAAATTCACAGAAGAGCAAGTTGGGATGTTACAACAAATGTTACTTTAGTCAAACACATCCTCCCACTTAAAATCTCAGAGCTCTCAGAAATCTACAATTGCAGCTACACAAAAAGGTAATATGCATCACTCATGTCTAAAACTACTTGCGAAGATTGTTGGATAGTCGACACAAGTGTCTTAGATAATATGACAAGTCTATATGAAATATTCACGACTTATCAAAAGATTGATCAACCTGTTAGTGTTTGATAGTGAAAGGGAAAAAGTCCCCTGCAATAAGGCGGGAAATAGTGGGTGTCTTGAGCCTTGTTTTAACTGATGTACTACATGTGCCAAATTTAACATATAATTTACTATCCACTAGTAAGCTGACAAGAAATATGAATCGTAGAGTGACATTTTTCCTTCTTACCATAAATTTCAGGACCGATTTTTGGGGAGGATGATTAGCAGTGCTAAGATGAAGAATGGTCTCTACTATTTATCCATACCTGGTAATTTTTCCTAGTTTCCACCAAATAAAAGTTTGTCTTTGTCTCTTACTACTTTGTCCAATTCGAATGTGATGCTATGGCATAAGCGTCTAGGGCATCCTAGTTTCTAATATTTGCAACATGTGTATCCAAACTTGTTTGTCAATAAAAATATTTCTTCTCATTGTGAAGAATGTGTACTGGCAAAATAAATTTGAAATTTTTACCCTGCTGATGTGTACCAGCCATCTAAACCATTCTACCTAATACATAGTGATATTTGGGGATCAGCCAATTTGTTGACCTTAATAAGAAACCAATGGTTTATTACCTTTATAGACAATCACACTAGGGTTTGTCAAGTACATCTTATGAAAGAAAAATTAACAGCCTTCACCCTATTTAAACAATTCCACAAGTATTCCAAAATGTCTTCCAATCGTCAATACAAATTCTCTGTACTAATAATGGGAGGGAATATTTTTCAAATGACTTTACTCAGTATTTGTCTCGAAATGGGATCTATCACCAAAACTTTTGTGTCAACACACCACAATAAAATAGGGTGGTTGAAAGGAAAAAATCAACAGTTTTTAGAGGTAGCTAGATCCCTTATGTTCACAACTTTTGTGCCTAGCTTCTTTTAGGAAGACGTTATCCTTATGTCCTCATACTTAATAAATTGTCTACCACTAAAATCATGAACTTTCGAACCCTTATTAGCATTCTCCAAAATGTCTTCCCTAAGATAGATTCTTAAATCCTTATCACCCAAAATATTCGGTTGTTGTATCTATGTCCATAATTTGTGCACCGAATTCAGGTAAATTCACATGAAAAGCCACTCAATTTGTTTTCGTTGGTTATTCACCAACCCAAAAAGGCTATGAATGTTATTCTTCGAATCTAAACAAATTCTTTGTGTCTTACAATGTTACCTTCTTTGAGAGTGAATTCAACTACTCATGTTCCTCTCTTATGGATGAGAACACCAGTGAAAAGAGTTCTAGTGTTTAGGATCTATCAGTCCTGCTGCCTATTCCTCAAGATAGATTGAATTTGGGTCAAGGGCAACAAGGTCAATCTAGTGGTCAATCTAGTCTTAAGTCGAAGAATCTTCAATACAATCCTAGTTCATAACTTCTTGAGTCACAATCTATTGATATAACCATTCTAAAAGAAGACTCCTTAATTTAGCAACAAGTCTTGGAGTCACAACAACCTCTACTTGTTTATTTGAGGCAACCTAAAACATCTCAGAATTGCCAAGATCCCAATCCACAATTGTTGCCTGAGGACACTGGAGAAATAAGAGACTTAGACATACCTATTGCCCTCAAGAAAGGAAGAAGAACATGTGACAAATATCCTATTTCTAACCACTTGGCTTATACTCAGTTGTCACAAGAGTACCAAGCTTTCTCATTAAAGTGGACAAGATTAGATTTTTCAAAGACGTTTTGAGGGCGTTACTTGGAAATGGTGCATGGGAAGTGGTTGACACGATGAAATACAAGAAAGTTATAGGGTAGCAAATGGGTATTCATTATCAAGTACAATGTAAGTAGAGAAGTAGAACGATACAAAGCTCGATTGGTTGCACAAGGATTTATGCAAACATATGGAATTGACTATGATGAGACATTTGCTCCATTAGCTAAATTAAACTCAATTCGGGTACTTCTCTCCCTTGCTGCAAATATTGATTGGGAGTTACATCAGCTAGGCATAAAGAATTCATTCTTAAATGGTGATCTTGAGGAGGAAATATATATGAAGATCCCACCTGGGTTTGATTCAAAGGAGCCAAGGAAAGTATGTAGATTAAAGAAGTCTTTGTATGGTACAATCTCGCAGAGGTTGGTTCACCAGATTTAGCACTACATTACACACAAATTAGGATATGAATAGGGAAAGGCTAATCACACACTTTTTTAAAAAGGGAGAATCTAGAAAAAAAAAATCAATTCTAATCATGAATGTAAATGATATTATTCTCAAAAGTGATGAGAGTGTCGAGATCCATGAGCTCAAGAGCCAATTGAGAAAAGAGTTTGAAGTTAAGGTGATGTAAAACAAAGAAATAAAAAAATTATGATTTGATCGACACACGATCTAAAAGCAATCGACAAACGATTGGAAAGAGAACAAATCTCAAGTATATTGAAAAAATCAATATGAAATTTTAAATTTTTGAATATTTTTGTTTTATCATGAATGTTTCGGCCTTTTATATAGGCCTGTACAAGAGGAATTTAAATCTAATTAAAATTCTTAAATGAAATAATCTAAAATTTCCTAAATAAAACAATTTGAATAAACATAATTAAAATCTGAAATTTTTTCTATAATATGGAATCCTAACTTCTTTGATAGATCCCACATCATCCTCCCCTGGTTGAAAAGAACTCGAACCTGTCAAGTTAGACTGAAAATAATCTTTCAAAAGAGTAGAAGCTAGCAAGCAAAGGTCACTTTCAGACATTCATGTAGCATCAAAATCTAGACGATTAACCCACTTGATTAGAAACCTGCAAAATCCTCTTCAAACTGAAGCAACAAATTCATCCCCCAATGTCATCTTTTTGTTGTAGCAATCCAGGCGCCTTAAGCATTAGTTGACTTGTTGAAACACTAGAAGACAAAGTAGGAGGCTCAAAAGTACCTCGATAAGGCGTTAGATCTTTCACATTGAAAATGTAACATCCCAGGGTTAGGAATGTCAATTAGGCAACTAATCTAAGTTAGAATGTGATTTGATAAGAATACTAGGGTTGTGAGTTCTGGCGTGAAATAGATGTTTTCTCAGAGTTAGGTGGTTTTTGCATGGGTCCTGTTGAAAGGATTCGCATGCAAGTGCGGGAAAATGCTAGTAGTGCATTTTTCTAGCCAGGCACGCCCGTGCATGTTAAGGTGCACGCCCGTGCATGTTAAGGTGCACGCCCGTGCTTGCGTTCGTTATGTTTCTGTCATCTTGGTTTTAAGTTAATCTTATTAGATTCCAACTCATTTTTCACCCAAAGTTTCCACTTGATTTTCAGAAATTAGCAACCCTAGAAGGGAAGAGCAGCAACACGGACCTTGTAATCCAGTTTGAGCTTGTGTTTTGCTTGAGAGAGAGAGAGAGAGAGAGAGCATGTCTAGAGATAGGTGTTTCTTACCTGTTCCCCTCATTCTTTGATGTGTTTGATGCATGTGTTAGATGAGATATGCTTGATTCCAGTATGTTATGATGTTCCTTGAGTGCTTGATGTCATGAAATGATGACGATGATGATATGGATTTGTATATGTGAGTGATAAGTAGGTTTTATGTATATGTGCATATGGGTTGGATGATTGATTATGAAAAATTTTGTTATTGGTAGCAAAAGCATATGTATGTGAAGTATTTTGTATACGGGAAATGGTTAATTTACTTTTGGTATGAGATTTGGATGGGAACAAGCTTGATTCCTACCGGCCATGTTGATGCAAAGTGCGATGCACGCCCATGTATGCTGCATTTTGCATGGTCACGGTCACGTTCACGTACCCGTGCATGACCTAGAATTGCATGGTTACGACTGTGTATGTTCATGTCACGGTCGTGCACCAAGACAAAATGAGAATACAGAAAAAAATCACAGAACCTTGCACGACCACACGCATGACTGGCTCAACGTCCAGTGCAAGTGTATGCACGCCCGTGCGCATAGACACGCACGCCCGTACGTCAAGTAAATACGACCGAATTTATGTTTTCATTAAAAAAACATTGATTTCAAGGGTGAATACGAGAGGGCACTTGTGTGTTTCAGCACACCCGATAGCATCAAGAACTATATACTCATTATTAGCCCTATTTATTGGCATATGTCAGGGTGCTCAGTTAGTAGTTTAGGATTTCCTGATCTGAAAATCAGATGCAGTTATAGCGTGAGGCACTTAGTTCAGTTATGAGATTCAGAGGCATCACGTGACCCAGACAGTTTCTGATGCGTGTTTGCATAGGAAACTCACATGGCCGAGGTGTCAAATCCCTGTATTCATTAGTTTGTGCAGCACAGTTTTCAGATCAACTTTTATATCAATTTTCAGTTATGGGATCTTACGATCCAACAGCAGTATTTTAGTAAAACAGTTTTTGAAAAGCTATTTTTCAATAAACAGGCCAAGGTTTAGATATGATTTCAGCATGTTTTATAACATGTCATCCTCACATGACATATACAACAACATATCATTCAGAGAATGATAAGACAATAAAGAACAGTAACTCAATAAGAAACAGTAAATATTCAGAATATATGAAAAGCCACGTAATGATACATGAAACTTCAGAAAACAAATACAAGAACAGTAAAGATATGAACAACAGTATAGAAAAGCTAAATACCAGAACAGTATGATTACTCATGGAAACCAGTTTGGTTTTCCTCCCGTATACATGTATGTATCAGTATGTGATGGATGTGGCAATCCTTTGAGGAGGATCGGTTTAGGGTCAAAGATAGAAAACGCTTACTGGGTGAATATATCACTTACTCTCTACTTCCTTTTCTCTTGCAGGTCAGTATTTTGGGGGCTGAGAGGAGGAGATGGCTGCAGTCTAGGATTTTGCTTCAGTTTTGTAACATGCTTTGGTTTGCATGCTTTTCCAGTTTTACTCGCATGTGATTGTACATGTTTAATCACACACCTACTTTGTAAATATTTTTACGATATCAAGTAAAGTTTTTGGGCATATATATATAGATGTATACATATGCATCACATGTTTTCTGTTGCAACATTTCAACTCAACTTTAGGTATTTCTGCTGGGTATTATTGGTGATATTTATTATTTATTAAAATTATATTATTATTACTTTATAGAAAAACAAGAAACAATAGTAACCAACAACCTACAGAAAACAGGACTAATATTTAAATAATCAGGCAAATCAAGTAAATATGTATTAGATCCAAGTTTTTGGATAACAGGGAAAGGCCCCAGAGCTCGAACATTGAGCTTTTTAGAAGATTTTTTAGGCAACCTTTCAGAACATATACGAATCATGACATAATCGTCCATATTAAATTCCGTAATCCTACGATGCACATCAACAGCAAGTTTATAGTTTTCATTGTTTAAGGCAATTTTTTGTCTAATCTCATTGTGCAAATCATGGATGTGTTGAGCAAATAATCCAACAGGTTAAGATGCATGAATATCAGAGGGAAGAGGAACAAGATCAATAGGGGTACGAGGAGAATAACCATGAACAATCTCAAAAGGGCTGTTACCAGTTGATCGATTGACAGAATTATTATAAGCAAACTCAGCTATAAAAAGAATTAAATCCTAGTTACCCTCTTTTTCCCCTACAAGACACCTAAGCAAATCACCCAAGCTACGATTAACAATCTCAGTTTGACCATATGTTTATGGGTGAAAAGCAGAAGAAAATTTTAATGTAGTGTCAAACAATTTTCAAAGGGTTTTCCAAAAATAACTAACAAATTTAACATCCCTGTCAAACACAATAAAAGAAGGTAAGTCATGCAATTTAACGACCTCCCTAAAAAATAAAGCCACAACATGTGAAGCATCACTCGTCTTACTAAATGGAATAAAATGAGACATTTTAGAAAATCAATCGACAACAACTAAAATAGCATCATGTCCTCCAGTCGTTTTTGGCAACCCAAAGACCAAATCCATACTCACATCTTTCCAAAGTGCATGTAGAATAGGAAGTGGAGTGTACAACCCAATGTTATGTTTCTTAGTCTTAGCTAATTAACAAGTGCGACACTAAGACACTATCCTAGCTACATCCTTCCTTACTGATGGCCAATAAAACCTATCAAGAACTAAGGAAATAGTCTTATCTCACCCTAGATGACCAGTTAACCCCCCTTGCATGCATTTTCCATACTAAGAAATCTCTAAAAGAACCACATGGAATGCATAATTTAGAAGCCTTAAACAAGTAACCATTGGAAAGGAATAAAATCCACATGGTCCCTAAGATTACCCTTATTTACCTCAAAAATAATACCAAAATCAAGACACAAGGCATACTCATTCTTTAAGCGATCAAAACCAACTACTTGAGCACTTATGACTTGAAGAATAGTACCTAATCGACTAAAAGCATCAACAACTTTATTTTTTACCCCAAAACAGTGCTTAAGAACAAAAGAATATTCACTCAAAAATTCAACCCACCTAGCATGTTTAACATTCAATTTCTTTTGAGAGTTCAAATATCTTAATGCTTGATGGTCAGAGAAGAGAACAAATTCATTAAGCAATAAGTACTAACGCCAATGGCGAAGGGACTATACTATAGCATAAAACTCTTTATCGTACGTTGAATACTTTTGTTTAGCCGCATTGAGTTTTTCACTAAAGAATGCCACAGGATGCCCTTCTTGACTCAAAACACCCCCTATACCTACACCTAATGCATCATAAGAAACCTCAAACATTTTAGAAAAATCAAGATGGCGTAAAACAGGCGATTCAGTCAATTTTTGTTTAATTTCCTCAAATGCCCTATTAGCTTGTTTAGTCCATTTAAACTCACCTTTTTTAAGACAATCGACTTCTAGCGTAGAAGAGTACATGAATAGGTTTGAAGAATTAAAACTAAAATGCAATTTAAAAGAACCTGTGTTCACGCTTAATCGATTTGTTAATGGGTTAAGGATGAAATTAAAATGATGTTTCGAATTCATAACCCAGAAAATATAAAAGATGCCTTTAGCAAAGCCATAGAGATAGAAAAATTTTCTAGGAGAAGAGTAGTTAGTTCTTACACTGTGACACCCCAATCAAAGTCTCCTTCTGGACCACCTCTTAGGGACAACACCTTTAGAAGTAAAACAGCTAAGAACTCAGTTCCCCTTCAATCCACTCAAGTTACATTTTCTAGTGGGTCTCATGTCAATGCCTCATCCCTTAGAACAGGAACTTGAAAAGGGTCATTATATCTACTCAATGTTCTAAACGTGCATTGACCTTAGAACAGGAACTTGAACCCAATGAGTCTTCTGACTGTGAGGAAGAATATACCAAACTGATGTAAAACAAATTGACAAATAGATTTCGATTGATACACAATCAAAATTGACACAAACCCAAAGAAACAATTGACAAACAATTAGAAATCGACGAACGATCAAAATCGACACACGATCCAAAAGACAATCAACTAACGATTGAAAAAAAAAAAAAACTAATCTCAATTTTGGTATTAGAAATAATATTTGAATAAACTGTCTTACAATAAATGTTGAAGCCTTTTATATAGGCCCTTAATACTTATTCCATAAGGAATCAGTATCTAACTAAAATCCTATAATATCCCCAAATAAGATAATCTAAATAAAATAAGATATTTATCTAATTAAAATACCTAAATAAAATAATATGAAAATCTTCCAAAATAAAATAATATAAATAAAATAAGCAACCTTAGATATAATTACAATTTGAATTTATTCTTATAATATGGGATTCAAATATTTTTTATGGGTTCCACATCATTCTCTCCTGGTTGAAAAGAACTCGGCTCCGAAGAGTTGAACTGCAAATAATCCTTCATCGATTAACAATTAAAGATCGACTAACAATCAAAGAGAAACAATCTACTAACAATTGCAGAAAACAACGAAAATGAAGATCAAGTTGAAGCTCTAAAGTTGAGCAGGAAAATAGTGATCTATTTTAGGCTCTGATACAATACTGATGTAGAACAGGAAAATAAAAAAATTATGATTTGATCAACACACAATCTAAGAGAAATCGACGAACGATTTGAAAGAGAACAAATTGCAAGTATGTTGAACAAATCAATATAAAGTTTTGAATTTCTAAATAAAGTTGTTTTACCATGAATGTTTCAGCCTTTATATAGGCCTTTAAAAGAGAAATTTAAATCTAATTAGAATTCTTAAATGAAATAATCTAAAATTTTTTAAATAAAACAATTTGAATAAACATAATTAAAATCTGAATTTTTTCCCTATAATATGGGATCCTAAAATCTTTGGTAGGTCCCACATCATAAGAACTTGGGAATCTTAAGAAATTTCCTTGGGATGGAAATTTCCAAAAATAGAAAAGGTATTTTTATCTTTCAACGTAAGTATTATAGACTAAAGGCAACTGGGAAGTAGGCTATAAACCAGTTGATACCCCACTCAAAAGAACTGGAAAGGCAAGAACAACAATGATAAACCACTACTTGATTTAGGAAGGCATCGATGTCTAGTTGGAAGACTCATCCACCTATCTCTCACTAGACCTAATATAGCCTATGCAGTAAGTATAATAAGTCAATATATGCACTCACCTACCCAAAGACACATGGATGCAATAAACCACATATCGAGGTACCTCAAAGGTTCTCTTGGAAAGGGTCTCACATCCCAAAAATATGATAGGCAAAACATAGAAGGTTATGCATATACTAACCAAGTAGGAGGTGAAGATAGTAAATCAACTTTCAGGTATAGCACAAAGTTGTGGGGGAACTTGGTGACTTGGAAGAGCAAAAACCAATCAGTTATTGCTAGAAGTAGTGTTTAGGCAGAACTTAGATCAATACCTCAAGGGATTTGTGAAGTAATATGGCCAAAAAGATTGATGGAAGATCTAAAAATTCTAGTCGCAGCTCTTACAAGGATATACAGTGACAATAAGTCTGCTATAAGCATTGTGAACAATCCTATGAATGAATGAAGCATATCAAGATTGACCAAAGCTTTAACAAGGATGAAATTGAAGAAGGCGGTATTAGCCTATCATACATTCCTACTCACTCTTAGGAGGTAAATATTCTTACCAAGAGTTTGCCAAAACCAAATCATGAAGATATACTTAGCAAGCTTAGAATGAATACTATCTATTCCTAAGCTTGAGGGGGAGAGTTGGAGATATTAGATGCAAATTTATCTCATTAGGATTAGGATCAGCAGTGTTTTTCAACCTTAGGATATTTATCTCTTTCATTTTCTATTCCATTTTTGTATATAAATAGGGATGTAATATGTTCTTCAAAATATGAATCAAATTTACAAATTCTCTGATTGTTTATTAAACAAAATAGAAAATTTTTAAGAAGCCAGAAGGAAAGGTAGTTGATTTTTCATGGAACGGAATTTGATTCTTAGCGTCTTAATGGGCTTCAATGTTGCATAATTTTCAACATAATTCCTTTCTTTTTAATAATTGGGATGTAGCTTTGGCTTGAGCATGGAGTTACTCTTTTTTTTTTTTTTTCAAAGTTTGTCTTCAGGTTTTAATGGTGGATAACAGGACTTCACATTTCTATTTTTTCCATATTTATCTTAAGGTTTTGATGTTTCAGTAAAGGGATTACTTAGTATTTTTCCTTTCCCATATTTTACTGTTGTTGAAGCAGCAGATATTTCCTTGTGTTTTGCTTTATTTCAAATAAGAAACAAGCAGCAGCAGTTTGCATTTTGGATCCCTAGAAAAAATTGAAATCTAGTGAGAGTTATTCATTATCTTGTTGAATCACTGTACATACCATACACCCTGCACTTTACCTCCAATTGGGGCAAGGACCTTCTATTTCGATAAGTCTCAACAACCCAATGATATATAAGAACAATTTAGTTATAACTATTCATAATGCATGTAATGCAGGTGATTGAATAGCATAAACATACATAAAACAACAAGGCTTACCTTCTGACTATCCATTCTTCTGAAACTTACAGCAAGACAAAATGGTGACCCACCAATATTTGTTGGCGGAACCTCAAACACATGCCTACCAGCCATACTGCATGGTCCATGAACAAATTTTAGACTTTGAGATAGAACCTTTAAATAAGAAGCAATTCCAGAATGGGAAAACAATTATTTAAAAAATAATAATACTAAGAATAATTGCAAAATAATTAGCAGCTGGATAGGTATAAACAGAACAGAAACACAGGAAAGAAGCCAGAGGGAACCTCAAGTATCGTTGATAGCTCTGGGACTTTTCAGATTCCAGGACATAGAGATATAAACCAGACAACACAAGAAAACAGGGTTGCCACATAGCAACAGAATTGCCAATCCCCTAGATGAAGTCAGTTGATATAAGAAAATGGTTAAAATCAGACACATGATTAGGCAGATATATGGCCAACTTATTTTACTTTCCCAAAAGGACATACCGTCCATACTAGAATTCTAGCATCAGTAGCAAGATCAACATGACACCAAGGTGCTACGTCGGCTTGGAAATCATCAACAGAAGGTTGAACACAGGTTTCCACTGTACCTTTTAGTACGTTCAATAATTCCATGAGATGGAGATATCGTTCAGGTGAAAAGTGAACGCCAAGATTTGGCACTTGAACAGAAACACGAGTCGATGGATAACTTGGATGAGGAACTTTGATCTGAAATTAACAGATGCACAAGGATTAAACGTATGAACTCTAGTCTGAAAGAATAACAGCTAATAATGAATAAAAATGACTATTGTATAAGTAAACTACAAGCAAAATTATGCAGAAGTAATACCTGATCGACAGTTACTGTCATTCCACACCTATCAATGAGAGAATAGAAACTATCAACTTTTTCCATCGCAGGAGATACAATTGGTCGACTATAGTCCACTGCCATAACCGAAGTACACTGCTGATTGTCAGAATTACCATTTGTGAAAAAAGCAGCAATATCTGTTCCAGATATGTAGAAACGAGAATAAATATTCTGCCTATGCTCCTCAAACTGGCCTCCCTGCAGTACCATAGTGTCTTTTAGCAACGAGAATGACACTGCCACAAACTCAAAAGCCCACATTAAAGCAACCTACCATGGTGTGCAAAGTAAAATGACCAAAATCCAAGAGCAAATAGCTATCACATCTGGAGGAGCTAGAGGTCCTTATAGGAATTCTAACCTTCGGAGCATCAAGATCAATCTCAAGAGCAAATCTGAAGAAAACAGACAAAAAATAAACATGAGTTTACATCATTTGCATTTTCTTTGAAAGAAGAAAACAGCAGAAACAAAAGAAAATTATTATGGTCGGGCAAAGCTACGAATTTTTCCACTTAGAAAAAAAAATTTGCATTACTGAAGAAGAATAGATACACAGGTGAAAAATAATTCACACATTAGCCAAACAAATCAGCCCAAGCAGATAACAGCTATACAACGTTGTCTTTGGCATTTTTAACCAACCAAAAGAATAGACATAATAACCAAAAAATACCCATGAACATAACTACCTAAGAACCCCTTCCTAGTTTAGCAAGCATAAAGAAGAGACATGAATTTGAAAATCCTTAGAACATGAAGACCGAAGAACTGACAGAGTTGTCTCATTAGGTACTGAATTCACCCTTTCTTCCCTCAAGCAGAGTCACTTCTCTTTTGCCAAATTAGTAAGGCTAACATGTAGTCTTAGCTTTCTCTCCTTTCCCAAAAGCAGATAAAAAGGAGGATAGTAAACAACCAAGTTTTATGCACATCAAAGAAAATGCAATTTTCATCCTCTACGATGTCCATACACAAAGTCAAGAAGTGAAATAATAACATTCCTGTTAACCTGCTTTGTTCTTCCAAAACCATTTGAAATTGCTCTTGTGCTTGGCGAGTCACTTTCTCAAGCTTCATCTGCATTAGACAAGCAATAATAATAAGCATAAGGAACACAGTGATATTCATTCTATTAACAAAAATACCTGCAAAGCAGTAGCAGTTTCCAAAGCAATAGTTGGGCTAACTGCATTACTCCTCTTTATAAACTCAAAAAACTGATCAAAACTTTCCATCAAAACCTGCAAATATAAAAATTGAGAATGCTTGATTTATGAGGTATAGTTGAAGACAGGCCAGCAAAAAACATAAATAAAATAGGGAACCAGCCAATTATTCCACCAAACAACCAAAAACAGGAAAATAAATTTGATTTTACTGATAAAAGGGTATATAATAGGATAAACTGGCAATTCGAGGAATTGCAACCTCCCAATCCGCAAATTCAAGGAGCTAGACACCTCCCAAGTCAGCCTAATTCAAACTCTATTGCCATCCTTAATTCCCGATAATTAATTGAATCATTATACTTATCTTTCATTATTCAAATTTATTTAATTTCATTATTTCCATAATTATCCCAATTCCATTATTCAAATATTATCATAATCTTTAATTTTTGTTATTTTCTTTATTATCCTAATCTATCCTAATCCTAGCATTACAGGCAACTTTGAGAATCACCTCACGGTGGGAAAAATTGAAAAGTTTTTTATAGTGTCCAAAATAGTTTTTTTTTTAATGTTCAGATTTTTTTTCTTATTATTTTCTTTCTTTCTTTCATTTTTTTTCTCTTTTTTTTTTTTTCCTTTCCCTGCTCTTCCCTTTAAGCTTCTTCCAATTTAGAACCCAATTTCCACCAAGCCCTAGCACACCATTTTCTAACCATGTTCTCCATTTTTGGCCCACTTCTTGACACTGGATCATCTTCTTGAGTTCTTGGCATCGAGTTGTCATCCCTTGCCTCCCGCCTTTTAGGTTCCACCCTTTTTTGCTTGATCCAAGCTTTGTCACAACTTTTGGTTTTCCAGCAAGCTTTTCTAGTGACAGTTGCCTTCCCACCACCATATCTCACTAATTTGCCTTCTCCCTTACCAAACCTTAAGTTAAGACTCTAGTTTTATTAACGAAAAAGAGCAAATAGTGCAGAGGAAGAATTTAGACAAAAGAATAATTCAGAAAGAAGAATTTAGGGAATTTTCTACTTGTATTATTAATTGAAATAATCCCCTATTTATAGGGATATAACAATCCTATAATAATTCTACTATTTAAAGAATACTGACAATAATAGGAATCCTAATATATTACTCCTTAATATCCTAATATTCCTATATAACAATCCTATAATAATTCTACTATCTAAAGAATAGTGACAATAATAGGAATCCTAATATATTACTCCTAATTAACCTAAAATTCCTATATAAACAATCCTATTATAATTCTACTATCTAAAGAATAGTGACAATAATAGGAATCCTAATATACTACTCCTTATTAACCTATTATTTCTAATTAATGTAGGAACCTAACTTCACCCCTTCTCAACAAGCAGCTTGTCCTCAAGTTGAAAACCAAAAAACGGAGCATTACACAAGCTTTCTACAATAATTTCATCTTCTACCCCTTAACTTCTAACAACAGTAATTGAGGTGTTTTACAACGATGTCCAAGCTTGTATTGTTCATCACAATTAAAACCAAATCCCTTGGCACGTTTTTCTATTTGTTCAGCTAATGAAATTCGTCGCAAAGGTGGCATTCTATGAGGGGTTGGACCTAATAAGGATATTGTGTTGACAAGTCTGGTTTGAGTGATGTGGTTATTTGTGAAGGCCCAAGTGAAACATGATTAGCATGTTTGGTAATTGATCAAAACTTGATTTTATAGTGTGACATTGAGATGAATTCCTCTTGATATCTAGCTTGTTCACAAGCTTGCAAAAGACTTATTAGTTTGAACAATTGCACTCCTGCTTTTATGTCATCATGTCACTCAGAGAGAAAGCAACTAATTAAGAATGGCTCAAATAAATCTTTAGTCTGATTTGCTAACCTTTCCAAATGCAACTGATATTCCTTCAAAAACCTAGTTTATCGCAATTTGGAAGGAAATCCACCAACATCAGCTTCTTCTAATGACCCAAAACGAGTTTATACAATCTTTTTAAGTTGTGTCCACATCATCTGACCCAAAGAATATTCCATCCACTGAAACCGAGGCATAGCATTACCTTCTAAATGCGTAACAACTAAAGATAACAATTATGTTCCACTAGAGCACCTTCAATACGTGGTGGTTTTTGGCCTACCTACAATTGATTTTGGTTAATTAATTGTTACTCTTCTTTGTTAGCTTCTAATCATGCTAATCATTCACAAATTTCACACATCAAAACTGTCATGGCATCAAACTTTTCTTCAAGATCTTTAATCCTATAATAATTCTATTATCTAAAGAAAAGTGACAATAATAGGAATCCTAATATACTAGTTATTAACCTAATATTCCTAATTAATGTAAGAACCTAATTACCACTCTAATACAATTTTGATAGGGAACCAACCAATTATTCCACCAAAACAACCAAAAACAGCACAATAAATTTGATTTTACTGATTAAAGGGGATTACAAAGGAATAAACTGGCAATTCAAGGAGCCATGGCCTCCCAATCCGTCAATTCAAAGAGATAGAGACCTCCCACAACAACCTTAAGGTTACCCACAACTAAGTTGCTCAAAACTCTAATATATTTCCTTTCTTTTCCTCACTACTTCTGCCCTTTTTATTCTGCTCCTATCATAATATTCTATCCTAATTCAATATCTATTAATATCATTAATTGAAATCTTTAATTCCCTATAATTAATTCAATCGTGATCCTAATCTTTCATTATTTAAATACTATTCAATTCCATATTTTCCATTATTATTATAATTCAAGTATTCTAATATTATCTTAATCTTTAATCTCCATTATTTCCATTATTGTCCTAATCTACATGCCCTTTTGATTGAGAATCAACTTGTCCTTACAGTGGGAAAATTCATAAAGTGTTTTTTTTTTTTTTTTTTTTTTTTGGGTTGCTTGATCCAACCCTTTTTTGCTTGATCCAAGCTTTGCCGCGACTTTGGGTTTTCTGGCAAGCTTTTCTAGTGATGGCTTGCTTTCCCAGCACCTTATCTCACTTATTTACATTCTCCTCTCTCAGATCTCACAGTTTGGACACCATTATAGGGAACCAGTCAATATTTCACCAAAACAACCAAAAATAGAATTTATTTTATTGATTAAAGGGGATTACAATAGGATATATAGACAACTCAAAGAGTCAGTGCTCCCTAATCTGGCAATTCGAGGAGTTGGCAACCTCCCAAATCAGCCCTAGTGCAGCCCACAGCTAAGTTGCCCAAAACTCTAATATGCTTTTTCTCTTTTTCCTCATTGCTACTGCCCCTTTTATTGTTTTCATATCAAAATATCTTATCCTAATTACAACTCTATTAAAATCATTAATTCCCTATAATTAATTCAATCATTATCCTAATCTTCATTACTCAAATATTATCTATACCATTATTTCCTTAATATCCTATTTCCATTATTTAAATATTATCCTAATTTTTAATTTCCATTATTTTCATATAATCCTAATCCATCCTAATCCTAACAAAGGACAATTAGAAAACACATGCATACAATATATTAAGCAGCCAATGCGCATACTAGAATACATCGAAAGATAATGAGTCATCCAATTACTTGACATAAAGGCCAGTTATAACACAAAACATCAATCCATGTGATCAAACACTGGGACATTATATGCTTTTCACTTGCCAGACATGCTTTGAAACTATCTAGTCAGGTTTTCAAATTCAAGGAAAACACAGATGACTCTCCAACTACAATTGTTCCATGCAAACAAATTTAATTGATGACTTTTGCTATGAAACGTTTACAACAGCACCCAACACCAATCCATTAAAGAGATAAATTATCATATGTAAATCAAAAGCTTACTGTGACATGGCATGGGGAAATTGTAGCCGATAACCTCCAATCAACATCCTCCCCAACTGGTGAATGTACAAAACTAGCAGCCAATGCATTTACCTTCTTCTCACTGGAGACACTCTGCAAAACACATACTATCAAATTTCAACACGCAAAACAAAAACTAAAATTTCCCAGTGCACAGGATAGGGATTCTTAAATTATCATGATGTTTGTTGGACTTCTTGTTTGCCGATATATGTGTTTGAATCTATGTTTTTGTGTGTTAAGATCCATATGACAAGTTTCTTAATGATTTTTGATAGAAGAGCTATAATAATATTTGAGAAACTAGAGATTGATTACAAGGGTCGCACTAGTTTCTATTAAAAAGACCGACATATCTTAACATGGAAAACAAAAAGCTTGCAACAATAATTTATGCACTGAAAACAAAATTTGTGATAAGCTTCCACCAACAAAACAGCACCAACATAACAAATCAGCCAAAACCCCATTAAGTTAACAGCCAGGTTTTGTAAATTAAATTTAACCAGATACCTGAACGATTGTGCTAGAGTTTAATATTATTTTTCTAGTAGCTTAACCTTTTATAATAAAAGTCACAAAACAAGTTTCATTAAAGTTTCAAGAGAATGCACAAAAATACAATAAAGTTCAGAAAACAAATATATAAAACTGAAGCTGGTTCAAATTTGAAAGTATAAAACACAGATATTGAATGAATCTTCCATGGATTTTGCATCAGAATGTGTGATCCTAAATATTGATAAACTCAAAAACTTGACACAGAAAGTACAAGCACCATGACAGAGCATGAAAACAAACCTCAGCAAGTGAACCTTCAGGTGAAGATAAGCCATAGAATTTCAATAATATATCACAGTGGGTACTACAATGTCTGAACTTGGTTGAAACATGAAGTTGCTCAAACCGACCACAAAGAATTTCAGTCTCATTGATGCTCATAATCCTTGCTGCAGCCTGACCAATAGATACAGTCACCAAAAACTTGATCATATTCTGCATGTCCTTTCCTGAATGTGACATCAACTCCTCACCCAGCTGGTAACTTAGCAACTTATTTATTGTCTGCCATTCTTCATTAGTCAGGCTTTTTTCCACTAGCTGTGGCTCCTTAGAAGCATCCCCAACAGAGGCATCCTCCGAGTTTGGAAGCCTGAAATAAGAGGAAGCTAGAATTAAGTTACCGGGAACTTATATATAAATAATAAAAGTTAAATTTACCCGAAAGCACAAGACAACAATCAATTCACTAATTACAAAAAAACTTTTCTCCAGGAAAAAGGTAAACAATTTCCACCCACCATTTATATCGGAACCAACTTTTCTTTTTAAGCCGCTTTTTAGTTTCTTCTTCTAATTTTACTGATTCAAGCTTGGCATGTGCAAGTAACCTAAAAGCACATACATAATGATAACATTAGAAACAGTAAAATGGACAGTACCAACATAGACCATGTATTGAATACATTGTAGAAAAGCTTCAGCCTACATATTACAATACGGATAATATTTTATTGATTCAGGGAATCACAGTATCCACACTTAGTCACAGTATCAAACCATTTAAAAGAGCACCAAAGTGGCAAGGGAAGCTAAACCGACATACCTCCATAAAAGAATTACTTTGGAATCAAGATCTTCCTCTATTTTTCTAATTTCTGAGTTATCGACAGTTGATGATTGTTGCAAGGAACAAGCATATAACTGAACATAAAGACGACGAAGCTGACAGAGATGCTGAATTCTGTCCCATGAGAAGCGATAGCTAAAGAAGGAATAAAATATAAAAACGACATCAACTTCATACGTACATATACATGTGTGTGCATATATATGCCTGTGTGCTTATAATACATTCCATGTGAAGTGTTCAAGCAACATTTAGAAAACAATTCGGTGGAAACCCAAAGTTTTCAATTCACATAAAACCTTTCTAACTAGCCAATAAGAGTTATAAAATAAAAATATATACCACATTTTCTTCTGCTGAAGGGCAGCTTGAACAGCATACCGCCACCATAAATGAGGAACCTTTGAAACTGGCAACAAAGGCCTTAAGTGGTAAACCTCCACGTATTTTCTGTGTTTTGAAAACACCTCTAACAGTTTTATCCAATCATGATATTGCTCCTGTGAGAAAAGGTTAATACAGAAAAACTTAGACTTCCATTGACTAGCCAAAACAGGAAAGTTTTTCCTAGAGGAAGCTTCAATCCAATTTTTTTCTTTCTCTTGTAGGTTAAGAGAAAAAAGATAGAATCAATTATCATAGGCTGATGAAGAAGTAGAATTCTTATGGAATTAAGTTCAGTGTTAGCATCTTCTGGACTTAGTTTCAAAACAAGTTTAGAAAATTCTTTTAAAAATGAAAAAAAAAATGCAAGCTCATTGTCGGCTCAATTTGGAATATTTATATTAATTTTCTCTCCTAACCTACATTTTGTGTTTCATTAAGTAGACTCAGTATGTAGAAACAAGTACAGTGATTAAATAAAAAATAAAGAAAACTTCGGACCTCTGTAACAGTTAATAATACATCAGTCAACACAAGTGAAGCCTTCTCAAAAGGAATCTCTGGATCATTTCTTTCTTGATTTCCAAGGCGGTGATATTGAAGCACTCCATTAATAGGTGACACCAAGTACTTGCGATTCAAAGCCCACGAAGATACCATCCCAGCATAAGCAGCAGGCTCATTAATACCGTCTTCAAATATCTGGACAAAAATTAATTGAAAGAGGAGAGATGAAACAAGATGTAATGACTCCCATGGCCTCATGGAACATATGCAATTACCAAAAAACAGAGGAAAACAATTCAATACAAACCTCAATCCACTCACTGGGACTGAGATCTTCCCATCTCTTATATATCTTCCAGGGGAAGGTACTAGAATCATGATACAGAGCAAGCCTCTCAAGATGTAATGACTGTGACAAAATCAACATATTTATTAGCCATATAATTTTGTGTTTAGCATAGGATGAACATTATTATGGCCATGAAAAATTTTCAGCAGAATACAAATTCATCTGAATCATTAAAAACATAAATTTCTTCATTACATGAAACAATCACCTGGTCAGAGAAAAGAAAAAGGATATACAATTGAAAAGAAGAAAAAACCACAGGGGGAATAGCCTAGGATTTATTAAGCTCTCTCACAGAATGCTATCAGAAAATAATTATGAAAATGAACTGCTGAACAAACTGCT
Organism: Anacardium occidentale; assembly: GCA_026122585.1. Taxonomy (NCBI): domain Eukaryota; kingdom Viridiplantae; phylum Streptophyta; class Magnoliopsida; order Sapindales; family Anacardiaceae; genus Anacardium; species Anacardium occidentale. Next base: position 270,503 of record JAJEJH010000078.1, read on the forward strand.
GCCTTTCCCACAAAAACCCATATGGCATAAGTAATTAAAAATTATTTGCTCCTCAATGAAACTGCTGCCTTTCAATTTTGGTGAACCAAAAAGAAAGGACCTTCCTTGAATCCAAGACATTTAAGCCTACAGAGTAGCCCAAACTATTATAAATAATTTTATGGATATAGATCTATGTCTTTGGGAGACAATAATATGAGATTCACAATACTCCTCTTCACATACAAAACCATCTTAGTAGTAGCAGCTCATCAAGGATGTGCCAACCTTTCGCAACTTCTCCAAAGCACCACTAGTATCAAAAATTTCATTCCCTTGTTCATCCATAGTAACAGCTGCCAGCTTAGCCAAAGTAACACCTGATGCAAAAGGATGCCCTGGATTACTGCAAAATGCAACATTGTTGTATGAAATTAGTAGAGATCAACCAGGATGTAAGGAAAAAAAAGGAATACCAAGATCTAGCCCATCAAAAAACCCACGTTTAAAAGAACTGAAATACCAAAAACAATATTTAAAGCAATTGGCCAGTTACCTAACAGAATCCTCATATCTGATATGTACATTGCTAATTGATATCTTTAGATTTCCAATGATGGTAGCAATTAGAGATCCCAACCATGAATTTTTTTCAGGAGGCTGCATAAGAATCAATAGTCAATTGCAATTGAAGAATGTGCGCATATTGTCATTTGTTTGTATTACCACATTGGAATTTGGATGCATTAAGAAGAAGCATTTACCAGTCAATGTGACTCAAAAAGTTATTTCAAAGAGCACACATAAGGTTATAGAAATTAAAGGATAATTTCTACCATGTAAAAAGATACAGATTAAGCTCTTGCTAAGTCAATAGCAATGACCCATAACAGTTAAGTACAAGCACAAACAATTCATAATAGTTTAAATAATAGAGAAGGAAGATTGAAACACAAGACCATTAGGTCAACCTAGCTCTAGCACCATGTTAAGTTACCAGTAGAAGCCAATAAGTAAGGATTTAACAACAATGTTTAAGCTGTAACAACCATGAATGAAAATGAGGTGTAGGATACATATATCCCTCATAGCCAATTAATTAATATTTCTTTGTCAAAAAGAATTAATTTGAACAAACAAATTAGTTATATAAACCAAAGCAAGAAGTTAAAATCATACACTGCCAAGCTTTGACCTTGATTTTGCTTCAAGGATTGCCGATTCTGCTTCCTGCATCGAGTTACTAAAAATGAATATGATAAAATAAACAAAAAATTAAACACAGAAATTTCAATTGCATAATTCACGTCCCGAACACCACAGTTCATGCCAGGATAAATGACAAACAATGGTAGAGCACTTTGAATGAACATTTCAAGCACCCAAAAGTTTAGGCTTATGACACAGCCATGCCAGTTTGTGTGTGTGGCATTAATATGCAAGGAAATGTATGATCTAATTGTATAAAGAAACCTCATAGTTCCAGAAATAGTTAGTAATATTACTAAAGTTCACAACACAAAAAGGCAATATGATTGTTGTGTCAAGAAGCATCCAACAAGTTAATTAATGATAAAAATTGTTCTTAAAAAGACAAAAAGATAAAAGGTGTCTTACAAATTATAAAACTTCTGAGAAATGAAATCCACTAAAACCACTTTATGTATACATATACACACTTCATTTAGTGCTGTTTCTCTATCCATCTGCCAAATTATTTGTCTTGCAGATATTATTCGACATTTTAGTCAGCCACACCATTAAATATTACAAAAGTGGACTACAAGCAGGTCTCTGCATGTGTGAAACAAAGTTTTGGATCCTAATTAGCATAAACAACTCTAGCTATGCCAACATAATCGAGCATCTGGTAGTCATTCAAAAGCTATAATGTGATTAAGTTAACCAAAATCAAGCCTCAATGATAATATCATCTATCCCATCTACTTTTGCAAAATTCTCATGAAAGTCAACTTACTTGCTTCACAAATTATGGAACTTGAACTTTATTATTTAGTAAGACAACTGCATAGGTCAGGATTATCTTTAACAAACTCCAATTGTTTGATGAATAAATGAATTCATAAAACTCAGCTTCTTAATCAATAACAGATTCATAGAATTGTTCGCTTGAAATTTATCAAAGGAAAGAACCCAATGTAGACCTAAGTGTTAATATTTTAAAGGATGTGGCTTCACATGTTGCAAACAGAACAAAATCGCACACATGAGGTGCTTCATAGAACTGCAAGGTAACCAAAATGAGAGCTGTTCGCCAAAAGATAATTATCATATAAATCATTGAGCACTTGCAGAATACAATTCATCTGAAACTGCAAAGAAGCACACATAAATAAATGGTAAAATATATTTCACCTCAATGTGCTGAAGTTTAGCTTCAAAAAGTTTCTCCCTGTCCTCCTATATCAAATCATGAAACCAGAAAAATAAAAAATAAAAAAACCATGTTTATGGAGTAGTTAAAGAATTGATCATTTTCATCAACCAAAAAATATTCAACCTTGAGAGTCTGGCCATCAGGAGAAGGATGGGCAAGAATGAAGACACGATCAATGAGAACAATTACTGGTTCCTTGCCTAAACTTTTCCAGGGAACCTATAACATAGAAAGAGAATAAGAAAAAGGTAATACAGAACATAAGAGCACTAGTACAAACACAAAATCTGAACGCATAATCGGGTATAAATCATGACTTAATGCCTACAATTTCCAACAAACTTTTCTTTTAAATGCTACAAAAAGTTTCAATAAATTAAAACTAATAACGAACCAGGTAGACCAAAACCATTGGATAGAGGAAAAAATAAGCACAAAGTCAACAATCTGACTACAAGATTCCCTCGAACAGCAATAACAACTTCAGAAAATTAATTTTATCAAATAAAGGCTATCCAATCCCTTCCGATAAAGAAAAACAAGATCCATCCAAATTGTTCCATTAGCAGTAGCCATGAAGAAGAAACAGTATGAACTGTTTCCCCACAGTAACTTCAAACCTCATCTTTATGTTCCTCAAATATTATTTTTATTTCTCTCAATCCCTAATAATTCAAACCACAAATAATATAAAACTTTTCCAGAAGGACTACAGCTTTCTATCCTCCAAAAAACCAATAGTAATGCCAGCAATTATGCAATTTTTTGTTCAATAGTTAATGATGACCTTCAGGAATTGAATCTCCTCCCATCGAAACCAAGTCCCAAAACTCAGAGAAGGAAAGCATGACAAATCATTAAGCAAATTCCCTAGAAATGCAGCTTGAAATTCCACATGACACTATAACATATAGAATGGTAATAACAAGGTCCACACAGAAGAAACTTAGATTTGTTCTTTGAACTTCTTCAGTATCCCACTTCATTTTTTTCAAATAAATGATGCCATGTAAATTTCTCCACAATGACTTATGGTAAATTTCTTTGCCTTCAGAATAGAGCCTCATGTCAATTAAAATATACTAGCAGGTATTAAAAAGGATAAATTATTTGAAAATCCAAAGAGATCAACTAAATCTCTCAGGCCCAAAAGAAAATTTGAAAATGTAGAAAAACGTATTTTCAATTTTTGAGAATACAATATAGTACAGCTTCCGAAACAACCACACATACTGACTCACTCGGTTATATCTTTAAAAAAAGAACAGAGAGATAAGATAAATAATCAAACGACATAAAAATTCAAGTCCAGAAAAAATCAAATAGTCACCTTCAATGTTATGGTACCAACAAAACCAGCTTTGACAGTCACAGGAAGATTTAATGAATTTAGTGCCTCCGCCTTCAAATTCAAATCTTTCAAAACCACATCACCTGCATAAAAAGGCAGACATGTCAATCTTTTTAAACCATGGGAAAAAATGTCAGGAGTTTGCAGCCAAGCAATTACACCACAGAGTAGGAAGACAGCCTTACCAGTTATTTATCAAGTTCAGAAATTTGTCCATAGGTATTAATAATTCCTTTATTCTTTTTCTTGTATTTTTTTTTATTATTAACAAGCTTATCTCAGCTAAGAAATATCATGAAATACATCAGCAAATTGCACAATACGTCTAAACTAAAGATTCTAAGAAAAACCTTTCCAAACGCTGATTCTTAAAGCCTCCGCAGAAAGTCCTTGAACATATTCACCCAAATATCTTCGAAGCAAACGTAGAACCTACAGGTGAAGGACCATTAAAAACCCTCTCAGTTATTCAACGTACAAATACGCATGAAAAATATCAAGCAATAGAACCAAAAACAAATTTATAATCAAGCCAAAAACAACTCAGATTAACGACAATAACTTATAAGAAAAAATATAAATTAAGATATCTATAAATGCGAAAATCCTTTAATCACTCTGTATGTAATTTTATCCGCTTTTTGCTTATTCAAAACACGAAAAAGAGAAAATTTAAAAAAAAAAAAAAGCAAAATATATGGGCAAAAAGAAAATCAGACGGTTCACATTGAAGTTAATTCGTCTTGAAACCAGCAAAGCTAGATTATATTATAGTAATGAATTTCTCGAGCCTAAAATTACAGAATGCTCAAAATGATAGGTCAATTAAGCAGCCACAGACACTCAGCACACTCCACCATCAAAATTATAAACTAGAAATTCACGGAGCTCTAACTTAGCTAAAACAAATTTAAATATACAAACAAAGAGGAAAAAAATTCTCACGTGAGCTTCGAACATGGTTTATGATGAGCTGTTTACACCAGATTACTGTCTTCTCTTATATGGTTCTGCGAATTGAAGAAATGATCGGCGAAAAAGGATCGCCATCGGAGAACACGTTAGCGGTGTGAGTTTGCTTTTGTTTCTTGTTTTTGGATGATTAATTAACTGATTCTAAGGTTGGTTCTGAGAGAAGTTGAATTTTAAACCCTCGGTCGTTTTGATCTGTACAGAGAAGAAAGCTCGAGAAGCGGACATTTAGTGAAGATTATCAAATTTGGTTTTCTTATTTATATAAGATATTTAGCCACTTTAGTGAAAAAATTAGATTTGACTATTTTTATTTTTAATAATAATTAAAAGTAATTTTTATAAATAAAATTAAAATTAATATTTTTACTTTTTTCTTTTTTAACTATTACTGATACTAGAAACGATTAAGTAAATATTATAAAATATGGTCATCTTACATAAATTAGGTGGTTAAATATAAATGTCTTGTAAATTAAATTATTTTTTTGTCATTTGATTTAATTTTTTATAACCATCAATGTTGAAGATGTTATTGGTAATATTGACTACTACTTTTAAATATTTTATTTTAATTTTTTTATAAATTTTAATTATTTTTAAAATTGTTTTTATATATTATTTTTAAATTTATTTTATGATTTTATTATCTTTTAATTTTTTATTTAAAAACTAAAACACATTTATTATTAATACTTAACTAATAAAATTAATTATTAAATTTATGAACAAATAAGTAATTTTATTATTAAATAAATCAAAGAGGCATTCTTTACTAACTAAATTATAATATTATTAAAATTAATTGTAAAAATTTTTGTTTTAATTTAAAATTTGTGATAGAGATAGTTTATGCCATGAAAATTTATCTTAAATTATCCTTTATAATTTATTTTTACAAAATTCATTCAAATTATTTTATTTATTTAATCAAAGTTTTTTATTAAAGGTCAAAATTTTGTTTTCATTATCCCTTAGTTTTTTTTTTATGAATTCAAATAATAAAAAAATTTCAAACTTTTAATTTAAAAAATCTTTATAATAAAAAAAGCAAAACAATAAATTAATTACAGTTAAGTTTTATTTATCATGTGTAATTTCTGTTCATTTTAAGTGAGTTTTAGGGTTCTTTTGAAAATAAATTTGAGAACATAATATAATTGAAGATTTTCTTAAATTTTTGATATTTATGTTAGCACACAAATATTAATTGAATGTATAATAATTTGATACCTCTAAATATTAATATTGTAATTATTGAATTGTAATCTAAAACTTAAAAATAAAATTATGTATACTTATAAATATACTAACTTGGGTATCAATGTTAACATATCACCAAGTTTACATAGAATTAATTACTCTAAACCTAATTTCTTATAAAAAATAATAATAATAACAAAGATAAGAGAATATAAAAGTCATTTCAGTTTTTTAGAATTTATCATATTTGAAAAAATGTGATCTACCTAGAATCACATTTTAAAAAATATGGTTGTGTTAAATTTGTTTTGAAAAATGTATTATTTTCAAATCTTATTTTTTTTTAGTGTAATTTAAGCAAAATCACACCCAAAAGGTGTCATCTAATCAAAATTGCATAAGGTTAAAATCAAGCAAGACACACCTTGGTTTTGATTCTGACTATAAAATCATATCTTTTTAGATGTGAACTTTTTAGAGTCAACTTAAATCACACCAAACCAAGTGTTATATTCGACCAAACCGTTAATAGGTATTATAATAATTTCAAATATATATATATATATATTAAAATCAAGCAAGACACAACTTAGTTTTGATTCTGACCATAAAATCATATCTTTTTAGCTGCGATCTTTCTAGAGTCAACTTAAATCACACTTAGCCAAGTGCTACATTCATCTATGGTTGAATAACTATTTCCCACCCGAACTTTTATGAAATGACATATTTAACCCTTTATGTATGAAATTGCATTTTTTTCACTCATCAAATGAAGTTAAATATTTGTTTTACTAAACAAACTATAACCCTTCTCTTCAGAAGTATTACTCTTGGGAGGAAAAACATCACTTGACTCGATACATGACTCACCATTGCAATGAACTTGACTAAAATTATAAAACTTTAAAATAAAACATAAAGAAAATATTGAATAAATCCATATAATAAATTTGTGCAAAAAATAACTCCAAAAGACATCCACATAAAATCTTTGACTCGATAATAAGTCTTATAAGACTAGACTATATGTAATTACTATTCATAATTGAAAACTGAAATCGATACAAACTTTTTAAGCCCTCACAGCTACTACACACCATTGACTACGCATTACCATTGTAGCATCCCAGGTTAGAAAAGCCCTTAGGGAAAGAGTTTTGGGGTTAGAAATGAAATTCAGATAGAGATTGAGAGCTTAGTAAAGTTCAGGGGTGAGTTAGTAAGTTTTCAGAGCTTGTGTGGCTTCGTGTGAATCCTTTCGGAAGGATTCGATCAGGCGAGTGAGCGGAAAATGGATTAAGTCCATTTTTCCTTGTGCACGCCCGTGCACCTTTGATGCACGCCTGTGCATGACATAGTATATAAGGGAGCCGAGAGAAAGTTTAATTCTTTTCTCACCCACTTTCATTTTAGACAAGTTCTTTCTTCCATTTCAGTTCCTCCCAATCTTAGAGAGGAAATCCCGTAGCAAGTAGCTCCCGATCAAGCTAGAGAGCAAAGAGATTAGTTCGAAAGGTAGCTTTCAGAGACAATGGCGCGAGGTAAGTGTTCGCTTACTTTTCCTTACGATTTCCCGGCTTGCTGTGTGAATTTTGATGCTTGGATGAGTTAGTTGTATGTTGATGTATGTTGGGAATGTTTATAAGCCATTGCATGTTGATTTTGATGATGAATTTCCACCCTTGAAGCATGCATGTGTTTGTGTGTGTTTTAGTGAGAGAAAGAAGAAGCTTTCATGGTGGAATGATGGGTGATTGATGCATGTTGCAATTGCTACTTGAATTGTGTTATATGAAGTGTTAAGAATGTGTATTTGAAGTGAATTGGTGATTGATTGTGTTTTGACTGCGAATTTGGTGCATTTCCAGGCGGTGCTCTTGTTGAAGAATAAGACACACGGGCGTGTGCCTGCATGGCACGACCGTGTGCCCTTGTTTTTCCAGATGCACGCCCATGTGCACGCTGTGTGCACGGCCAAAATAGCAGACGCACGCACGTGGGTCCTGAGGGGCATGCCCGTGTGTGCGCTTCCAGTGAAATTTTCTAAAAATTCCAATAGCTTGTATGGTCAGCAGCACGACCAGCACACGGCCCCGTGCGTCTGGACACATGCCCGTGTGTCCATGACCTGCATGTCCGTGTGTGAGCCATGCACGCCCGTGTGCCTTGTCCACACGCCCGTGCAGCAGCAGTTTTCCAGAAAATGATTATTAATTGACTAATTAAGCATGCGAATTCAGAATACAGGTTAAATTGCTTCAGATAAGCATCAGATAAGCATGAATTCAGTAATAAAACTGCATATGCATACCATGGCATTACATGTAGCTTCAGAAAGGATCAAGAGATTCGAATTCAATAGTATTCAGTATTCAGAACCTGATGTACGGGTAAGAGTATAGGGTGAACTCGAGGGGGCATCCGTGGGAATTCAGCTTTCTGACACCAGTCAGAATGTTCAGCAGCATTACAGTTTCAGCCTTCTGACACCAGTCAGATCGTCCAGTATTTATTATTTAGCTTTTTAGCTAATAGCTAGACTGGTCAGCCCACATGGTCAGGATGTCGAATCCCTGTGTTCACCAAGTCTGATCAGTACAACAGGTACCTTCAGGTATAGAGAGGTATTCAGATGAATGCATCCACAGTATTTTCAGTAGCATGACATGACATACACATCATGACATGAATAATAATGATATCAGTGAATGAATGATAATCAGTAAAGCAGTTTCAGATTCCAGCAAGCGCATAGATGTATGAATAGGGTCGAGGCCAGGTATGTTTGTGATTGTTTGTGCTTGCTTGGGTTGAGGGAAGTGAGGAGCGCTTACTGGGTGATCTTTATCACTCATCCCCTTCATTCTTCTATCTTTTTCAGGTGTTCGTGCTGTTTCGGAGGAGCGGGTGGTTCGAGGCTGACGGAGATGGCCCACACCACAATCTCAGGATGTATATATATGTTTTGGACCTGTGTGGTCATGTTGTAAATGTTTTATGTAATCAGATGTACAGAAACAATATGTATATATGTGATAAAGGCCATTGGGCCCATTGTACATAACAGACAATGTATATTTCAGTCGATGTATTTCAGTAAAGCTTTCGCATATGCAATGATGTATAGTTTCAGCTTTATTTATTTTCGTAGGATTCCCATCGCGGGTACCCGAGTTTCCAGATTATTAATAAAAGCTCCCCGTATTATTCAGCAGCAGGGGTACTCGTGGCGACAGGTCTTACAACCATTGTCATTGCCACTGCCATTGCCACTACCACTGCCACGCTTACTGGTACCTATAAAATAAAAAGGAAAATGAGTATGTAATAATCACTTAGTAAATAAGAGTCATTTGCTCTAAACTAGTCTTTCCCACTAATTATGTCGTTAAGAGAATCTTTGCTAACTCCTTAATTGTGATGATTGGGAATATATTATGCTACCCTATTTGTGGTGACCCTTTACCTATATGCACAACTAATTATGGTGAAAACATGTAATTGAAAGTGTACTTAATTGATTGGTACTAATCTAGTTGGGTTAGACATAAGGATTTAACACCTAAGTCTCTTAAGTTGCTATTATATAATCATCTTTCCCTATGCACATCTATTGGACTATGGTGCTCTTTATGCCTTGCGGTAAGTGTGTGTAAGAAGACTCTTGTAAATGCCCTCTCAAATTTATATCCATAAGGACATATCTAAACTATCATGAAACGACACATCCTATGGGTGTGTTAAAAAAAACGAAACTGCGAGACGACTCCTACACCTATTTGTGGATAACATAGGTCCTTATAAGTATTATAAGGTCGAATTGTGGATAACATAGGTCCTTATAAGTATTATAAGTTCGAGACCTTGACGTATTTATGGGCTAATAGGAATCTAGGTTTGACTATGAGATGTCCTTGTTATATCTTTACACCTTGAACTATAGACATGCAACTAACCGGTCCCATATGGAAAATCAATGTTATGATATGTTCTCATACTAAATACATGTCACCATTATTTAGTCATCCTAATAATGACCAAGAGGAGTGAATGAACGAGTTCTTGAGTCATCACATAGTGATTAAAGAGTCGTCATCCAAATTTCACTTTAAAAAAGATTAACAAAAATTGACAATCGTTAAATCCCGTATGAAAGACTTAAATTATTCTCGTCTACCCAATTGATGAGTTTGAAGAGTTAGGTATAATATGGAAAAGTCTTGGGCACTTATTTACTACCAAGTGGTGTCCCCCAAAAAATTTGACAGCCTTCTTGCTCTTATTTAATCCTAAGACCATTGACCTACTAAAAAATAAACAAAAAAGGGGTGAGTGATAAAATCACTCAGCATGTGTTTCCTATCTTTAACATAAGTAGATTTCAAGCTAATCCTATTAATGACTTGTCATATTACATTCTGCTTTTGTGTCCTTTCTATTATTTATCTTTGAAATGTTTCTAATTCTGTAGTATCTTTTATCTTTATATGGTTTTATTTCTCAAGAAATATTGTACATGACATGATGTGCATATACTAATATCATGTGAATGCTGAATAATCATAAAAACTTGCCCTTGGGCATGGATTTTTAAAAACTCTTTTTGAAATAATAACTATAATCTGAAGATCCTGAATATACACATAGTATATACATGAAAATTGTCTCTAAAAATATTGTATTTAAAAATAACTACTATATTGGTCAAACTGATAAATACAAGGATTCGACACCTTGACCATGTGAGTTCAATCCTATAAAAATCTACTCATGCATAACTAGCACTCTCTCTAATGAACTTGATCAAAGACCATATTCTTCCTAGTGGATATTGGTTTTTCTCTCTAATGGATGTACAAATTTATAGGTTTCCTCTCGTATTCACCCATAACTGATGTTTAGAACATCATATGTTTATACTTTAAAAACATGATATTGGATTTTTGGTCTATTTTTGAAAACTCTAGTATGACATGTCATGCTATATGCTACTAATCATGCATGATATATTGTTTTCTTTTGATATTACTTAATTTTGTATGCTTAAAGGTGGCTTAAACATGTTTAAAAGTGCTTTATAATTAATTTTGTATTTTTCTTAATGTGCACGTGCATGTATTACTCATCACACAGTCATGCAAGGTAACACACAAGACCATATGTGAATCATGCCTTTGGTTATACTAACTTTTGGAGTTTTATCTTAAAACTTTGGCTTAGTACACAAGTGTGTGGTGTAAGACACACAGACATGCCTTAAGGTATAAGGCCATGTCCTACACTCGCACGGATGTGTGGCAACTTATACAAGACTCTCATGTCTTGCTTATACGAGCATGTGAAATTATGATTTAGCATACGGTTATGTCTTCGCTTACACGAACATGTGTCTAGGCTTTCTAAGCATGCATGACTACGTGCAAGGTTGTGTTATTACAAAAATAAGGTTACACATTCGTGCACCTGTGGGTATATAGTCATGTGCTTAACTTAATCTCTGCAATACCTGTCTAGAAACCCAAAAATCCCAGCCATTCTCACCCAAAGCATAACCAAATCTCAAACTAGCACTCTTACACTTAATACATCAACTAATAAGCATGCTCATTTCATCAATTTATCAAAAATCATGCAAAGTGTCTCACATTTCTCAAGATAAAGCATCAAAGCATATATACTTCAAGATTTTCCATAATAACTTATCAATAAACATCAAAAGCATCATTTAATCATCCAAACATGTTAAATAAGTCTCAAACATATAACAAATACTCTTGGAACCCAAAACAGGGAAGACATGCTATGAAACAAGGTAAAAAAGGTAAGGAAATACTTACATCTAGCCATGAAAGATGTCTTTGTCTTTCTCTCTCTCTGGCTGCTTTTAGCTCTTTGATCTGGACTGTGGATGTTGGTTGGATGCTCTCCGACGTAGGCTTCACTAGGAAGAAGAAGGGAAAAAGCTAGGTAAAATAAACTAGGTGAGAAACTAAGAAATAACTTGGCATTCATGGCAGAACTAACACCACGCATGGCCATTTGCTTGAGGCACACGATCGTGTGTCAAAGGAAATTCATATATTTCCCTTCTTCTCGCACATTACATAAATACTCTCAGGAAGACTCATACACATATCACAACTAGCTTCTAAAAGACTATTTTATCCTTAAAACCTCTGACTCAATTTTCTATCATAAAATCTCACTTTTAACCCCAATTTTTAGTCTAAAATGACCATTCTACCCTTAAGCTATTACACATATCGATCAAGAAGTATCCTTATACTATAATACTACCATATATATATATATATATATATATATATATATTACATTAACCATTTCATAAAACATATGTAAAAATCTTAAATAATAGTCAATCATAATCTTAATGCAAAAATAATAACTTAAATAAAAACATAATATAAACTCATTTATGAATAATACCACTTGATTAAACTTTCATTAATTGTAAAACATAAAATTGTTTACAAAAGTAAACCATAAGAATTGCTTTGAAAACATGAAAACTAAAATGTAACATTGCATCATTCTTGAATATAGCTTTGATAACTGCAACATTTCTGTAGCTACTCACCAAGTGAAAATAAATTTAATCTACAAGGAGAAAGGATTGGGATGAGTGACAAAAATCATAATCCTTAATTTTAACATACAAAACCCTTAACCTTGAATTCATATCATGTCTTTATTTCTTGATTATTAGCTTATTAATTTATCTTAATTCCTTCTAAATCTTATTTTAGTCCTTCTCTCTTGTACATGAATGTTATGACATGTATGTCATACTAAAATCATGTTGAAAACTACTTAGCTCAAAGGCTTTCTTTTCTTAAAAAATTGTTCAAAATCATCATCTTGGAAAACATTTTATGATTTAACTAAAGATCTTATCATAAGAAGTTAATATCATCAACTCGGAGATCTTAAAAAAAACTTATCATAAAATTTGTTATAAAATATCATAAAAACTTGTATGCTGATTAAACTGATGAACACAGGGATTTGACACCCCGATAATGTAAGTCTTACCTAATACATGACCAACATTCAATTTCTATCAAGTTTAGCTAATGATAGTGACTAATTTCTAATGAACACTAGTTTTTTAATTTCTAACGAGCATGCAAATCCACAAGTGTCCTCTTGAGTCTATCTCTAATAGATGTCTAGAATATTATTTTTTTAAAATTTATGAAAGATGTATTTTCGGCCTAAAGGTCCAAAACGTGTTAAACATTTTTCATCTCTTTTGCTTAATTCCTTCTTTATTTTTCTATTCTAGACATTGCGCATTGTTGTGTAGTTTAAAGATACATAATTGTGCTATCTTAAATTCCAACTAATATGGAGTTGACTCGCCACATGGTTGTGACTCACCAACTCATAGTCTTGTCACCATACATAACATAAACAACTTAACTTTTCCTCTTTTATGGCCATGTAGAAACATTCCACATGATCATAATGTTGTAAAACTCTAACACACACACGATCGTGTGTCATGATCTACTTTGACATATCACAACCAAACATGCATTGATCTCAACCAAACCACATTCAATCGAGCTCATTTAACAAATAAGGCATTTATATGACATATATATGTCTAATACAACAATAAAATACAATAGATCATGCTTATAGTTCCATCGTCATCATATTTCATCATAATTTCCTTTATAAAATTAAATCCAATCCATTTCATTTCAAATTATCACAATTACAATTGAATTATTTGTTTCATATAATATTATTCCAATCATAGAGAAAGCATACCTTAACAATAGCTTCCAACATAAATTATGCATTTCACTCATAATTCATGCATTTCTTTTCAACTAAGCTTAGATCTAGGATTATACATGCTTAATTCAACTTCTTCACATATAAATACAAGTTATTCATCATCAAATCATACTTAACTTTCATCGTAGTAAGCTTAATCATGATTTCAGTAGAAGATCAATCAAGAAGATTAAGAATCATACTTACTTTATTTGCTTATTAATATGCTCTCTTTCTAGCTGGATCTTCTTTAAAATCATGATGATCAAAGCTCTTTGACATCTTCAACATTCTCTTATTTTCTCTCTCCAGAATGATTTACTTTTTAGTATTTAATTGCAAATAAAAATTTCAAATGTGAAGCTCTTTATTTAGGTGACACATAAATGGACATGCACGGTCATGTTCATATATACACACAAATGTGTTTAACGAGATATTTTAAATTTTTTGTCTTCTATATTGTGTATATATGACAACCCTTCAAGGTGACATATGTACGATCAAAAATAAAGTCTAAAATGATTGTTTTACCTCTTACAACAATTTTAATCAAAATAGATGCATAAAGATAATTTAAATCACCCTTCTGGTTCCATGATTTACCAATTACTGAAACCTGGGCCATTATATCTCTTACCTTTTTATGAGAATTTTGTCCCTTGAATTACACAATTAAAGCAGTAAGGATAGGAGGAATTGGAAACAAAAGTCAAATTGTCAATCTCAAGTATAAGTCACAATCTCAACAGTTGTTGAAAACATCCAAGTCAACAAGACATCAAAAAGAGGTAGAAAAGTATTCATACATAAGCCACATCTACATCATCACACACAATAAAAGCATCTTTTCCACCAAGCTCAAGTGTAACTGAGCTGAGCGTCTCAGCAGCATTTCTCATTATCAACGGAAAATCGAACATGATAACCAAGAAAATTATGAATAGTGTAGTTGCTTCTCTATCAGTTGGCGTTATATGAAATATCTTCCCCAAATAAGATTTCCACTTCCAAGTTGTTATGTTCGAAGGTAAAGTGAGAAAAATAAAACTTACAGAACAAAACTGATATTCGTGAGCACAAATTATTAGAGTGGAACACAAATATTTTTGACCAGTTTTGCACATGTAAAAATTAATAGATCGTCATGCGAGAATGCCAATTGAAAATTCTGTTCAGCAAATGGTCTCAAAACTAAGAACTATATATATATATATATATAACAGGAGGACCATACCATCTTACCAACTCTAAGTGATCCAACAGATTTTAGCAACTGATGACACTAATGCTTCCCCTGTTTCGGCAAACCTAGCAAGAAGTGTCCATTTAATGCCAGATATACAAAACTGACCTCAGCGAGTATAAGAAACTCATAAAATTGCACTCAGAGCTGCTCTTCAATCTAGTGGGCAGAATTTTGCTGGGGCAGAGAGATTCAACGTCCATAAGAACATTTATCCGTCATTTCTCAGTCAAGTAACAAAAATAAGTATAGTCTGTGTTAGTGGTAGGCACATCACCTTTTATAAATTTGATGTGGAAGATGTTACTTTTTCCTGTAGCCGCAACATAGTATATAAATTTTTATGTGGAATTTGAATTTCAATATCTACCAGTTGTTTGCCCAAAAAATCTTTCTCCAATAGGACTAGGGTTTTATATTATATAATCCTTTTCAGGGTCCACCTCTTGCTGGAAAGTATGATATGGGACTCATATGCTTGCTAGAGCATTCTGATAAGCTTCAAGCCCTTGTGGATGATGCCGTAGATAAAGGAGCAGAAATTGTTGCTCGTGGAAGTTTTGTGCACTACTGTGATTGTGACCGTTAACCACACATGAAGTTAATGCAAGAAGAGTTTGCAAATGTCTATCCGTCATTTAAACTCGACGCACAGCATTTATCTTCCTAGTATAATAATTTATTATTGCATAAAGCATTTCACATGTAGAGGATTTTTTTTCCAAGGCTATCATAAGGCTGTGATTTTAGTTTACGTGAAATGTGACTATTTTGCGGGCATTTGGACCAATACTGCCAATAATGACATTTAGCACAGACGAAGAGGCTGTGCAACTTGCCAATTATTCACGATTTGGACTTGGCTGTGCTGTCTTCTGTGGAAACCGGCACCGTGCCAAATAGATAGCTTCCCACATACACAGCGGGTTTGCTGCCATTAACGATTTTGCAGCAACTTATATGTCAGGTAATCAAATGCATTCTTATGAGCATTGTGCACTCAATTTCTTCTTGGATTCAATTTGATCTGATAATAGTTATAACATTATTTGCATATGGTCAGTCTGTACAAAAGCCATTCATCTTTTTCTGCCTTACAGGTTGTCTATGTGCGCAATTTTCTCTTACTTTTTTTTTAAAATTATTTTAGAAGAAACTATAGATTTAATATTATGTGAAAACTAAATGAAGTAACAAAAAGTTGAGCGACAGATTACTAAAGTAAAGCTGCCTTAATATTTTCCAGTCCCTACCATTTGGTGGTGTGAAATATAGTGGATTTGGACGATTCGTTGATATAGAGGGATTACGGTGGTGGCCTTATATCGAAACGAAGATTCAAAAGCCCTTTCAGGTCAGTTTGTAAAGCTTTTATCGTGTAGACTCTAATCATGCTTTTATCCTTCTAGCCTTTTGATTTTCTCTCCTGAATGTAGTTTCCTATCGTAGAGAATGGCTTCGAATTTCAAGAATCACTTGTAGAAGCACTTTATGGCTTGAATCTATCGGATCGGTGGCGAGCATTGGTCAATGTGTTGAATATGCTTACAGAACAAAACACGCCAGCCAGCAGTAGAAAAAATGACAGTTAATGCAAACATGCTCGTGAGTTTATTAGGTTGTTTGCAACGATTGGATCTTTGCGCTTGCTATTTGTATGTTTCTCACCCATGTTCAAAACAAATTAATTCCATCCTCTTATAATTTTACTTGCTTTGATTTAGCCCATACATGATGCTTCCTGACTTCGAACTCATCGCCGAAACGTCCAGCTTGAAATTCTATAATTGGATGTTAAACTGTCTTGATCACTTGCAGATATAATTACATTAATTTATTTTTCTGGAGAGAGCTTCCTTGGACATATATAAGTAATAATTTTTTATTTTCATTTCTCAGCACTACATGAGCAAATCCTCAATCACATTTTATCAACCTACCCTGTGCCGCACTTTGGGACAACCTTGTTTGTATGGCACTTTAATTTGAGCCACCACTGATTTTCAGTTCTTGATTTCCACAGTTGATCGGCGTCCTGTGTACTTCCAAAAATTACTGCACGACACCATACAGACTTAACCTGTTGGTGCAATATTTTTCCTTCTATTGCAAGTCAAAACGCGAGCAGGCAGGTAGGATTAACCTTACTCACATTTCAGTGCACGAGTGATCTCCCATGGATAATACGCATCATAAGTCTGCGGAGTTAGACCCTCTACTTGTCTCCTGCAATTAACTAATACAACCAGGAACCCTTCATTCTCCAGTGACGACGGATACATAATTTGTTCTTCCTGAATACAACTCAAAATTTGTAATATTAATATTCGAAATATCCCTCATATCATAAACAAAAGAAAGTTAATGAATCAATATTAGCTCGCCGGAGTCCTATGTGGTTTATAATGTGCATATAGTGCATAAGTGACTTGAGGATTATATCTGTAGGGGCGATTATAATAGAATACCTCTAACTCCAATTAAATGTTAATAAATTTTTAGCCAGAGTAAATTATTTGGGAAAACCACAAAAAGAGGTTAGTAGATTTATTTTGAGTAATAAGTTGATGATTGCTGGTGTGTTGGTAAATAATTGTGTAACAATGACCTTAATTCAAAAGGCCGCATTTGGGTGGCTTGGAATGGAGAGGTTGTTCAAGTGAGAGTTCTTAAGATGCTCCACATCATTCATTGTGAAGTTTTGGCCATTGGGAATGGTTCTCGCATGTCAGTTGCAGTTTCTACTAGGGGTGTCCCTTGGCTTGCTCTAGCGGACAGCCTTTGAAGAAGAGTTTGCCCTTTTGGAGGACTGGAGATACATGGGAACTTATTTTACTTGGAGCAATAGGAGTGAAAGGGGGAGTGGAATTGTGTGAAAATTGGATAGAGCTCTTATTTATGAGGACTGGCGTGAGAGTTACCATGGGGTTCTTGCCATCTTCAATCCCCAAGGCATCTCAGACCATAGTAGATGCCTTACTGATTTTGGTTTGGAGGAACGTTCAAGACATACTCCTTTCAAGCTCTTAAATTTTTGGGCTACTCATAAAAGCTTTCTTCCTGCAGTGGAGGAAACATGGAAAGAGGATGTTCAAGGCAGCCTGATGTTTTGCTTGATAACTAAACTCAAGAAACTTAAAAAGGTTTTCAAAGAGTTATACAAGAAGGATTTTTGGTGTATTTTCAAACGGGTTAAAGAAGTTAGGAGCATCCTTGACAACATGCAAGTTCGGCTAGCTCACACTCCCATGGATTATGACCTTTGCTTGGAAGAAAGAACCTTGGCCAGCAACTTAAGGAGACTTTGTTTGGTGGAGGAAAGTCGTGCTAGGCAAAAATCTAGCATTCAACGGCTAAAGGAGGGGGACAACAATACAAGGTATTTTTTCAAGTGCAGTTAAGGGCAAAGGAATAGGAATGCTATCAATGGATCTTTTGTGAGGATTGCTCTAGCTCAAATGATAAGAAGAAAATCAACAAGGAGCTCATCAACGATTTTAAAGGCATTCTCAATGTTTTGGGTAACTTGGTGGACTTGAATGGTCTTCAGGAACTTTCTCTCCTACCATATTGATGATGCTATGGCTGTGAACATGAACAAGAATGTCACCAAGGAAGAGATCAATAGTACTTTATCTGCCATGGGTGACAGCAAAGCCAAGGCCCCATGGTTTTGGTGCTTACTTCTTTAAAAAAGCATGGAACATTGTTAGGAAGGATGTGGCTGATGCTATCAAATACTTCTTCCAATCCGGCTTCCTTTTAGAAGAGTTAAATTGTACTATCCTTGCCTTTATTCCTAAATGTGCTAACCCTTCTCATTGCAAGGATTTCAAGCCAGTAGCCTGTTGCAACACGGTCTATAAATGTATCACCAAATGACTCAAAGGCATCCTTCCATACTTCATCAACACAGCTCAAGCAACCTTTGTGGGGGATAGGAGAATTGGTGACAACATCCTCCCTTGCCAAAAACTTGTCCGCAACTACCACAAGCCATGACTCCTCATTTTAGGTAAAATGAGTTGGAAAGAGCCATCTTCGGAGGGAGAGTGTTTGGGAGATTAGGGACGCTAGTGATAGCCCTTGAACTTGGAGGAAACTTCTCAAGCTTAGGGATGAATTGAGGTGCAAATTCAAAGTCAAAATTAGAGATGATAAAGATACTCTCATTTGGTTTGACAGTTGACACCCCTTGGTTCCCTTAGTAGAGAGATTTGATGAGCATGTCATATATGATTTGAGCCTTGGCCATCATGCTAAGGTGAGCGATGTTATTGAGGACGGGATGTGAAAATGGTCGCTAGCTAATTCAAAGGAGATGCAAGAAATTAAAGATAAGGTGTTGTATTCTCTAACCACAACTAAGGATAAGCTATTTTGGGATCCAAGACCGAGGGGTGACTTCACTGTCAAGAATCTAGGGGAGAGATTCAGCCTAAGGGTGGGAAAGTTTTTTGGTTCAACTTTGTGTGGTCCAAGAATAATAGATTCTCTTTAATTCTTTGATAGGTTTAAGGAAGAAATGGCAACCAAAGGTAAAATGGCTAGTTGGGGTCCCCTTAATCAGGCTACTTGTGTTCTATGCACTAAGGAAAATGAGGATTTGGATCATCAATTCTTTAATTATAAGTATAGCATGAGAGTATGGAACTGCATCCTAGATGTGCGTGATAAAAGGTATATTCCTCAAGATTGGAGAGCTTACATTGAAGGCCTAACTTGTAGTTGGAAGGAAAACAACCTTAGAAGCTATTTATGAAAGTTAAGCCTTAGCACCACTATCTATCACTTGCAGCAAGAGAGAAACAACTAGGTCTTCTCTAAAGGAATTCAAACCAAAGAAGGGATGATTATAAGAATTAAGAGATTGCTGTGAGACAAGGCTTTCAGAATCAAGAATGTTATAAGAAGCAGAGAGAACCATCGATTGGCTAAGATATGGATGCTCCCCGATTGTATTTTCAAAGAAGTGCTTTAGGCTTGGCTTTAGGAGAGATTTTGGTTGTTTGATGCGGTGAGTCTTTGGTGTGTTCTTGAATCTATATTTACAAGAGTTTAGATAAGTCTTCAAGCTCCTTAGGCTTGCCCTTGATGTTCTTTTTCTCTTCTATCCCTTGTTGTTTTCAGTTTCCCTCTCTTGAATTTTATCTTGCCCTTGATTTTAGATAGACTTTCAAGAGAGATGAGAGCTTAGTTTCTTTGGTTGTACCTTTACCTTGGGACTTGCCAATCAGATAGGCTTTGTTTTGTTCCTTCATTATAACATTCGATGCTCTTTTTGTGCTTCTTGACCTAAGCTTTGGGATTTGTCCTATGGCTAGGCTTGTTGTACAATTTCTTTTTAGCTTTAATAAATTTACTTACCAAATAAAATTTTTCAATCAAACCTAATTCTTTTAACAAAATAAATTGATGATAAGAACATAAAAACTATCTCAACTTTCCAAAATATTGAAAAGAACAATTGATAAGAGACGGTTGCCAAATTGAACAAGGTCAAATGCAATTTCATCAAAATCACATTTAAGCTAAATACAATACAAAAAGATCATACCAACCAAGTGACGCTTCAAACCAAAAAATTGACAATAGTTTTTGAGGATAATATGACAATAATTTATTTGTATAACAACATATCATAAGTTAGAAAATTGTAATTTCCCAAACTTTGGTTGAAATAATAATTTACTCTTCTATTAAACAACAAAGTAAATTATTCTCTTTTAAAAAATATTCAGTTTTCATGAATTTTCTAGTACAAATCAGGTGAGGTCGAAAATAAATGTCTTTAATTTTGGCCTCTCTCTTATATAAAATCTTTTCCTTAGTCTTAAACCCAGGTTTTCATCATGTGGATTAGTTTAACAGCGAGGTTACCGATCCTAACATTACATCATATAATGAAATGGACGTACTAATCACCTTAAAAAAAAAAAAAAAAAAAAAACCAATGAGATCAGGCATTACCTCAGGTAGCTCATAGAATTCATCAGGAGATATTTGAAGTAACTCTGTTGCAGTTTGACCAGTACACCATGCAGAAACTTTAGCACGCTCATCAGCTAAAGTGATTTTCAAGTGGAAAGTGCGAACAATTTCAGTATTACAATTACAGTGACAGAAACTGCATTCAAAAGCCCCATCAGGCTTTTCGTTGACAAAGTGACCACAGAGGCCATGTGAAAATCTTGTATTAACATAACAGTGATCAATTTGGTCTAGCCAAACTCGACATATCTGTAAAAGTTTTCACAAAAAAAATATTAGCACCAATCAGTCCAATTTGATTTATGCCATACAACCTTCTTCAGACTACTATATCAATAATGAATAACTAACAAAAACCAGAAATTTACAGATAACCATACATGCATATAGGCAGTTGAGTTGGATAGATTAGAAAGACATGACAACCTATGAAGACAAGATGAATTTAACAATGCCGGCAAGCAACTAAGATTCACGAATGAAGCTCCATCATCCTTCTCAAACCATTGTACTTCAATACTGTCGAACATATTAAAACAATTACATAATGAGATGTTGTATTGTGGCACTTTGAAGCATAAAAAGGACATATTTTGGTGAATACTGACTCAGAATGATTCCATTTTTTATGTCCATTACAATTTCAAAATTTTAGGACTGGTTAAAACAGACTCAGAAATTACTATACATCAATGACGTGAAAAAAACTTATCAACTGTAGGGTACCAATTTTGTTTCGTCTTAGAGCATGACAAGCCAGATATATACACCACGTGACCAAGGCCTACTCTTCCCAATGACCTGAGAAACAAAACCTTTTAATAATGGAGTAGGTAAATTTTATAATTTATGAAAGCAACACGTGTTACAGTAAGTAGAACTGATTAAACTCTTTATTAGTACCAAGACTCCGTAAATTGAAGCTTTGCACAAATAGCTCCTGTTGTATCCTCAATTTTCAAAGAGAAAACAAGTTCTGCAGTATTTTGTTCACGATAAATATCTGTTACGACACCATAGAGGCTGATGCTGGTCATTTTATCATGAAGGTTGCTTATCAAAAACTGCCAAATTGACAAATCAAAATAATTCAATTAAACCAGATATACCACCCATATGTCGTGTGCTGAGATAAAAATATTTATGGGCAGCAATTACAGAGCTTGAAATTCCATCGCTAACCACAATATTAAAAGAAACAATCAAGAAAATTGTTTGAAGATTGATAGCACGTTACACTTTACATTTAGGGAACACTTCAATAGCACTTGAAAGTACAAGAGATAATATACTCACCTGAAAAGGGTAGTTACTGAAGTCAATGGACCCCTGAGAATCACAAGGCAATGTCACTTGAGAAACTTTGGGACCCTGACTAGGATAGACTGCCGTTGGCAGCCTTAATCCTTGGTGTCTATTTTGTGTCAATGCTACACATACCTGAGGAGTACAGAGGTTAGCTCCATTTTCAAAAGTTAACAATTTTTTTTAAATAACAATCTATACATTACTTGTTCCTCATGTTTGACGAAAGGCACTATATACAATTGTGTTTCACTACCATATTCAAGGCAAAACTTGTCGCCTGTTTCTATAGCACTCTCTTGACAACTTGCAATATATGGTCTATCCAATGCAAGCATACTTCCAACACTACAATACAAGAAATTGCTGCACATAAATAAGTAGTGTTCATAGAAAATAATATGAGGAATTGAAGATGCAGCTGGTGCAAGATTTTACCTGAAGAGATTGGCTAGGAGAACCTGCTCACCCCACAAAAGAAATTTTAGCCTGATGCCATTGGTATCAATAAGTGTGATTTGCTTCCCCTGTAAACTGCCAAATGTTCCCTGAATTTCTAGTAATCCAATGGATTCAATCCTACACATAAATAGGAACAGAGAAATGTGTGAACTTTTTAAGCAAGGAATACTTATGATGCAGATCCTAGAGAAATTCAGAATTAATTATTTTTAGGATATTTTAGATTTTGATTCCTTTTGTAAGAAGTGTTAATGGTCTCTATAAAAGAGTTAAACATTCATTGAAATTTAGTTTATTCAGACATTATTTTTATAATACAAATTGAGATAAATACTCTTTTCAATCGTTAGTCAATTATTCTTTTAGATCGTGTGTCAATCTTGATCATCTGTCTCTCAAATTCTATTCTTCAATTTGTTCTACATCAGTTTGATTTCAGAGCTAATCCTTCATCAATTTAGTATCAGAACCAAGTCCTACATCAATTTGATTTCAGAACCCAAATTCAATATTCTCCTTCCTGTCAACTCCAGTTTTCACATTCAATTTCGACATCCTGTTGAAGTTCTCATTTAAGTAATTTAAAAAAAAGAATTTTGTGAAAAAAAAGTTATAAAAAAATTTTGCCACTAAAAAAGTCCAAACAAAGATAATGTAGAAGTCTAGATCCACAACCAGCCGCCTCAAGCTCAATTGCCGCCTAGATCAATCTCCACCGCACCATCGTTGCATCACCAATGTCGTCTGTTTGTCACCAGCACCTAATTAACATCGTCTATTCATCACTAGCACCTAAAGCGTCTTCTTCGCAACACCAACGTTGCATCTTAGACAATTCAATTGTCATCATCATGTTTCGCCGAAGCCTTCCTTTGTTGTCACTGGCCTCTAGCGTCACTAAATACAGGCCATGCTCCTTTTGAGTGCAATTTCTAATGAGTCTCATGTTAGTGTATCATCCCTTAGGTGTTATCATTGTCATGATAGGGTTCATGTAGCAACTCAAAATTCTAAAAGTGCCTTCACCTTATAACAACCCGAGACCCAGGAATACTCTGACTATGAAAAGGAGATTGTGAAACTTGTAAAATATTTTGAAGATGAAAATGAGTTAATAGATGAAGGTGATCATGTCAATGTTGTTAGACATGTTTTGTTTATAGTTGTAGATGATGACTGAAAAAAATCAATATTTTTCAAATTTCATAAAAAAAAGGAGAGATCTTGTAAGTTGGTTATTGATGGGGGTAGTATTATAAATGTGATTTTTAAGTCTATTATAGATAAATTGAGTCTTAAGGTAAAACTACATCCCAAAGTTTTTTAGAGTTGTATGGGTAAACAAGACAACCTTGCCCATCACTGAGAGATGTCGAGTCTCTACTCAAATGAATAATTATCAAAGTGAGATTTATTGTAATATGCTTCCTATGAATGTTGCCCATGTTTTTTTAAGTCATCCTTGGTTATATGACTTTGATGCAACTAATCATTGTAGGGACAATATTTATAAGTTTAAATATAAAGGGAAGAAAATCACTTTAAAATCTGTTAAACTTATTGAAAGTAGCTCTAAGCTTAAAGTAAAACCTACTTTTGAGCCCCCCAACAAATACATCCAAATTTTAAGTTAATATACTTTTGAGAAAAAAGGGGATTGAGAGTCATGAAAATTATAAACTTGCTAATGATATGCATCGTAAAAATAAAGAATTTAATATAAGTGATTATATTATGATTCATATATGTTCTGAAATGTTACCTATGAATTATTTTAAAAAGCTTAATGCTCGAGCTATTAGTCCTTTTTCCATTATTCAAAAACTTAGATTTAATGTATATTTACTTGTTTTGCCTGATCATATAAATATTAGTCTTGTTTTCAATATGGAAGATCTAACACCTTATCGAAATACTTTTAAACCTCCGACTTGCTTTCTAGTGTTTCAACAGGTTAACCTATGCCTAAAGCATCAATTCTACCACACCAAAAGGATTACATTAGAGACATATTGAAAGATGAGATTGTTGCCTTAGATCAAGGAGGATTACTTGCAAATCAACTCTTCGGAGTCAAGTTTTTTTAACTAGGGGAGAATGATGTGGATCCTAGAGAAATTCAAAATTAATTATTTTTGGGATTTTTTTATTTTATTTAGTTTATTTTATTTAAGAAAATTTTAAATTATTTTATTTAGGAATTTTAAGTAGATTTTGATTCCTTTTATGAGAAGTATTAATAACTTATATAAAGAGCTTAAACATTCATTGAAATTCAGTTTATTCAAACATTATTTTCATAATACAAATTCAGATTAGTTTTTTTTTCAATCGTTAGTAAATTGTTTTTTTAGATTATGGGTCGATCTTGATTATATGTCAATCAAATTCTATCTTTTAATTTGTTCTACATCAATTTGATTTCAGAGCTAGTCCTATATCAATTTAATATCAAAGCCAAGTCTTACATCAACTTACCTCATCTGTGACTAAACAATCATAAACTTTATAATACTATTAAAATTATACCTAGTTACAAACTTTACTTTTTAAGGAAATGCTTATCCATATAATGTGAGAACTTGTTGATCATAAAGATTATGACATATAAACTAAGGAACAAGATCTTTTAACTTAATATCCTTATTTAAGTTGAAACACAAATTTTCAACCATGGGTATTTTGCAATCCAATGGATTTGAGAAAGAGTCTAGAGAGAGTTATTTTGTTTGCCACCTTAGCAATTCCTACACAAATTTATTGAATCCAAATCTGAAATTTGTGTAAAAAATTTAAGTCAAGATTTTAGGTTAAAAGATCCAATCGTATAAAATAATATGACATTATTATAAGATTTTTATATCATTTTTTTTATTTTTTAAAGTCATGTTTAGTTTCCAGTTATCTATTATCACAATACTACATTACTTTCAATAAAAAGAAAAAGTATAATTAGTTTTAGAGTGTACTACATTTGATAATGTCTGGTGTAACTAAATGAAGGTCTAAACACATTGTTGCCATACATTACCTTAATTTTTATCTTTCGTACCTGAAATGATAACAGCCTTAACATTGTCATATAGCAAACAATAACGAACTAAAGTTTCTTTTTTGTAACATATTTGCTCAACTTTTGTGAATAGAACTTACCTTGCATACAATGAATAAGAAGCCCTATCATTGACTGCTTCAAGAGAAATGGAAGAGAAAGAATCACAACAAAACTTAGCCCCTATCAAAATCACATCATCATCCTGATCCTGCAATATGGAAAATGAAATGTTACATATTGACATAAACGCCAAAAGGAAGAAATGGTATTAGTCCATAAGCTTACCCTTGATTAACAAAAAGCTTATGTAGTTACCTCATCTAACAGTATTACAAGATATTCGGTAGGAAGAAGTCGTGAACTACCAGAGCCTTCTCTGGTAGTTCGGAGATAGCATCCAGTGAGGAAAATTTCCCTTCCTTTCTTTAAAGTTCCATTGTGTGGATCCACCAACTCATAATATCTACAGTAAGAAAAATTTAATAAATCTACTGCCACCAAGCAAGCTGACACATGCCAGTTCATTGGCAAAGAGATAGTTTACATACTCAAAAGAACAAACTCATATACCGCAGAGGATTATAGTGGACATGGAGGAAGAGTGAAAAATATTGTTTATTGATTTTAAGTTTGGGCCCCTACATGTCAGTGATATCGCAAGAGTACTCAAACAGTAGGTAAAAGCTCTGGTTATAATGCTAAATATCGTCATAATTATAATATCATGGTTACATTTACCCTGAATTTTACAGCAAAATTAACAGTTATCAAATTCCACCTTTCATTAGAACAGTTTTGGCAACGCTAATATGGCAGACTGCAAGTTGAAATACAGCACAACTGCTTACCTGCGATGGAGATAAAGATCAATAGTATTGGAGCTCCAAAAGTCCCCTAAAGTAAGCATGTAAATGTTCGTACCTGAAAGAACAAATGTGTTAATGACGACATAAGCATTTCCTCCATTAATTTAGAAAATAAACAAAATATTTCATTGACCTCCCCTAAGATTTGGTTCAACTGCATATTGATTCCAGAAACATAACTTAGATTCTTAATAATCGCCATACTGTAAATTGTCATTGGTTTCAAAACCAAATATGCTTAGGTTCATTTAATAGACAATTCAAATTTCTATAATACAAAATATTTGCAAAATTTTTAGCATAGACATTTGTAAATGAAAATTATAAAACCCGCACCTGGAAGAACAAAAACATCGACAATAACAGCCTCCAAAGCGCTATTTAATGACAAAAACTTCTTCTCATAAATAGAATCAATCGAGACAGTGTTCGAGAGCTTAGGTCTCCGATGCTTCTTTTTCAGTTGATTTATAATCTCTGGTCTCTTTTTCGGAGCACCAGGCCTGCGTTGCTCGTTCCACGCCTTTAAAGCCAAAGTTAATCACATATTAACCCCTAATAATGACAAAACTTAGCATTTTTGTTTATTTTTGCATATTATGAATTTTTTTTAAAAAAAGTCCACCTGAGAAAGTTCAGAGAGAAGAATTGCAACGGTTACACCGCTCGAATAAGCAATACAAGTTTTAAGAATTCGAGACGCTATCCAACCCCACCCCGCCCCGCCGGTTTCCGATCCGATGTTATTCGGATCGAAACCACTTGCTTCTTCTTCTTCCGGCCACAGAGCCGACCTTACGTACTCGATCAATGAGAGAAACGAATCTTCGTCTTCTTCTATTTCCATAAGCGTCTCTTCGTTTTCGTGACTCATTTGTTGACTCACCGAGTCGCGACTAGCGAGAGCGCAAACCCTCGCTTGATACGATTTGCACAAAATTGGCGCGGGATTTTGTAGGGTTATAAAATTGGGTTGGGTTGGGCGGGCACTATAATCCGACTGATAATACTTGACCCTATTTTAACCCAAATCAGAGCCGAGTTTTCATTCTTTTTACATTTTAATTTCTGCCCCATTCATCTCAAACCGAGTTCTCATTTTTCTTATATATTAATTTCTGCCCGTTTTCATCTTAAATTGATAATCAGAACTCAGCTGAAAAAGATTTTGCATGTTACTTCTATTTAAATATAATTGTGGAAAGAATTTCCGCGTTCAAAAAAACCTTAAAAGCTACCATAAACTTATATTAGAATAGGTCTTAACCTAGTTCAATCAAACTAATAGAACAGTCAAAAAATCTTTAAGTATTAAAAAAAAAAAGCCAAAATCATCAACACCCCACCAAATCGCATCCCATTTTTGTTGATTTGTCTTTGTAGGTTCTAACAAAATCACATAAATAATTTATCAATTAAACCTCTTAATTTTAGTGTTTAATATACTAGATTATAGAGTATTGTAAAATAAAATAAGAATTACGCAAATCTAATTGAGTCATTGTTTGATGTTTTGAACGGTAAAGATTAAGAACAGATGTTGAAAGAGGTCTCCCTTTCCTTGATATGCTAAAAATCAAAAAGATGATGTGCTTATGGAATAAGTAACGTAAAAAAATTGCAGATTGGAAAGGGGATTAACTCTTTTATATAAAGAGTAGCTCAATAACTTAACAAGCTCAAACTGTATGGTAAAACTCAAATTAATTTTATGAAATGTATATAGGGTAAGTTCACAAACCAATCACATAATACCTAAACAATATATTTACTAAATCGCAATTTATCCAAGTTTTATAAAAATCAAATCTACAATTAATATTAACCCATAATTTGAAATAATCTAACATTCTCCGATTTGGGCAACATTAACTGATTTTATTAATTTAAATAAACAAATTTTTATTTCTCCAAATATATAATATTTTATGTTAAAGTGGCCACTATTTCAGAAAACAAGACAATCTAAAATAACATTTCGTCTAACAATCTTGTTAGCCTGATTATTAAATAACATATCAAAACAATTTATATATTTTAAATCGACACAAGATGAACATGATTATAATTATTTATAATCATACCACATGAATCAGTAATTTAAAAGTGTGGCAAACATAGCATCCAAATGTGATCATAAAAAATATGTTATTATCTGTCGGTCCTCACCATGATCTCTCTATTACAATATGCTTCACAAGAAGCTAGAGAGATTGTATAACTTTCAATAAAGCCTATATGTTTCATCAAAATTCTCAAGAAACATACCCATACAACTATTATACGTAAAATAAAACAGAAGTCTTGATACATATGTTGCATTATCAACATTCACACAATAATTATACTTAAGATATACCAAAAGTCTTGAGACAAATCTTATATTGTTAGGAAAAATATGTGCATATATCAAACAATAATGTGAGTATGATCAAAACAAAGTATCAACTCAATCATAATCAGTAATATAAGGCAACATGCATACATCAAGGACTTCCACTAAACCAAAGTAACAAAAGACTCTAAAATACGGATATTCTTACATGTTGTTTAAAAACAATAGGCCTAAGTCCTTTGGTTAGGGGATTTACTGACATTGAATTTGTATAAATGTATTCAACCAAAATTTCGCCTTTCTTCACTATAAGTTGGAAAAATAAATGTATATATAACAGCTCTTTATGACGCATAATCGTGCACCTAAGGCACATAATCGTGTGTCAAGGAAATCTCATATTTCCTTGTATTTCACGTCATACATGAAATATTCTCCCAATGAATACCCATGTACATATCACATATAGCTTTTAAATGATTAGTTTACTCTTGAACCTTCTCAACTGTATTTTTTATTATAAAATCTCACTTTTAGTCTCGATTTTCAGCCTAAATGACAATGCTAATTTCAGGATATTACAAAGGTAACCTTAATTTCTTCTTCTATGACTTGCCTTACCATGTCTCAAGCAATCTCACTAGGATTTCAAAAACCTACCACTTTTTTCAATTCCTCCTCCACTATCTCACTAAACTTGATAAGGACATTTTCGAAATGGTTTATAAATTCCTTTTTTATTAACCATCTTCACAAAATATGCCATGAATGACAATCTTATTTCTTCACCCCTAAACCTTTAAAGTTAATTAAAAAAAAAAAAGAGTATTCACTTTACAAGTCAATTAGCAGTGCCCTTAATTTATTTATTAGTAGCACAAGTGCAGTTGTTAAAAAACCCCAAGGTTTAATGAACTACAATTTCCCTCAAATTTTCAAATATGGCAAAAA
Organism: Anacardium occidentale; assembly: GCA_026122585.1. Taxonomy (NCBI): domain Eukaryota; kingdom Viridiplantae; phylum Streptophyta; class Magnoliopsida; order Sapindales; family Anacardiaceae; genus Anacardium; species Anacardium occidentale. Next base: position 300,429 of record JAJEJH010000078.1, read on the forward strand.
CCAAAAACTTTTAATGAGCTATGAATGATATAAACTTTAAATAAATAAGTTAATAACAAATATTTTTTACACAATTTATTATTACAAAATAAAGTGATAAAATGTAATTGAATGATTTAAATTAAAAATATACACTATCACATCAATATATATATATAATTTGACAATAAAAAATTAACCCTAGATATTTATATTATTTCTCTAATCACAAAAATTTGTGTTATTCAATCATAACTACAAGAAAGTATTGTCTGAGGCCTTGATTTCAACAATTTGTTTAATCTTAATATCTGAATTGATTCTTCCCACACTGTGATGTTGCAAACAATACACGAAACAACAAATACAAAATGCATTTCTTGAAGAAGATTGCGAATATAATCTTCATGATGTTAGAAATAATATACAAAAAAGAGGCAAATCCACGAATCCATGTCCACATAGCAAATGGATCTCTTCAGAGCATTACAAATCATTTTCTGCAAAAGAAATATACAACTTCCAAGTTGGTGGTAGTGGCGTTGGAGGGTGGCTCTCCACCAAGTGCCCACTTGAAAATAGCCCATCAAATCAGTTTCAAAAAGTGAAACCCGAAACACTTCACATGAATCACATCTCTAATCACCAAACAACCACATATTCTATGTACTCAGAATGAATGCGTGGTGTTACATCACTTTTGTTTTTCAATGCCATCATCCCCCTATTGAAAATTTTTCAAAAGAATTTGGCAAGAAAATTCAGCTCTTGCTGAAGGAATCAAATTCAACACCAAACTGCTATTGCTGATCTTGGATCTTCAAAGAGACTAATTCACTTTCTTGCTGTGGATTTCTAAGCCTAGAGCAATTAGGTAGCCATCTTCTAAATCTGTCAGGCCAGAACCTGGTAGGAAATTCTTCAATCAGAATACTAAATACAAAAGAAATGCAGACTATATTACAGCAACATATAAAATTATCAACTGCTACTTTTCAAATAAATATAAAGTGACAAATTATAATAATTGAGGATAGGCGACAACTAGAAACAATATCAATAAGATAATGGAAAACAACACTTGCACACTTATTTCAAGCACTAATGAACTCTGAAACACAATGGAGTCATATTAAAGGTCATTAAATATGGTAATCCCTGGACATAGCTAAGAACTGTTTGAGAATATCAATGAGTTAACGTCAACCACTGATGACATACTTCACGCACTAAAGAACTAGCAGGGGACATAAATTAACATATGGTGGTCAACATAATACAATGTAGATATGATTTCAATGCCATTTAAGTGGTAACCCAGCAGATGACTTTAGAATTCTTGAGACATGATTTAGTCCAAAGGAGGAAAAAGTAAAAGAATTTGCAACTTACAAATCCAATCTTTCACATATTGCCCGCCTCACCGAAGCATTAAGCCCATATGCTATTGAGTTAAACAGACCCTAAAACAAATAATCAGCACATACTAAAATCAGTTTCCGTATATGCAAAAAATAGAGCATTACATGACAAGCAGTAACTGTCATAAGTTTAGTTTCAGTAGAAGCTACATGCCACCCACAATTATATATGTATCACATTTAATTCATAAAATAAATGTCCAGGAACTTCTTGGTTCACTGTCACGTGCACAAAAGAGAAAAGTAACTGAAATAAAGAACCATTTATCCCTTCTCAGAGTTGAGAACATAAAAATAAGTGACATGTGATCAAGATAACTTTTTGCACACAAAATTTATTGTCTTCAGTAACAGCATCCTTGAGGTCAACATTATTTCTACTAGAAAAAAACTCATAATTTACAATCAATCTGAGGCAAAATATAGCATCAATCCGATGCATACACACTAACAAACAAAATCTAACCATAAAAACTATTATAAAAGAAATATAAGAGATAACCAGTGAGAGACAAACCAAATGGAAAGAGAGTGTATATCATAGCATGTTACCATGAGTGCAGCTGTCCCAACATCAAGAAATGTAAGCCAAAATATTTTGTGGCCTGGCTCAATGAAATCATGAATCCGGTTTATTGTGCCAAATGCCCATGATCCTATTAAAATGAGTGGATAATATCCCCACCGGTTCAAAGCCTACAAAAAAAAAAAAAAAATGACTAACAAAGGTAAGAGGGCTAAGCAATATATTAAATATTAACACAGTTTCCTTCATATGTAAGAATACCAAAACTTTCAGAGAGATCTATACCTACAAAAAAATAAGAACTAAAAACAAGATCATGAATAAAGGCAAGAGGACTAAGTAGGATATTTACTTTTAACATGGTTTTCTTTTAGAAAGTAAGAATACATATAAAAGCAAACCTAAGCCTCAAGGAAAGAGACCAAGGATAAACAACCTAAGCTCATCTTGTCTTAATATCTCCACAATTGCAAGATAGCGGACAAGAGAGCAAACAACCTAAGCTCATCTTGTCTTACTTTTAACATGGTTTTCTAGTAAAGTCAGTCATAGGGGATCAAGGCTTTCAACTTGTAAAAGAAAAACAAGACTAAAACATGGAAATAAAAAAGGTCAAGGGAAGATCCAAGGTAAGAGTGAGGTTGGGTGGAAAAGATGAATAAAGAGAAGATAGTACTGACAATGAAGACTCATGACACGAAGAAGGAAGAGTGGATGACATGACCGACAGGAATGACGAGGATAATTATGTGGCAACAATAGACGATGTGGCCATTGATATGGCAACATGCATAGCAACATGGCAAGGTCAAAAGACATGGTCATGTGGCTTGCATACATAGAAAAAATGAGGAAAGTCAAGTTTCCCAGTTGTGGAGAGTTTAAATTAATTTAACTTTCCTAATGTCTTTGAGTTTATTTAAAATCAATTTTCTATTGCTATGGAGTCTCAATTAATAAGTCTTTAATAAGTTCTAATGTGTTTAAAGAGTATTTTAAGTTTACAAAGTTATATTTTAATAAAAATCTGTATCTTGGAGTTTTAGTTTCCTATGAATAGGAAAATTAATTTTAATTCAAAGTCTATGTCTTAGTCCTAGTTCTATTATAAGTTATTTTATCAAAGGGTAAGTTTCCTAGAGTTTTAGTCTTAGTCAAATTAGAGTTTTTCTATTTTAATTAGGGCAGTTTCTAACATCTATGGGCTTAAGTCTTAGTAAATTCATTCATTCATTAATTCATCAATTCAAGTGATTATCAATAAAATTAAGATTTATTACGAATTGTTTTGCAAGTTCACATAGAATTCTTGTGCTCCTTTTCGTTGGTGTAGGACTCGACTCTGATATCAAACTAATATAGGACACGAAGAACAAAATAAATAATCAAATTCGGTTGATAAATGATCAAGATTAACAAAAAACCCAAAAGAACAATCGACTAACAATTGGGGATCGAAGAACGATCAAAATCAATGAATGACCCAAAAGAACAATCCACTAATGATTAAAGATAACTAATATTAAATTGCATTATCAAAATAATGTATGAATAACTAAATTATATAATGAATGTTTAAGTTTTTTATGTAAGTCATTAGTACTTATCTCATAACGAATCAGGTTCTAATTAAAATTCTTAAATAAAATAATATGAAAATCTTCCTAAATAAAATAATATAAATAAAATAAGCAAATAACCTTAAATATAATTAATTCTGAATTTCTCCATATAATATAGTATCTACATCATTCTCTTGGTTGAAAAAACTTGACTCTAGAGAGTTGATTTGCAAGTAATCCTTCTTGAGATAAAGAAATAAACAAATCATCAACCAATATGGCTTCGACTTCATCCTTTTACGGTGGCAAAATAAGCGCTTTAAGTATAGGTTGATCTATAAGAACACTAGAAGGCATAATAAGAGGCTCAAAAGTACATTGATAAGGTGTTAGATCTTCCATATTAAAAACAGGACTAATATTCATATGATCAAGTAAATCAAGTAAATATACATTAGATCTACGTTTTGAATAATAGGAAAAAGATCATTAGCTCGAGTATTGAACTCTTTAAAAAGTACTCTTTTAGAATGAAAATAAATTATGACATAATCACCTATATTAAATTCTCTTTGCTCCTATGATGTACATCTACAACAAGTTTATAGTTTTCATGAATCTTCATCCTCTTTCTCTTAAAAGTATATTGACACAAAATGTAAATATGCTTCTTGGGAGGCTTAGATGTAGGTTTTCCCTTAAGCCTAGGCTATTTTCAAGAAGTCTAAGAGGTTGTAAAACAATTTTTTTTCTTTTATGCTTAAACTCATAAGTATTGTCTCTACCATGGTTAGTTACATCAAAGATATAAGCAACATCTATAAGAAGCACATCATAATAAACTATATCTTGACAATTATCCATTCAAATAGGGACTAAATATTTCTTGGTAATTAGCAAGGTTGTATTGTTTACCTATGCAACTTTAAAGGGCTTGGAGTGAGATTGCTCAACCTGACTATGACAGACTTAAAAACTACATTTATAGTACTAGCCCTATCAATAACCAACTTACAAGATCTATCCCCACTTTCTATAAATGTATGAAAAATATTGGTTCTCCACTAGTCATCATCTACAACAGTAGACAAAACACGCCTAATAATATTGACATGCTCACCCTTAACTACTAACTCATTCTCATCCCCAGAATACTCTATAGGTTCCACAATCTCTTCTTCATAGTTAGAGGTCTCATCAGTCTCATGTTTTTGTTCTAAGATCAAAGCACGTTTAGGACATTGAATTGCTATATGACCCTTATCATGGCAATGACAACACCTAAAAATGAGACAATAGCATGGGACTCGCTAAAATATGTAACAAGAGTAGATTGAGGGGGAATACTATTCCTACACTAAACAGTAGTGATTTTACTTCTTAAGGTACTATTCCTAAGGATTGGACTAGAAAGTGACTTTGATTGAGGTGTCATAGTGTAAGAAACAACGACCCTTCTTTTAGACAACTTTTCTATTCCTATTACTTTGTAGAAGGCATGCTCAATATTTTCTAGGTTATGAATTCAACAATCATTTTAATTTCATCCTTTCAACAATTAATAAATCGATTAAGGGTGAATATAGGTTCTTCATTTAAATTGCATTTTAATTTTAATTTCTCAAACCTATTCATGCAATTCTTTACACTAGAAGTCAATTGCTTTAAATCTATAAATTGACCACACAATTGATTCATATAATATGAAGACCAGTATTTTTCCCTTAACTTTTCTTTCATAACTTTCCAACTCATAATAGATTGTTCACCTTTATACTTTACATTATGCAAAACAGTTTCCCAATATCTTTTAGCATTATCAATCAATTTCATTTTAGCAAAATGAACCTTATCCATATCATGTATGTCATGTCAATCAAAGAATTCATCCATACCATTCACCCATTCATCAAAAGTACTAGGATTTAACTTACAATCAAATTCAAGAGCATTTACTTTAATCTTGCTAGCGACAATTACTCGTTTTGCATAATCTTGCTTTGATACTTTACCAATATTATTATTTTGTCCATTATTACTCTTATTGATAGGCATAGGGTCTATTTCTTTAAAATCAAATCTACACTCACCCTTTAAATTCACTTAAGGGTGCTATTAGGGTAAATCTCCTAAGTGCATTAACTCAATTTAATGAGTATGCCTCAAAAGCATGTCCTAACGTTGGTGCAAATGATACAGTCATTCTAGCAACGAGTTCCTTAATACTATCATTAATTCATTTGGTTAACTTTTTTCCATGACAGAAAATTTTTCATTAAAAGAAAGAGATTTAGTGTGGTTTTATATTTAGATATGGTGTAATGGATTATGCCGAAAGACTAAAATGACCCACATAATGTAAACAATTAACTCACTTTTAACACATACCAATAAGAATGCCAAATCAACATAAATAATTATGTCAATGACACATAAGTTCATCAAGAGAGGAATTTATAGTTCAAGTTTATGGAAAATTAATTTGAATCCAAAGCACTTTACTAATCATCCAATTAATATAAATAGTAATTAAGTTTTCAATGCAGAAAAATCATACCTTACTGAAGCACTTCAAGCATTGTTGTACCTCTCTTAATTTCACAAAATTTTTTTTTTTCTTTTTTTAAGCTAATTGACTAATAAACTTGACCAATAATGTAGGAAACGAATTACAAGAAACTGTAGTTGAGTAGCAAAGCGAGGATCTACTTGAGGCTCTAATACCAAACTGATCTAAAACTCAACTCTGTTACTAAACTGATGTAGAACACAGAAAATAATAGAATTCAATTAACAAATGATCAGAATCAACAAACAACCTAAAAAAAATCAACTAACGATTTATGATCAACGAACAATCAGGATCGATGAATGATCCAAAGGAACAAATGACTAATGATTGAAGAAAATTAGTCTCAAATTATATTATCAAAATAATATCTGAATGACTAAATTATATAATGAATATTTAAACCTTTTATATAAACCATCAATATTTATCCCGTAAGGAAACAAGATTTAACTAAAATTCTTATATAAAATATTATGAAAATCTTCTTAAATAAAAATAATATAAATAAAATACGTAAATAACCCTAATATAATTAATTTTGAATTTCTGCCTTTGGTATGGGATTCACATCATTTGTCTTGTAGAATAATATTAACACTTTTCGTCCTTGTGACCACAATCCCATCAACATTTGTTTTGCATTAGAGTCTCAATTATGATGGTTTTTCGTGGTTATTCCCACTACGATAGATCCTATTCTAAATTTTTAAAGCCTTGTCTTGATATGCCTTGGCATGAAAAAGATCAAGATATATGTGATCAATTGGAACAACAATTGGTGGCACACACACCTACACAACCTAATGACTCATAATGCAATGAAACCTTTGCAGGTAATTATTTGGTTAAAGATAAGTGTGCGAGCTTGTGATTGATAATTTAGTTGTGAGAGCTTGGTATCTAAAAGATTGGCAGAGCACCTTAAGCTAAAAGCAAAACCATATCATGCACCATATAACATAGGTTGGATTAAGAAAGGTTCAAGTATGAGGATAACCAAACAATATAAGCTACCCTTATCTTTAGGAAAAACCTACAAAGCTTAAATCCTTTGTAATGTAGCAGAGATGAGTGCATGTGATGTTCTCCTTAGACGTTCATGGCAATTTGATGTGTATGCTACAGATATGGGATAGGATAACACTTACTCTTTCATATGGAAGCAAAACCTAATCATTGTAGTATCCAAAAAGAGTGAAGGAAGCGTTCCAAAGCAAAAGGAGAGATTTTTGATTTCCATACCATTGAAAGTGAATGAAGTAAAATCGAACTAATAAAGAAGTTTGAGAATTAGAGGAAACCTCAGATACAAAAGATTTTCTCTTCAATCGAGAGAGTTCAAAAATCAAAAAAAGGTAACAAGGTGAGAGCTACTTATGTTGATCAAGATGATTCTCTTTTCGTTTAAGCAAATATAAGCACCGTAGGTGAAGAAATTGAAGAAGTTGAGGTACAAAAGGAAGAGCAACTTGGGGATGATGAAGTCAAAGAGATGAAATGAAAAGCTCCTAATGAAAACCTAGGTAACATTCTCTTGGTTAAATATAAACCAAACATATTAGATGAAAAACTTACCCAAAAAAAAAAATAGATGAAAACGCTAATGACTCACACCAAAGCACACCAAGGGGACATCACTATGGTATTTTAGAGGATGTGGTGCTTGCTCAAAATGTACAAAAATTGCACCTGAAGATGATCTTGAGATTTATAAGGTACAAAATTGGAAAAACTTACTTCATCGACCTAAGGGTAACTTGAATGATAATGCCTGTGTGGTAGGCTTACTAGCCAAAATACAAATATCCAAGACAATCAATGTAGCAGATCTTTGCGTCTTCTATGCAGAGGGTGACTTATATGAAGTTGACTCGGAGACTAGTCTCTTTTCTTTAGTGGGGGAGAATGATGGCGGACTAAGACTTTCAACTTATACAAGGAAAACAATGCTAAAACATGAAAATAAAAAAGCTCAAAGGAAGATTCGAGGTAAGGAGGAGGTTACATGGAAAAGGAGAATGAAAAGAAGAAAAACATAAATGACATTGAAGACTCAAAGACAAGAGGGAGGAAGGGTGGATAATGTTGCAACAATGGCAATGTGCATGGCAACATGATGAGGTGACAAGACAGTGATGTGGCTAGCTTACGTGGAAAAACCGTAGAGATTCAAGTTTCCTAGTCATGGAAAGTTTAATTTAATTTAACTTTCCTAGTGTCTTTCGAGTTTATTTAAAATTAATTTTCTATTGTTATAGAGTTCTAATTAATAACTCTTTAAAGAGTCCTAACGTGATTAATAGTATTTCATGTTTACAAAGTTATGTTTTAATAAAAATCTATGTCTTGGGAGTTTTAGTTTCCTAACAATAGGTCAGTTAATTTTAATTAAAAGTCTATGTCTTAGAGTCCTAGTTCTATTAAAAGTTGTTTTATTAAAGGATAAGTATCCCAGAGTTTTTAATCTTTGTCAAATTAGAGTTTTCTATTCTAGTAGAGTTAGGTTTATATTTTAATTAAGAATGTTACTAACCTAGATAAAGGGCTTAAGTCTTTATAAATTCATTCATTCATCAATTTAAGTGATTATCAATAAAATTCAGATTTTTTAAGAATTGTTTCATAAGTTTGCATAGAATTCTTGTTATCCTTTTCGCTGTTGGACAATATTAACATCTTTCGTTCTTGTGCACAAGATCAAAACACATCAACGATTGTCATGTGTCAATAAGAATACCAAAACTTCAAGTAGAGAGATTTCTATCTCAATATATGACCATATTTCTTAGGCTTCTGTAGACATACTGCATGAAAACAGTATAAAATATAATTTTGTTAGATTATAAGCAATTTTAACAGAGATCATTGTATTAAGTGAATAGTCAGTATCCACGGGAAACAACACAAACACAATTGGATAAGTGAAGACAGTTAAAGGAATCAACAAGAACTTAGGTGACACAAACTGAGAACACGCAAGATTCTTTCACTATGCATGACTGCACAGTATCACTGGCATGGCAATTCTAGAATTAAATAACAGATGCAGACAACGGCATTCAATTTAGCACACCCTAGTTTGTTTTAGTATGCTTATATCTCTATGACATGCCAATTACCCATTTTTTAAATTAAACAATTTGCATACCTTCATATCAAACTGATACGCTCGATCTGGCATGCCCACGGCCATCTGAAATATCCAGCAGTTGATTAACAAACGACTCACAGCATAATTTAGCCAAAAAGAGAAAAAAAAAAAAAAGGAAAAAAAATTTCTTCAATACATACCCGTGTTACATTGTTCAACATGCGTATCACTTGAAAGTATGTAAAAGCATTGAACAGAATTGCACCCCACAACGGTGCATAAAACGTTATAAAGTGAACTGCCTGCATAATTAGTAGACAATAAACTTGTCAACTATATCAGAGATCAGAAATGCGGAAATGGAAAACCAATCCTGGCAATGACAAGTTTTCATCTATGGTTACTAAAGAAAGTGTCTCACACCTTTAATCTAATGAGTCCTTTGAACATGAAGATGAATTAAATTGAAAAAGGTTCAACAATATTCGCATATCTAGAAAGATAATTAGAAACAAGAGAGCGGCAACTAAAATCGGTACTTACCTTTCCAGTGCGCCCAGTTTGCATCCAGCACAGTACACCTAAATGTCTCCGGTCGTTACCAAAAGAGAGTATGACAGTCACAACCAGTGACGTTCCTGTGAGAAGTATTAACCTCAACTCAGCTTCCAGAGATAATCATAGTTACCATAATTTAAAAAAAGAGAAATAATAAAAAGGTTATAAGACAATGTGAAAATAATTTGCCAAAGCCAAAAACATACCCCAAACAAACAAGTGAAACATGGCTTCTAAATCTTCAACATCGGTTTTGTGTCTAACAACAGTACGATGAAGAGTAAATGCAATAACAGTAGTCCAAAGGAAAGAAGCCACACAAAAGAAATGTGTGCTATATCCCTGAGCTGAACAAAAAATTCCTTTTGACGGATCCCTACATCAAAACGTGGAGAATTTATTTCTAACTTTTACTAGAAAAGGAACAGTTAGGTTTAAGAATCATTACCCTACTATACCGAAGAAACTGCAAAGCATGTCCTGCACTAGGAAAAAAGAACATGTAAGGACAGTGGTTATTTCAATTACAATGCAATTTATCATTATTAAAGATTAAATAATTGTATGTATCTGATTTAGTAAGATCCAAAGCAAATGTCATCGATCAATAGATCTGAAGAGAAATTTCATGGAATAAGTAAACATTTGCAAATTAAAAAAAAAAAAAACCGAAAGACAGAGAGAGAGAGGAGGTACAGAGAGAGCGAGGTAGAAGACGAGTTTGAAGGAAAACTTGCGAAGCTCTTTGAAGAAACAGTAGCAAAGGACAATGAAACTTGAGCCGACGAAAGACAAAGTGGATGCTCCGGTGTTGACAACCGTCAAAATATGGCGATCCCGAGGAGTGAAACTTCCGGCGAGAGTGGCCGCCGCCATAATTATGTTGCTCTAAGTAACGCCAAGTCAGAGTTAGCGGAGGGTTAATACTTAAATGGACGAGTTAATAATAAAATAACCATATTTTAAAGGTGTATTTTTTTTAATAATATAATTTTATCTTATTTCTTTCTCTCCAATAAAACTCCTAAAAGCTCCAATTTTTTTAAAACTCACAATGTGTAACATCTCACGTCAAAGTTATGACCATTTAAATAAAACATTACTGATACAAATTTTCGTATATGCAAGAATAATAAACATATTTTCAACAACTTTTATAGCAAGAAAATCCTTGAGTTATTAATCAATCAACAGAACAATACAAATTATTCCCAAGTGTTAGATTCAACTCAAAACGAAAAACAAAACATAATTTAAATATTGACAAGTCTCATCATGCTCCATTGATGTGCTATCATCCAGCTATTACCACTAACTCAAAACTTATCTACAAAATGAGAGAAAAAATGGTGAATGATGAAACACCCAATAAATGAAAATATATTAGAAAAAAACTCAAGTGTAATCCTTTCCTTAAAATCAATCTTCTTGTACACCTTTTGTGTGTAGGTTATTTTTGGGGGTTTTATTTCTTTATGTGTCTCACTCCCACGTTACTGAGTCTTAGTTTTCCTAAGGTTTTTGACATTCAAGAGACCCTTTGTCCTAGCTTATCTCTCAAATAGGTGCCAATTGATAGACTAATCTTAAGTGATGACATAACTACAGCTAATTGACAAACCTACAATTCTAGCTCAAACATCATGGACAATGATTGAAGGATTGTTTCACGTTGCAACCATGGGTATCTTTGTCAAAGTCACAAGTACCCTTCTTAGTACAATTTTTTCATTCATATAAACCTAGCCCTTATTAGTGTACATAACTCCAAGTTTCATTCATTAAAATGATGCTAAAGCATGATTAAGATGTAAAAGAAGTTGGATTAATGCTACGTAACAAGAAACCTAATCGAATTCAATTAATTATACATGAAATAAGTAAATCTAGGGTTAATAATTATGAATTATGATTTTATGTATGATAATATGTTCGGAGCTGCTCTTAGGTACATCTTCTCTCCAAAACTAATTTAGTTTATTGCCAATGTGATGATGTCTTGATGAAGAAATTAGTTAGAAGTATTTTTAGGTTGAATTCATAATGACGAAGAAATGAAAATTTGTGTATGTGACATTTATGATAATGCTGAGCTCGATTTGTGATGATTCACCACTTAATTTCATGTTTAAGTATATATAACTATTGTATAACATTGTATTTTAAGATTTGGTTGTGGATTGATGTGGATCGGTGGCTATTTAGCCAAGATCCGAAGGTATAGAGTAGGACATACAATCATGTGTGTGATGGCACATAATCGTGCAATCATATCTGTAGTGTCAAGGCTATGCATATGAAGCATGCACAACTGTGTAATGTGGCAACAATCTTAATTGGTGGCATAACCATGAGATGCTAAAGTCATAGTTGTGTACACATTTCAATTCTATATGTGGTGTGGAGTTTAAGAGGGATTGCGTAGCCTTTGGTACACAACCGTACAACACGTTTATAATAGAAAATTACAATAAATTAATTAAGAATGAATTAATCATGAAATTAAAAGAGAAGATTATTAAGCCATGAACTTAATAATATAAGAAATTAAGATTTTAAGTTTGATGTGCATGTCATGACATGCCAAAGAAATATTTTAAGAAATAAGAAAATATATTTTACATGTTTTACAACTTCAAGATTGAATATGCATCTTTTTAAAGAAAGTTAGAAAATTGATGTTCTAGATATCTTTTTAAGGGTGGACTTGAGGGGATACTTGTAATTTCATACGCCCGTTAGAAATTAGAAAATCAATGTTTATTAGAAATTGGACATTGTTGTCGAGCTAAACTCATTAGAAATTGGGTGTTGATGTGCATCAAGTAGGGTTTGATTGAACTCACATTAAGGTGTTGAATTTCATTAGTCTAATCAACATAAAGAATATTAAGATAAGATAAAATAAGATTTAAGAATCAAGCCATTAATATGTAAAAGTTTAAGAATTAAGACATTAAGATAAGATTTCAAGGTAAGGGTCATGCGTGAAGGTTCAAGAATTTGCTTGTTAAGTGACTAGCTACTCATTTCAATTCTCTTTCTTTGTAGGTTTCATTTCTTATTTTTTGGGCAGTTACATTCAAGAGATTGTCGTATCTTAAGACTATGTATAGATGTTATTAGTTCATGTTTATTCATTTTCATGTATCAGTTTATGTTTCCATACATAGTTTATGTTAATACAATTGATGTTTTCAAAATAATTTTATGATTCATAATTTGTAAATATTTCTAATTCCGCATATGATTAATAAAAAAGAGGTATTTCAAATATATAAGCAATATGATTATTTATGATTTCAGTTCTGCATAAGTATAAGTTAAGATTAAGTAAGTTTTGTGAGGCTATTTATATTTATGAAAAAAATATAGTAGTATCACAATTGTTAGTATCAGAATAAGATTTTGGGAAAATTATATCTAAAGAAATTATTTTGAAGTATTTTATAAGCAAATTATTTTCAAAATTACGTTGTTTTTCAAAGTTGCACATAGGCATGAGCCACATAGTCCTTGATAACTAATGCTCAATATGTCTATCCATTATAAGTATTCTTTATTTAAATATGAATTCTTGTATAATTAATTAACGTTAATAAAATTTTAGAGAAAATAAGGAGATATACATGTCCAAGTGCCTTGAGTGCAAAAAAGGAGGTAGTTAAAGGCAATTAAGGTTATGGCTAGGAGAAAGACTCTAGAGCCTTTAATAAGATGTCTATGGTTAGGGAGATGATTTGGGGTAACAAGAAATGATTGTGGACAAGAGGATTAGACTCAGTTTAAAGGAGGCATAATTTAGCCATGGTAAATAAAGGCTTCACTTGATCTAAAATCTTTCCGGTATCCATCAACCATAGAGGTTCAGTGGTTTAACAGATATAATTGTGGTGAAGGAGTGAATAGAGTTTGTGAAGAATGCAATAGGGCTTTTCAAGATGAGTGATAGGGAAAGGATTTAGTATACCACATACTTGTTAAGAAGAGATGCTTAAGTTTGGTGGCAATTAACTAAGGTTTCGATAAATGAGTCTTATTTAAACTAAAGGCATTTCTCAAGGTTATTTAAGGAAGAGTTTAAAAGTGCTAATATGACGTATGAGTGTAGGAGTTCATAAAGTTAGTATAAGGTAGTAGTTTAGTTAATGAGTATGTTACCCATTTTAATTCATTAGTAAAGTATGCCTTATAGCTAGTTGGTATAAAGAAAAGGCAAGTTCAAAATTTTGTACATAGGTTGCATCCTATTATAACTAAAGACATGATGATGGGTATATATCCCTCTCAAAGGCACAATGAGGCTTTAAGTAGAGCATTGAGATCTAAGGTGTGTTATCAGAAGATAAAGATATTTTTAGAGGCTTAGTAGTAGGAAAGTAGTAAGGATAAGGGTAAAAGATCAATTTCAGGTAAGAAAAATTTTTAAAGGTCACAAAAAGGCTTGAGTAGAGTTAGCGGTTTATAGTAAGTGTAGTAAGAGGAATGTTGATAAGTGTTTAGTAAGGCAAAATGTTTATTGCAAGCATAGACAACCAAGGCATAGGGCTTTTTAAGTGTATTTCTATTATAGGAGCTTCAGACAGTAGTTAAGGTGAAAGTATTCTTTTTTGATTCAAGAGCAGACTGAGGCTAATCTAATGGTAGTAACTGATCAATTATTTTTCCAAGGCCTTTCTTTATTTATATTAATTGATTATGGTGCTACCTATTATTCTATTACCAAAACCATTATAGATTGGTTAAATTTGAGTCCTATTATGATTAATTATAAAATTTGTATTAAGGTTCCAGATGGTAACTTAGTGTGGAACATATATTGGTGAGACAGAGTGTAGTTGTTCAAGAGAGATCTTTAGAAGTGGATTTGATTGTGATGAAGATATCAAATTTTGATATTATCTTAGTTATATATTTCTTGGATAAATATGAAGCTAAAACAGATTATGAGAAGAGGACAGTTTGATTTTATTTGAAATGGAAATGACTTTATATTTGACAAGAATAGGTTTCATAATATGATGGTCTTATGTGTAACAACTTGATATTAGAATGGTTAATTTAAGTGGGATATCAATGAGAAAAGTGAGATTTTGTGGTTAAAAATCAAGTTAAGTGAGTTTATGGGTAGAATAGCCATTTAGGGGCTTTATTTGTTTTGTACATGTGTCACCTCTAAGGTTGTCACATGTAAGTGTAGAAAAGCTTAGAAATTTTAAATTTTTATCATGCATAACCATGCGCCCTAGAGATATATGATCATGCATGAGCACGTTTTTGCATGGCTATATAAAACATCATTTAGTTCAAATTTATAGATTAGTTTCAGTTGAATTTTTGGAAGTGTTCTAAAGAGCTTCCATCAAAGAGTAGAGAGAAAGGAGAGGCTAACTAAGACGTGAATTAAGGAAAGAGATCTATCTAAAGTGAGTCTATCTATAAGCTTAAGGTAAGTATTTCTTACCTGTTGTCTCTATGATTTGTGCATATAATTTGTATGATTCATGAGTAAATGATGCTTGAGCATGATTTAAAGATGTTTATTGAATATTGAATATGAGTTAATGTTATTAATGAATTAAGTAATGAGATACATGAAGTGATTAAACTAAACCATATAGATCTTGGTTAAATATATGCTAAACATGCTCATCTATATGTGTTTATGAAGTGCTGCTTCCAAGTATGTATTTTATGGTGATCTTAGTTTGATTTGATGATAATTTAAAGATCTGTAATGATGTGATTAATTAGAAACATGTTTAGAATGCTCATGTGTTTTGTTTTGAATTAATTAAGAGTTCTAATGAGAATAATGATGAAATCCATTGTTAATCAATGAAGATATGATGTATAGTTGAATTTATGTTAATGAATTGATGCTATTAAATGTTTCTGATTGTGATTTGAGTGAAAAGTGGCACGGATCTATGACTGTTTAGCTAGGTTACATCGTAGTAGAACGCAACACACAACCATATATTCTAAAAGATGCATTATTGTGTGATTGTACTCTAAAGCAATAATAGTGTTGTCTTGCTAGAAATATGATCATGAGGTATTGAGTCATGGTCATATACACGTTATTTTTGTGTGAGTTCCAAAAATTAGGAACGACACAGTCATGCAGTTCTATAGTGCATGACCATGCAATACAAAAATTTCAGAAAAAAAAAACAAGATAATTAAAAGTAGTGCAATATTAAGTATTCTTAACTAAAAGACATTAATAGAAGATTTGTTAGATCAGTGGAAAGAAAATCATAAATTAACAAGGAAATTATTAAGAAAGTTACAAGAAAAATCTTATAACAAATATTAATGATAACTAATAAGAAATGTTATTAAGAAGAAAATCTGAATAATAATTTCTAAGAAAATATTAAACTTTAATGCATGATAAGCATCATATGACATGACATGCTAAAGTAATGATTTAAGAAAACAAATGTTTTACAATCAAAAGTTTTTAAAGCAGAAAAACTTGATGTTTCAAATATCTTATAATGATGGATACAAGTAGACACCTATAGATTTGCATACTCATTAGAAAGGGAAACCAACATCTATTAGCTTAAGCAACTTATCCTATAGGGGGCAAGGGTGGGATGACTATATTAAGGAGATAGTAAGAGAGTGGAAAGAGAACTCTCTTTGGACCACAATGGCTAAGCTAAGTCTTGGTGTCATTGTCTATAGTTAGAAAGAGAGGAGCAACAGAATATTTGTAAGAGGTCTTACATCTAAGGAGAGAGTGATTGGTAGAGTAAAAAGAATTATCCGTGACAAGGGATAGGAGTTGAGTAAACTTTCTATAACAAGTCACAATAGAGTCCTCGTTGCAAACTGGGGCCTCTCTTTAATCATGTTTCATACCCATGCTTTTCCTTTTTGAAAGGTTGGGGAATAGTCTTTTCTTGTTCCCTCTAGAAGGATAAAATGAGAAAAGAGATCATTTGAGCTGTGTGTATGAGATAATGAGTGAGAGATTTATTGAAGACTAAAATGAGAGCGAGTAAGAAAGGAATTATTACTCTAACATGTTTGCTCTTTTGTAGGTACTATGATTGTAATGGTAAAAAGACTTGGCTAAAGGGCTATCTTGTTTGGTGCTTCCTTTGCTCCTTTAGACTTTGCTATTCTCTAAGTGAGGAACCCTATTCTAACCATTTGAAGTGGAGTGTAAATGGACTTATGAATAGTGGATAGGTTCTTAAAAGGAGATTTTGCATGATTTCCCAACCCAATGGTCAAGTTTGGCATTTCAAGCAATTTAAGAGGGGTGAATGTTGTTCTAAAAAACTATCCAAAGTTATACATGCGGGTTGTATTGGTGCATTGCTTCCAACTCAAGGTTCATTTTGGAGTTTACAAGGATTTTAGGGACAAAGAAGGTTGGATCAAGAACTATGTGTATAGTTACACTTACGGGGATACTTCCGTCAAATTTCACACCTTTCAAAAGGCTTTTTTCGCTGCTTTTTCTAAGGGAAAAACTGTTTTACTGTTCACAAAGACTGTTTTGTGAACAATATAATCTATATATTTTTTAGATTCAAGGTTGATTTTTTAGAGTGTTGGAGGCCTTTTCACATGTGATGTTGTGGGCTCTTATCAAAGGCATTTTGGGGAGCAAAAAGGGTCATATCAATACTCAAAGGGGTGCATTTGTTGGCTGGAAGAAGTGGATCTTGGTTATTATTATTTGGCTGAAAATTAGACTTGGCGCACAAGCTTTAATAGACTCAGCAGGTTGGGTATTTGGTAATCTCTCCTTTATTTTGCAAGCAGTTGGGAATTCCAAGTAGGGCTACAACTTGGACACTTCAAACTTGTACTTTTAAGCTACTCTCATGATGCGTTGGACTACGTATTTGGCTGAAATTGAAACAAGTTACACATATCTTTATAGGCATACATTAGGGAAAGGCTAGAGTTAATGGCGGGCTTTCGGCTTAGGCATTTTTTACGATGCTCTTCTCTCATTTAGGCTCTTTGCATATTTTGGCATGAGAAGATATTATGATCCTTGCTATTTACACAAATTGGAAATTCATCTTGATTACATTATTTTAGGTTGTGTACAGTCTTTTGCTATAGGTATATATGGCTATGTATTTTTTTATTGTAAATGGTTACTGGAAGCTAGGGTTTCTTTGTGGTTGGTTTTGGCCCTCTTGAGTTCTATTTGTGCTTATGCCTAGATAGACTTTCAAGAGGATTGGGTTTTGGCTTGATTGTTTATTTTCTTGGCTTCCCTGTGGGTGATCTCTTTTGTCACGCTTAGGCTATTCAAGCTTGCCTTTTTTTTTTTGCTTTGGTTGTAATTAAATTTTACTCAAAAAAAAAAAAAATCTATTAGAGAAGAAATTGTCATGGATCAAGCTTGTTAGAGTATTAGTCGTGTATTAGTTGAACTTACATGGGTGAGGTGTCTAATACCTATGTTCATTAGTTTGATCAATACAAAGGTTTTAAGAAAGAATTTTATGCATGATTTTATGAAAAGAGATAATTTAAGATAAGTTTTATGATGAGATATTTATATCAATTATGACATGATTTATAATAAGATATTCAAATCGAATATAATTTTTCAAAAGATACGTTTTAAGAAAGCAAGTCGTTAGGATAACTCCTGACTTTTAGCATGTGTTATATCATGACATATATAACATGACATGATCAAGAGAAAACATAACATGAGAGTAATAAGATAAGTAAAGAATATAAGATAACAAATAAGAAAATAAGTATGATAAGACATTAATGCTAAAAGATAGGATTATGTAAGGTTAAGAAATTCTTATTGAGTGACTTATCATTCATTCCAAAATCTTTTTTCTTGTAGATTATGTTTGAGTTGCTGAGAAGTACTATGAGATGACTCAAGATGGGATATTATATGTCTAGTTGTTATATAATGTGCATGTATTATATAGTTTTATGATGTATTTTATACAGTCACTCTTTATGAGCATTACAATTTGAATTCTATTACAATTTCACATTTATATTTTCAAACATTATTATGCATTAATAATACACGAGGTTTTCAATAAATAATGATAAATGTTTTACACTTTCATAATGTATGAATGCATGTATATATTAAGCTTTTATAAAGTAAGTATGTTTAGTAAGTATGTGTGTGATACTATTATGTATTAAATAATACGTTAAGACAAGAAAGATGTTGAATAAAGGTTATGTTGGCTACAAAGCCAACATTGTGTAAGGATAAGTAAACCCTAAGGATAGTAGATGTATCAGTGGTCAAAGAGTTTATAGTTGTGTTTCTAGAAGATCTTCTAAAATTGGCTATAAAGAGAGAGATTGATTTTAGTAGTAAGTTGGTTCCTCATAAGAAGGCTTCAATTAAGTTGCAAGAGTTAGAAAGGTTGTTATAAGAGTTATTAAATAAGAAATTTATTCAATCTAGTTGTTCTTCTTGGGGTACTTTGATTTTGTTTGTTAAAAGGAAAGACAAATTATAAGGATGTGCATTGATTATAAAGAGCTAAATAAAGTGATTATTAAGAATAAATATTTGTTACCTTGGATTAATGATTTGTTTGATCAGCTAATAGAAGTAGTGGTGTTTTCTAAAATTGATTTGAAATATGGGTACCATTAAGTTAGAGTTGTTGATAAGATGTACCTAAGACTACTTTTCGAATGAGATATGGTCACCATGATTTTTTTATGATAGCTTTTGGGTTGATTGATACTCCATCATAAACTTCATAAATATGATATTTCAGGACTATCTTGATAAATTTATATTAGTGTTTATTGATGACATTTTGGTCTATTCGAAGAGTAGAGATGAACATAATGAGTATTTGAGGATTATGTTGTAGAGGTTGAGAGAGAGATAATTATATGCTCAATTCTCTAAGTTTGAGTTTTTGTTGAGTAACAATGTTTTTCTTAGGCATGTGGTTTCAATTAAGGGTATTTCTATCCAAGTAAAGTAAAGACTATGTTAGATTGGTATAAACCAAAGATAGCTAAAAGAAGTTAGGAGTTTCCTTGGTTTGACAGGGTATTATAAGAGGTTTATTAAGGGATTCTCTAATTTGATTAGGCTTTTGATTACTTTCACTAGGAGAGAGGCACATTTGTTTGGCCTGAGGAATGTAAGAAGAGGTTTCAAGAGTTAAAGAGGATATTGATAGTGCTCCAGTGTTGACTTTACTTGAAGAGAAAGTTGAGATGATGTTTATGCTGATGCAACATATAAAAGTAATAAGTCAGTGTTGATGTAGAAAGGTAAGAAATAATTCCTACTTTTATAGATAACTAAAAGATAATGAATTGAGTTTTGCTTTGAAGATATAAAGGCATCATTTGTATAGGGTTCGATATCATATCTTCTTTGATTACAAGAGTGTAAGGTATTTCTTCTCTTAGAAATAGCTTAATATAAGACAACACTGATGATTGGTGTTAGTTAAAGACTATGATTGTAAGATCAGATATCGCTTTAATAAGGCTAATATGATTGCCGATGCTTTGAGTTGAAGGGTGATGGTATCTTGTTAATCTATTTAAAAAGGAGATTTTTTAAGATATTTAGAATAAGCATATTAAGATTATGACTAATGGGTTTGCTAGATTATAAATTGCGTCAACATTGTTGATGATATTTAGGTTGGTTAGTTTTCCTATAAGTGGTCTCAAACTATTATTAACAGGTTTGAGACGGATTAGTTACACACTTTATGGTTAGAGATAAGATTCTAAGATTTAAAGATAGAATTTATATACTTAATAGTAATAGGTTGAGATAAAAGATTCTAACAGAGGCTTATAATATAGTGTATTAGCTCATCTAGGGAGTGTTAAGCTGTATCAAGATCTTAAGAGAAAGTTTTAGTGGTCTAGCATGAAAAATGATGTAGTAGAGTTTATGGCTAAATGTTTAACTTGTTAACAAGTCAAGGTTGAACATCAAAGACTTCTAGTTTATTATAGCCTCTGAGTATTCTTAAGTGAAAATAAGAAAGTGTTTCCATGAATTTCATTATTGGGCTTCTTAGAGTATAGTAGGGGTATAATGGTTTATAGGTTATTATGGATTGGTTGACCAAGATAACTCACTTCTGGCCTATAAAAGATAAGATATACATTATTCAGTTAGGTCAAATATATATTAGAGAGATTGTCAGATTATATAAGGTTCCCATAATGATTATGTCAGATAGGAATTCTCGATTTATGTCTACTTTTTGGAGAAGTCTGTAAAGGTCATTAGGCACTAGACTAAGTTTCAGTATAACTTATTATCCATAGATAGATGGTTAGACTCAGAGGGTTAATCAAATATTAGAAGATATGCTAAGGACATGTTGTATGTTTTATAAATCGAATTTGGCTAAGTTATTGTCATTGATAAAGTTTGCTTATAATAATAATTATCAAACGACTATTCATATAGCTCTGTATGAGACCCTATATGGTAAAAGATATAAGTCCCCTCTCCATTGTGATAAGGTTAGTGAGAGAGATTTATTGGATCAGGCTTTAGGTCTAAAGAGGACATAAAAGATAATTGAGTAGGTAAGACTAATCAAGCAAAGGATGAGACAGACCTAGGATCATAAAAAAAGTTATATAGGTAAAAAGTATAAAGAAGTAGAGTTTCAAGTGGGCGGTAAGGTGCTTCTCAAGATTACTCCCTATAAATGAGTTATAAGATTTGGTAAGAAAGGCAAATTGACATCATCGATTTATTAGGTCGTATGATATTAGAGAGGGTTGGTCTACTTACTAGTTAGCTTTGTTTATGAGTATGGAATGAATTCATAATGTCTTTCATGTCTCCTTGTTGAGAAAATATATAGGTGATAGTTCCCATATGGTTGAGATTCAGGATGTTCAGTTGGTAGATGATTTGAGATATCAAGAGTAGCTCATTTAGATTCTGTATCTTCAGGTCTAGATTTTACGAAATTAGAGTATCCAATTGGTTAAGAGAGAGAAAGTGTTTTCATCAACTTTAGGTAAGTATATTCTTAACCTATGTGCTATAGATGTGGCTATTATGTGAGTTATTTGTGATTGATCTTCATTAAAATGATGTTAAAGCATGATTGAGATGTAAGTGAAGCTAGATTAACGTAAGTAACAAGAAACTCAAAAAAATTCAATTAATTATGCATGAAACGAGTAGATATAGGGTATATATGAATTATGATTTTATATAGGATAATATGTTTGAAGTATCTCTCAAGTATATCTTCACTCTCGATCTAATTTAGTATAATGCTGATGTGATGATCTATTGATGAAGAAATTAGTTAGAAGCATGTTTAGGTTGAATTCATGATGATGAAAAATGAAAATGTATATATGTGAAATTTATAATAATATTGAGATCAATTTGTGATGATTTGTGGCTTAATTTCATGTGTGTGTATATATATATATACACACTATGTAATGTTGCATGTTGTAATTTGGTGGTGGATTGATATAGATCGGTGGTTGTTTGGCCAAGATCTAAAGGTATAGAGCATAAAGCACGATCGTGTGTGCAATGGCGCATGACCGTGCAATTATGTCTATAGTGGCAAGGTCGTGCATGTAAAGCATACATAACCATACAGTATGACAACAATCTTATTGGCAACATGACTGTGAGATGCTAAGTGACTTAATTCCATATGTAGTGTATAACTTAAGAGGTGTCGACCATGCAGTCTGAAGGTGCACAATCATGCAACACATGTACAACAGAAAACTATAGTAAATTAATTAAGAATAAATTAATCAAGACATTAAAAGAGAATTATTATTAAGCCATGAACTTAATAATAAATTAAGAATATAAGATTTTAAGCTTGATTTGCATTTCATAACATGACATGACATGCCAAAGAAATGTTTTAAAAATAAGAAAAATGTTTTACATGTTTTACGATCTTTAAGTCCACTGTGATGTTTTAAAGAAAGCTATAAAATCGATGATTTAGACATTTTTTAGAGGTGAATTCGAAGGGATACTTGTGAGTTCACATACTTATTAAAAATTGGGAAACTAGTGTCTATTGGAAATTAGACATTGCCTTTGGGCTAAGCTTGTTAGAAATTGAGTGTTGGTCATGGATTAGGTAATGTTGGATTGAACTCACATGACAAAGGTATTGAATCCACGTGTTCCATCATTTTGATCAGCAAAAATATTTTTACGATGATTTATGAGAAGTTGAGAAAAGATTTTTATACTGAGATCTTTGAATCAATTAAGATAAGTTGTTAGATGAAATCTTCAGATCAAACAAAAAATTTTCAAGATAGTATAGGATCAAGAAAGTACATTTTTAAGAAAGTTCTAAGAACTAAGACCCTTTCAGCTAAATTATGTTTTCAACATAGTTTTAGCATGATATACAAGTCATAGCATCCATGACTAAGAGAAAAGATTTAAGGTAAGATTTAAAAGATATCAAAAAAAAAAAAAAAGTAAGAATATTAAGATAAGATAAAATAAGATTTAAGAATCTAAGTCATTAAAAAATAAAAGATTTAAGAATTAAAACATTAAAACAAGATTTCATGGTAATGGTCATATATGAAGGCTTATGATGTGATTATAACTCTTTCAAAGGAGAGAATCACTATTCTCAAATCATTTGCAATTATGGATGACCTTGAAGAGACTCTATTTAGTTCTAAAATGATTGTTTTGAGTGAAGTTACAACCAATGAGGATCATAGGTATAAGTACAATTCCCAAGCTAGTAATGAATTCCCAAGCCTACTATTGATGTGCAAACCTTTCATTCCTCATTCTTGGCAATCCATTGAGAGTAAATTCATCAAATAGTTATACAACAAATTCAAAAGAAGTCTAAGATGTGAAACCCATTGCCCAAGTAAAAAAAATTAAACTCAAACACTCTCTCAATCTCACTTAACCAATCTAGAAAATTATCTGAATTTAATCTCCCCTTAAATTCAGATATATCAATTTTCAGCCCTCTATCATTATCTTCACCTCTCCTTATCCTCCTTCTATGGTCCCTCATATCACTAGAGTCACTTGGCAAATTCATTTCTTCCTTAAATTGGTGTGGCCTTGGAGGTGGTCTAGGATAGAGTTGATTTCTTCTATGGTTTGGGTTTGGTTCATGGTGAGAAGGTGTATATGTTTGGTTTCAGTTTTGGTTTCTAAGAAGTTGTAAGATTTCAGTGAATTGGGTTCTAAGCTCATTGATTTCATTTTCTAGTCTTTGGCTCATAAGTTGCCATGGATAAGGTGGTGAAGAAGAAGGTGATCTTTGTGATATTTTGGTGTTTTAATGGTGAGGTAAGTGTTTAGAAAGTGTTTAGAAAGTGTTTTAGGTGAAAAGGAATGGTAAGGATTAAATGGTTTAGGTATTGTCCAATGTTAATGAGTTTTGGGTTTTAAATGAATTGGGTTTGTGTTTAATTGGTTTAAGTGTGGGAAATGGGCTTGTATTTGGGCTAGGTAAAAGTTTGTGGGGTAAGGTAAAGGAAAAAGTTATGATAGTTTTTAAGTATGGTTTTAAAGTGTTTTGGGTTGGAAAATGGCAAGTTCACATTCTATGAACAGTAACTCCATAAGTGATGTAGCATCCTAGATTTTAGAAAGCCCTTAGGGGTAGAGTTCTGGGGTTAGAAATAGAATTCAGAGATAGATTGGGGGTCTAGAAGAGTTCAGGGGTGAGATAGAAGTTTTCCAGAGCTAGTTCAGGGGTGAGATAGAAGTTTTCCAGAGCTGTGTGACCTTCGTATGATGCCTTTAGGGAGGTTTTAATCATGCGAAGCGCAGGAAATGAGTTTCTTTCATTTTCCCTTGGTGCACTCCCGTGCACTTTTCCCTGCACGCTCGTGCAGGTGGGTAGAAAAGAGTGAGAGACGAGAGTTATTTCATTTCTCATCCAGTTTCAGCTTCTCTCTTCTTTGTTTCAGCCGCTCTCAGCCCTAGGCGAGAAATCCAGTTTCCAGCAGCTCCCAATCCAGCAAGAGATCAGAGAGATTAGTTTGGATTAGAATTCCAGCAGCTATGTCAAGAGGTAAGTGTTTCTTACTTCTTCCAGAGTTTCCCAGCTTGCTGTGTGATGCTTGATGATGCTTGGAAATGTATGTTTGTATTTCCAGCTTGTTTGGTTGCTTATATGCGATGAGATGATGATCCAGATGCTTGCTTTCCACCCAAATACATGCATGCTTTGTTTGTGTGTGTGTGTTGTGAGAGAAAGCTTGAGTGGCCATGGTGAATTCAGTAGAATTGGATGGAAGATGAAATTGGTGATGTGTATGAGTTTATTGAAGTGCCTTGGATGTGTGTTTGTGTTTAATTTCAGATTGGATGAGATTTGGGTTGGTTTCCTGCATTTCCAGATGAAGGCTGCTGCTGCAAACCCAGGTGCACGACCGTGTGTCCGCAGACGCACGCCCGTGTGCCTTTGGTTTTACGAGCGCACGCCCGTGTGCATGCTGAGGCACACGACCAGGAATGCAGGGCACACGCCCGTGTGTCCTGAGGGACACGGTCGTGTGTCCTTCTTTTGCTTGTTTTGGCCATCAGATTCCCGAGAGCAGCACGGCCAGGCACACGACCGACGCACGGTCCCGTGTGTCTGGGCACACGCCCGTGTGCCCGTGCCTAGCACGGCCGTGTGTGTCTCTTGTCTCTTGCACGCCCGTGCGTTTGCTTTGCACGCCCGTGCTCCAGCATTATTTTCCAGAAAGAGGCAGAAATGATTTATTAAGGTTTGGTAATCCATCCAAGGGCTTTTAATCATCAGATAGTCCAGATAACAGCGAATAAATGCAGCATATGCATTCATAGCATAGCATGTAGCCTGAATGAGGATCCAGGGATCCGAATTCAGCAGTCAGAACCCAATGTATGGGTTTCAGCTTTGGGGTGAACTCGAGGGGGCATCTGTGGGACCCAGCTTTCTGACACCAGTCAGTCAGCTCAGCAGTAGTATTTCAGTATTCAGCAGATTCTAGCCAGTAGCTAGAATGTTCAGCCCACTTGGCCAGGATGCCGAATCCCTGTGTTTCACCCAGTCTGATCAGTACAGCAGGTACCTTTGGGTACAGATAGAGATTCGCATGCATGCATATTCAGATTTCAGCTATCATGTCATGACATTCATTTCAATAATGAATTAATAATGAGTAACAGATAAACAGTTAAGCAGATTCAGCACCCGCAAGCACGTAGATGTATGATAGGGCCGAGATTAGTTATATGTGCCCTTGTTTGTGCTTGTTTGGGTTGAGGGAAGTAGGAAATGCTTACTGGGTGATTTTCATCACTCATCCTTTTCCTCCTTCCTTCCTTTTCAGGTCAGTGTGCTGCTGGCGAGGAGCGGGTGGACTGGGGTTCGCGAGAGAGGACCTACACACACCATTTTCAGCATGTACATGTATTTTCTTTCAGTTTTGGACCTGTGAGGTCTTGTATATTTTTGTACATTCTCAGATATAAAGAATGATGTACAGAACAGTTACATATATATAGAAAAGCCAGATGGGCTCATTGTACAGTTTAGTTTAAATTTCAGCTTCCGCTTATGTATTTAGTTCAGCAGGATTTTCTTTTCCGTAGGATTCCCGTCTCGGGTACCCGATTTCCAGTTTATTAAATAAAAAGATTAGTTTCTTCAGCAGCAGGGGTACTCGGGGCGGCGGGTCTTACAAGTGAACAGTAACTTTTGACTGTAATTGTGTTTCTAGCCAATAAATAAGATGAATAAGGAATGGATCCATAATCAACACAACCAAACAACCTAAACTTTGATACCAAATTAATGTGAATCCATCAAATTGGGTTAAAATGCATTTAGAAGGTCAAATATGCAAATGGTTTTGAATTACTTTCAACATTCAACTCATCACTTCCAACCGTTATCAAACATCCCAAACTACTCATTTTTATCACTAAGTCATTCAACAAGCCAACACAACACCAAGATTAAACAAAACCAAGAGCAAGCATTTACAAGTTCAATTAGACAATTTTTGCATGTAACATGTACAATACTTACTAGATTGACCAAATGATACTCCAAGCATAAAGGCAAAGCCACCAACTTGGAAATCCACCACCAAACCTTTGGCTAAAGTTTGGATAAAGGAAGAACTATTTAATTCAAGAGATGAAACTCAAGAACCAAAATGAGAGATATTTTGCATATTCATCAAAACTACTTTTTACAATATTTTCATGCTTTTTTATATGGTCTTCCTAAAAACATGGTCATAGCCCTAATATTAATTATAAATACAAGAAAATGAAATTATAAAATATTACAAAATTTCTAAGCCATTGAAATGAGAAATGAGCCCATGCTTCATTAATTACAAGCCATACCACTTTTCTTTAAATTAAGGAATTATATCCCTTTGGCTTTGCAACTTGCATATCTTTCACTTTTTAAATCAAATTGAAGCTAAATTTGGTAAGTGGGCCTATTTCTCCTTGATGAACATGGGTTGGGCTAGGATAGCCCAATGTGAGCTCTTCTTGGACCACCTTGTTGCTTTGGGCCATTTGCTTGCATGTTTGCTTGGCTTGGACCATAGATTTCACATCTTAGACTCCTTTGGCTTTTGATTGCATTCCATAAACATAAACAAGTGTGGGGTTGTTGGAATGGGTTGGGTTCACATCACAATTGACTACTTTGACGAGGAGAGATATTTTTTTCAAATGGTCTAAATAAAGTAAGACTAGATTTTAGAAGTTAAAGGATAGATTGACCAATGTTCTAGTGCTGGCTTTGCTTGAAAATAGAGTAGAGTATGATATATATGTAGATACATCTCAACAAGGGGTAAGAGTAGTTTTGATACAGAGTGGTAAGGTGATTACTAATACCTTGAGATAGTTAAAAGATTATGAGCTAAGATATCCAACGCATGACTTGGAGTTAGCTATTGTAGTTTTTGCATTAAGAATCTAAAGACATTATCTGCATGGTGTTAGGTGTAATATTATTCTAATTATAAAAGTTGAGGTATTTTTTCTCGTAAAAAGAGCTTAACATGAGACAACACAGATGGTTAGAGTTGGTTAAGGATTATGACTATGAGATCAGATATCATTCTGATAAAACTACTATGGTTATAGATGTTTTGAGTAGAAAAATGGTTTTATCCAAGGTTTAAGTTAAAAGGGAAATTCATAGGGATATTTGTAGTGAGAAAATTAAGGTTGTGACTATTGGGATTTTAAGACTACAATATTGATTAATGGTATATGGGGTTCAATAATTATCAAATGGTTAGTCTTAGAGTATGATACAAAAAATCAAGAATTGTCTAGTGGTTGACTTTGATATTAGACATGAGATTTTGAGGTATCGAGGTATTGTATCTATTCTTGATGATGATGGGTTGAGATAAAGGAATTTAGCTAAAGCTCACTGTACAGTATATGTGGCTTATTCAATGAGTGTTAAAATATATCAGATCTCAAGAGATGATTTTGGTAGTTTAGTATAAAATAAGATATAGTTGATTTTAATGCTAAGTGTTTGACTTGTCAATAAGTTAAGGTTGAGCATGAGAGACCTTCAGAGTTATTATATCCATTGAGTATTTCTAAGTGGAAATATGATTTAACAATTTCTTAGACCATTCATTTGACAACTATTAAACCCAAACATAATATAATAAAGTTAACTAAATCTACAATCTCAAAAACCTAATTATTATTTTCTTAATCTACTCACTTTGAATATCCCTTTGAAGTTCTCCTTAAATAGAATCTTTGGATAAAATCACTTTTTTACTTAGAGTATTAATAACTACATTAATTTTTCCAAGTTGATATCTAATCTTGAAATCATAATCCTTAACTAATTCTAATTATCTACGCTACCTTGTATTAGGCTCCTTTTATGAAAATAAATACCTTAAACTCTTGTGATCAAAATAGATAGTACACTTGATGCCATACAAATAATGTCATTAGATTTTTAAAGTAAACACTATAACAGCTAACTCCAAATCATACATCAGATACCTCAGCTCATAATTTTTTAACTACTTAGAAACATAAGCTATTACCTTACTATTCTATATTAAAACTACTCTTATACCCTAATGAGACACATATACATATATGTTATACTTTACTCCCTTTTCAAGCAAAGCTAACATTATAACACTTGTCAATCTCATTTTTAACTCATGAAATCTAGCCTTATACTTATCAAACCATTTAAAAGGAACTTTTTTTTTTTATGCTAAAGCAGTAAATAATGTATCCGACTTAAAAATGAACTTCCTGCAATATCTAGCTAAACAAAGAAAATTTCTAATCTCTTTAGCTGTCCTTAGTCTTTACCAACCTAATATAACATCCACTTTACTAGGATCTACAAAAATACACTCAACTGAAACAACATGCCCAAGAAATATCACACTATCTAACCAAAAACTCACATTTAGAGAATTTAATATACAATTATTTTTCTCTCAACCTTTACAACTCAATCCTCAAATATTACCTCTACAACTCTATAATTATACTAAAATATCATAGATATATATCACTATAAACTTAGCAAGACAACTTTAAAACACCTTATTCATTGAATCTATAAATAAAACAAAGTATTAGTCAACTGAAAAGACATTAGTACAAACTCATATTGGTCATATCTCATCTTAAAATTAGTCTTAAGTGCATCCTTATCTACAACTCTAACCTGATGATACCCAAACCTCAAATTAATTTTAGAAAACATAACTATTTCTCTCAACTAATTAAACTAATCATCGATCTTAGGTAAAAGATACTTATTTTTAATAAGCACCTTATTTAACTTTTTATAATCAATACACATCCTTATAGACTTATCTTTTCTTTTCACAAATAGAAATTGGAGCACTCCATAGAGAACAACTTGACCTAATGAATTTGTTATCTAATAACTTTTGTAATAACTTTTTCAACTCTTGTAATTTAGCTGGAGATATTCTATATAGAGCTTTAGAAATAAGAGCTATACTTGATACCAATTGAATACTAAAATCAATCTTTTTCTTTGGAGCCAAACCTGAAAGATCCTTAGGAAACATATTTACAAACTCCCTAACCATAGAAACATCCTTAATCCTCAACTCTACTTATCCTTACACATAATATTAGAGAAATACTATACACAACCTTTACTCAACATCTTTCTTCCTTTAACACAAAAGATCATCATATTTTGAATCTTACCTTCACAAAAAATAAACTCATGTCTATCGCTTAATTGGAATTAAACCTTTCTTTCCTTGTAATCAACCTTTGTACTATATTTATTTAGAAAATCCATACCTAGAATTATATCAAAATCTAGCATCTCCATTACTATAAGATCCATAAGCAACAACCTACCTTGAATCACCATTATACTCTCTGCCCCATCAATATTAGATAGCTTAACACTAATTTACCATTTAATAACTCAATACAAATTTTATGATCAATTATAACAGGATTCAAACTTAACATATTTATAATATTTTTAGCAACAAAATAATGGGTAGTACTATAATCAATCAAAACAACTAAAAAAGTGTCATGAAAGAATAATTAACCGGTTACTACAGTTGGATTCATCTCAACCTACTTCTAAACTAATGAAAACACCTAAGCTTTGCCACTTCCTTGGCTAGTACCAGTAGCACCCCTTGAAGGATACTTAAACACCCTATGACTAGGCTTTAACACTTAAGCACACATTTTATCCTATCAAACACTCACTTGAATGCTTTTTTTGACATTTAGCATATACTAGTAGCTCAACATAGGCTTTTTTTTTTTTTTTTTTTTAACCCCTAAAAATTTCTTACTTTATATCGACCTCTTACTTTTCTCTTTACTTCCACTACTCTTAGCAAATACTCATTTTCTTTAAGCAAACCTTCAACCTTAGTGCTCTTCCTAATGCTTTACTATACCTTTGAGGCAAATATGCATCTATCATAACATCTCGAGCAATGGTTGGATGTAGACTATGAACAAATTTTTAGACTTTGCTATTTTTTGAACTAGTTAATTCTAAAGCAAACTTAGCCAAAGAATTAAATCTTGTAGCATACTCTTTAATTGAACTCGAACCTTGAGTCAACTTCATAAACTCCTACATTTTAGCATATGTGAGATTAGTATTATGAAACTCTTCATCAAACAACCTTTTAAAATCTTTTCAGCTCAACCTAGACATATCTATTGTCATCCTGGCCAAATTCCACTATACCTATACATTACCCCTTAACAAATAAATAACATACTATATCTTATCTCTATATGACATTTAAAATAAGCCCATAACACTCTTAATTGACTCCATCCACTCTTCTGCAATAATAAAATCTCTCAAACCATTAACTAATGGCTAACACCCTCTAGCAAACTATATATCAAATACAATTTCTCTCTACCCATATATAATGAATCCATTACATTGTCATCCAAACTTAGCCTTAACCACCTATCTACCACTAGTTCTTGATCATTTTCTCTCAAAGCCTTCCAGATCATTTCTCTAACATTGGCCATACTCAAACAAACTCGTCCACTAATAATTGGCCTAATTAAAACATTACTTTTTGCCACATCGTCTCTAGGCTGGGAAGCGTTAACTCTCCTCATCTTTAAAATTTTATTAATAATTAATTAATTACTAAGAATTCATATTAAGGAAAATTGAATACTTATAATAAGTAGGCACATCGAGCGCTTGCTATTAGGGACTTTTTGACTCATAAAAAAATATAAATTTTGAAAACAATGCAATTTTAGAAACAATTTATCTTTAAAAATACTCGAAGTATGTTTTTAAAACAAATTTTTCAAAATTCTGCTCTGATATCAATAATTATCATACTACTATATATATATATATATATATAATTTACAAAAATTTGAAATAACATTGAACCATTCACATAATGCAAAAATAATAAAACGTGACCTATTTTTAAATATTATCTCTTTATTAACTTTTATTAAACTTATAATGCAACATCTTGAGCAGCTACCCACAAAATGTATCTAAACTTAACTTGTGTGAAGAAGGAATTAGAATAAGTGACAGGTCACTCAATAAATAGAATTCTCAATCTTAACATACATAACCCTTTGACTAGAATCATACCATATATGTCTTAACTTATCTTACTTAGTGCTTAAGACTTAACTATTTCATTTTTTACTTTAAAATTTTATCTTAACTTATTTTCTCTCATTCATAAATGCTATGACGTGTTAAAAACCATGACTTTTTTTTTTCAAAAACTTGCTTAAAATCGTAATCTTGAAAAATTGTTGTAGTTGATCAAAACATCTCATTATAAAACTTGCATAATCGATCCAAAGACCTGAACGTAAAACTTATAGTAAAATTGTTATAAAATCATCAAAAAAAAAAAAATAAAAATTGTAACAACTCGCATATTAATCAGATTGATTAATATAGAGATTTGACACATCAACTATGTAAGTCCTACATTATACACTACTAGTACTCAATTTCTAATGAGCATAGCTAATGATAATGTTTAATTTCTAATAGATGCTAGTTTTTCAATTTTTAGCTGGCATACAAATTCATGAGTGCCCTTTCGAGTCCATCCCTAAAAGATATATAGAACATCAATTTTTTCTACTTTCATAAAATATACATATCTGGCCTAAATGTCCGAAAAACATGTAAAATTTTTTTTCATAATTTTTCTAAAAGTCTTATTTGGCATGTCATATCATGAAAATGCATAAAATGCATTAATCTTATTAATCATAATTTATTCCTTCATTTTCTTAATTAGTTTCTTAATTTTCCATTCAGATTACTATGCACGATTGTACACTTTAGAAGTGTACAGACGTGACCAAAATTCCACATACACATGGAATTGACATGTCTCATGATTGTGACTCACCAATTCATGAATGTGACACCAGATGAAAATTCATGACCTTCACTTTTTGCTGTACCTATACATCAGTACAAATGCATGATCACGATGCTATAAATGACCTATGTATAGATGTGTATCACTTGCATGTATGGGTATACGTAGTGATATGCTTTAATGAATCTCGACCAAGCAACCACCATTAATATCCAAACCACATCTATACAACACCATTCAATAGACATGATAATCTAATAATATTTATACATCAAATTCCTAAACAAATTATTGTAGATCGTGCTTATAATCCATTCTTAACACATCAACATCATTATCTATTTTTTTCATCATATTTCACATACATTTCAACTTAATCTTAGTATCAATTAATATACTATTTCATGTAAATTCAATATTTCAACTTATTATCTATGAGATCATGAAGGAAACGTATCATAGTAGCAACTTCCAACATTCAAATATATCAATATTTATAATCATATATGATCATTTCAATCAATTAACTTTAATTAAGATTAGATCTATGATTTCACATGTTTGATCCAGTTAAATTACATGTCAATTATTATTTCATGCTTGTTTATTATCACAAAAACCATATCAAAAAATTACAACAAACAACATGATAAGATTGAATATTCTTCTTACTTGCTAGATTATCTTCTAACTCTCTCTCTCTCTCTCTAGCTCATTTTCTATGAGCAACGATGGTCAATAATGATCTATGACCTCCTTAACTTTCTATTGCACACTCTTTAGAAAGATCTAGTTTTCTCCTAAATTTAGTAGAATGAAAATTTAAAATGAACATGACTTTACATAGATGACAACCAACTCGACATGTATGAGCATACATCCAAGTATGCATGGTTGTATATAGTGTGATATTTTTGATATGTGTGTCAAACTAAAATATACATGTGACAACCCCTTATGGTGATACATATACAATCCATAATAAAGTCAAAATGAATAATTTACCTCTTATAACACTTTCACTTAAACTTAAATGCATAAAAATAATTAAAATACTATTTCCTTACCCAAGATACCAAATGCCAAAAATCTGAGCCATTACTCCAATTGTTTCCCTGTATTATAGAGTGAGCTCTCTACCGTGATACCATTATTATGGACACGGGTGCATGGAGTGTGCTCTTTTCGAAAAGATAAATTCCTTTGTAGCTTTTCTATGAGAATACTACCTACACCAAATGATGCAAAGCTTAAGTATATAGGTGGGGAGACGGGGATAATATCCATAAGGAGAACCTTTACTTTAGAGGAACTAGCAAAAAAGACTTTAACCTTTTGTAAACAACTTCACATGATCAAGTATCAACTTGTGAGAGAGGATCTTGATGCACTTATATCTGTTTGTTCAAGTAAGGATCTTCATTGTATGATGGAGGAATATCAAGAGTTGGAAAGAATTAGAGGCTCTCAAAGACTGAATACTTCTTGTAATTTTACTTGAACCAAAAAGTCCAAGTTCTTTGGAAGGAAGGGACACCCAATAGAGTGATCTTGATTACTAGTTTGTTTTTGCTATAAATGGCATGCTAAATGTGACTCCTCAAAGGAGTTCTAGTGGGCAGAGTTTGGCAAGTCAAGCAACCGCCTTGGGAATTGCTTCTAATACTGGTGTAAGTTTTTATAGAGACTCCCCTACATGTGTTTAGACTTAAGAGAATGAGGATTATAATTCTGATTCCTTGATTTTGAGGGCCATAGTTTTTGATCATAATGTTCAGTATCATGATACTATGATTTCTAATGTTCAACATGGGTATCAACCACGTGCTAATGTCAACAAAATTGTCAATCCTTTATTTATAAATAAATATTCTTGTGTGAACCCCATTAGCCATTTTGATACTCTTTCTTTGAAGAATAACCATCAGCAAAACAAATATATGGTAGAAACTGAGCAAACAAATAGAAGCTAATAAATGCATATTCAAAATTATGGCTCTGGTGAAGATACTATGGATTATACAGCACACAGTCAAAGAGGTATGAACTCTGAAAGACTTACACTTCAGGAAAGGTCGCTTTCTGACACACCATTACAGGAATATGATGAGAGTTCTGTTTACAACTTTAGAGAAGCAATTATGCATCAAAGCCCAGGGACTAATGAAAGAGAGAAATCACCTAGATTAGGAATGTTAGATTCTTCAAAAGAGTGTACAATGCAATGGCCAGATGTGATTAATGAAAAAAACCAGTTACGAGGTACAAGAATCAATGCATTACGAAAACACTAAAACCATTTAGAAATAATTTTGAATGGATTTCAGAATTCCATTGGATCAATAGGAATCCTGCTTCTGAACTAGATAGAAAGCACCATGAAGGATGCATTAAAGTTATTCAATATGGTAATGACATGGAATATAAGATGAACAACCAACCCAGCATTGATGTTCCTTTGCAAGATTCACACTACTCTAGGAGCTTGCTACTCTCTTTACCAATTGCTCGTAAAGAAAATTCTGTAGAACCGCAATCGATAACCTTGGTGATTTTCAATATGACAATGCTCTAAGTCTCATGTTAAGAGACAAAATGCTACAACCAATCAGAAGTTTGCTATGGCTGAGACAAATCAACCAGATTCTCTTGAATCTCTTGGACTACCCTCTATATCATCTAAAGGAGCTACTAACCAAGTATGTATAATCCCAAGATGTGTAAATACAGTTCCTTTTGTTTTGATAAAAGTTTAGATGCTCCTGTTATGAGCGATTTCTGTTTTCTTTCTACAGAATTTGACCACTAGTTACCCTTCAAGTATAGAGAATTTTATTTACAGCAAAAAGGATAGAAATTCTTTGCGCCATAGGATTGAGAATATATGCATTAGGATACCATCAGATAAGGGCCCAAAGTCTGAAGATTCTATCTGTGGCCAATCATGAGTCTCAGAAAATGGTCGTGAAGACAAGATGCTCAAGTCAGGGGTTATTGTGGAAGATGTAACTGATGGTCCACCTCCAGATATTCCCTCCTCCCCGGCAGTAGTGCCACATGTACAGCATGACAGAAGTGATGAATATTCATCCCAAAAAGAAACAGATGGAGAGAGTAAGAATCAAGCTGACGGTGAGGTAGTATCTTGACAATGCCCTATTGAAAATATATGCACTAGGATTTTTTTTTTTTTTTGGGTAAGTAATTGTGATACTGTCTTTGCTTATTTATTTGAGCTTGTATTTATATTGCATAGAAAGTGAAAGTTTTTACCGATGCTCCAACGGCTGAATTAGAAGCAGACATATATGGTTTGCAGGTTGATAACAACTGCCTTAATAAATTAATGCATATTTTTATCGAAGTCTATGTCTAACTGACTCGGTGATCACTTACACAGATTATCAAGAATGATGACCTTGAAGAACTACAAGAATTAGGTTCTGCAACAAATGGAATTGTTTACCATGGCAAGTGGAGGGGAACAGATGTTGCTATAAATAGAGTAAAAAATAGTTGTTTTTTAGACAGATCATCAGAACAAGACCAGTTGTTAAGTCTCCAAAATCTTTGGCCTTATAAATTCTGATATTTCTTTTTCTTTCTGTTCAAATTTTTCTTGCTATATTGATTCAATTTATTAGGATGTAGATGTTCCAAATTTTTCAGAAAAGGAAATCCAACAAAGAAAATTGGTATCACTCATAAATGGTGAAAGAAATGTTTTTGCACTTGGGGCATGCAGTTACTGACAAGGTTTCTAGATATAAATATTCTACCTTCAGTCTTGTTTAAATCCAAAATTTTACATATCCTAGCTTTTTGAGATTTTTCAATCCAATCTTTTGGAATGGAAATCTGACCCTGTTGATTATCCAGACAAAAGACTTCTGATGAGAGGAATATATCCTATCAAATCTTCCCCATCCAAATGTGGTAGCATTCTATGGTGTTGTCCCCAGTGGAGCTGGCGGAACAATGGCAACTGTAACTGAATTTTCTGGTCAATGGATCATTGAGGCATGTCCTACCAAGGAAGGATAGGTGATTTGATCTATCTGCGCTGGGTTCCACGTTATCTTCTTACACATTAAGAATGGATTTATGAAATCTTTAATACTTTTCTTACTGATCACTTGATCGATGCAAAAAGCTTATGATCGCAATGCAGGTTTCGGCATGGAGTTTCTATATTTGAAAAATATTGATTTTGATTTGAAGTGTGAAAATTTGTTTGTCAATTTGAGGGATCCCCAACGACCCATTTGTGAGGTAGTAGAAATAAGACTTTTTTTTTTTTTGTTATTGTTTTTGTAATTTATTATGTTTCAATACATGAAGATAGTCTAATGTTTTAAGTACTTTTGTTTTTGTTACCAGTTAATGATACTTCTTCATCCATTTTCTTATGATATTTGTAAGTATAGTAGTACCATTCAAAAATCTGCTTTGCAGGTTGGAGATTTAGGGTTGTCACAAATCAAACGGAATACGCTTGTATCTGTTGACCTGCGTGGAACTCTTCCACGGATGGCACCACAATTATTGAATGGAAGCAGCAGCAGGGTTTCTGAATGGTTAGCAGCTTAGGATGAAGCCTTCATATAATATATTCTAGTTTAAACAATGGAAAGTGAAACCAGTAACATTGTAAAGAATATATTATCTTCTTGTTTCCCTTAACTTCTCTTCATTAGGTTGATGTTTTCTCATTTGGTATTGCAATGTGGGAGCTCATCACTGGAGAAGAGCCATATGCCAGCAAGCATTGTGGTGCTATTATAGGTACGATCTGCTAGTTGATTGTTTAAACATTTTTACCTTGTCTACTTGCTGTTTGTGCGTAATGAGATCTTCTCAAGATAGTCCATCAAGCATTTTATGATAATGAATTTTATTTACATAAACTACCTTAACAATTAAATATCGTTTAGCTAGGAGAGTGTGTGTATATTCATGTGGGTAAATTTGGGGATTAACAACATATTTTCAGTACTTTCGAATCCAAAACTGTTCATTGCTGGAGTATCTGAGGAAAATATCACAATCTTTCATGATAGTTATGTGTTATTTTAAGTAAATTTATACAAAAAAGAAAAACAACTAACGAGATGCTTGAGAATAATCTAAGCTCGACTCACCCAAAGACAAATCCAACAAACAACTCTGGGGCAATAAAAGAAACAACAAACTCTCAATGCATGACTCTTGAGAGCCTAGTTGAGTTCCTACAAAGACAGAACTCAAAATATTGGTTTAAGAGAATACATCTATAAATATACCATCTAAAGATGCTATGTTTGATCCTAATAAAAATATAAATGAATTAAATTGACAACATTTTGTCCACAACCATGCTAAAATTATTTTTTCTTGTAGAAAACTACACTCGACGTCTGAAAATTCAAGCTTCCAAGATGATAACTATATTTATGCATATCCCTGTGTCTTGAACTTAGTCTGTATTATTGAAAGGGGCCTGGTTTGCCGTCTTTTTATTGTGATTCTTCTACAAATTTGAAGAAAAATATATGGTGTATGTGAACTTTGTGTGAAAGCGGGATCGTAAGCAAGACACTGAGGCCTATGCCAGAACGTTGCGATCCAGAATGGAAAAAGCTAGTGGAAGAGTGCTGGTTTTTGGACCCCTCAGCGAGGCCATCATTTAGAGAGATAACAAAAAGGCTGCCTGTCATGTCAACAGCTTTTCAGACAAAGCACCGTAGGAATGCAATTAGACGAACACAGTATCCTCATACTCTTGTACAAATCACATGCACAAAAATATACAAGCCATTGATATATAGATGTTAATTTTGACCCAATTGATCCCGGAATCAATAGGTCTAGTCTAGGAAGGAGTTCTATCAACTAAGTTGAATTGAATCACTGGATAATGGATAAAATTTTAGTTGTTATCAAATTTGGGCTAGAGTCGAACTGAATATATTCAGTTCGAATTTTAAATTTAACTTGTTCGAAGGCAGTTTGAGATGGATGTAAGTGAATACGAACATAAATTAGTATACGAGTAATGTTGACTTACAAATACAAGCCCAAATACGAATTTAAACAACAAACATCTCATACGTCGAGTGAACTATTTGGTAGTCCAAACAAAACAATGTTATTTTGCTAAAAAACCAAACGACCTTGTTTCTTTTTTAGTATAAATAAATGTGAAATAGTTTCTTTTCTTCATATATTGTGACTTTGGCGAACATAAATATGTTTGCGTTCATTTCCACAACGATAAATAAAATCATTTACAAACTCACATGCGAACATCCAATTACTTGTGTTTGGTAAACATGAGTTGAACATAAATATTTGCCATCAACAAACAAATCAAACATGAATATACACCTATTTGCATTTGATTTAATTTGAATTTAACCATATATCAAACTAATAGCCCATATTAAACCCACTTCCTTCTATTAATGCTTAATAATATTTGTAGTGCTTGCTTTGCTGTTAAAAGAGTAAGACTCAGAATTGAAAATGTGATTAAATTCTATGTCAAAACCCTAAACTAAAAGTGGTCTAATAAATAATATATTCTTTTCGCAAAAGTTGACCCTTGCCTGCCGCCTTCGTCGTTTAGCCGTCCATGTGTTAACCCACAATTTAAAATATGTTTTGGACATTAAAATTAAAAGTTGAGGCTGAGGCTGCGACTGAAGCTGAGGCTGACTATTAATCTTATCCATCATAATTCTCCACCAATATGTCAATCAATAATCCATTAATTTCTATTATATATGATTTTTAATCAATTACAATCAACATGGTCTGCCATTCCAAATATATTATATAGCAAGTCAAAGAGGCAAATAGTTAATTGGAAATCTATGCTATTAAAAGTATGACACTTTGACATAATAAATTGTGCTTTTACAAAATTGATGGAGTATATTCTTAGAAATATAAAAAGTTATTATTATATGGAATGTGACATCGACCACATTAGATTCAATATACATCCTGAACAGAAAAAAAAAAAAAAAAAGCACTTGGACAGAAATATTAAAAAATTAATGATAAAATTTTAAAAAAAAGTGCAATAAACATATTTACTTAATCTTCATTTATAGAAATCTGATT
The DNA here is from genome assembly GCA_026122585.1 of Anacardium occidentale. Lineage (NCBI taxonomy): Eukaryota > Viridiplantae > Streptophyta > Magnoliopsida > Sapindales > Anacardiaceae > Anacardium > Anacardium occidentale. Next base: position 340,150 of record JAJEJH010000078.1, read on the forward strand.
AAAGATCGAAGACTTCAAGACTGGATATATATGTTTCTAATGAAATCGTGCATGAAAAGCACCAAGCAATGCCTGCCACTTTGTCTCTCAAAGTCAATTGCTTATCTTATTTAAGTACATGAATAAAATTTTCGGTTTTTTTTTTTTTTTTTTTTTTTCTCACTTTCGCTTTGATTTTGCTGCAACTGAGATTGAGAATTATACTAAACTTTCATCATCTATTTGATTGTTATGTAAACTTTCATCATCTGTTTAAAATCTGTCACTTATTAATAAGGAATTATAGTAATTTGACATTGAAAAAATTATATATATCATCGGCTTGAAAAAATTTATAATCTTTCTATCTTCATTACTGAAGCCATTAACGAGGGAATGACATTCACGGCATCTCATTAAAGGTCAATCCTATGCTTAATCTCACAATTATTATGTCTACCCATTATGAGAACAAATGAACTAAATTTTAATTGCATTTATGTTATTTCAATCATATTGTGTCTTCGCCCATCATCCTTCATATTTATAATGGTATTAGGTATAAAATTATTAATAAATATTATATTTTATAAAACAATTACATATCACCAAGTGTAGACTTGACATGTGGTAATGGTCTAATCTATTTGCTATGGTCATTGTTCTCATATGAAGGTATAAGGGTAAAATTTTCTAATACGGATTGCATCAGTTAACAGATAAATTTTTCATTATACTTAAATAAATAAAACAACTGATGCATGAAATATTAATGATTTGCGGTTAAGTTGACACGTCGTATATGCACAAACAAGTGTGACCTTATGCAGACATGTGGATATACAAGTATACTATCAAGTAATAAGTATCTATCAACTAGAGTTTTTATATAAAAAAGTTGTATTAATGTATATGTATCGTGTGAGATAATGAATGTGCTACAAAGTAGAGAAATACCTCTTTTTCATTTATAGTAAAATTTTTCCCGTTGTTTGTTATTTTTTTTCATACTAGATTTTTCACATAATACTTATGTTCTCATGTTAACTATTTATGTGTTTTACCGTATGTTTTCTTTGAATTTCCATAACATTATGTAATTTAATTAATTTACTTTTATTTAAAATTATCTAGTTATCATAAAATGAAAATTTATACATAAAGAATTACTTCTATATTTATGTTACAACAAAATAAAATAATAATTATTTACTCTTGAAAAGAAATGAATCAACCACTAAGTTACTGAATAATACCTTAATAATTTTATTTCTTTAAGAGCTGTTACAAAATCGAAAAAGAGAAAAGAAAAATTCTATCTTTCCTCACACATACACCTTTACTTTCTCACACACTAAAGATAAGAGAAAAAAAAAAAAAATCAAGAAACAGATTTTTATACCTCTCTTAATTGTTTTCCAACTGTAATCTTGAATCTAAACCACTCAATTTTAACTACCTCAACTAATTCAGCAACTTGATTACACATCAGTTTCAAAGAGTTTTTAGACAATGAACCTTAGCTTTCTTTCACTCTGCTTTAGCACGAACCAGCACTGCTTTATCTTCTAATTTTTTTGCATCTTCAATACGATGCCGCACCACTTGACTTTGACATCTTCAATTAACGACACTTCCTTCCGTTATCTGCTAACAACATAAAAAAAAATAAACTATCATTCTTCATATCCTCCCTCAAGCACAAGTTTAGAAAAAAATTTGTGCTTGAAAGAAGAATGATGAAAACATTAAAAGGATTACAACCCTTCTTCTGACAGGTTTCACTATAAATTATACTCCAGTAATTCAACTATCTAACTCACACAACTCCTCTCAGAATCTACACTACAATACTCCATTAATTCAACTATCTAACTCATACACTCCTCCCAGAATATGTATTACAACATTTCAGCCATCTGACTCACCTGTTCCCCATTGTTTTCTTTAACTCCAGTCTCATTTATACTAACTTCTTTTCCTTTTACACACACTCCCAATCTCTTCCTTAATATCATAAACCTTTCAGCTAACAATGGCTTGGTTAAAATATCTATAACTTGATACTTAATAGAAACATATTGCACAAACAGTGTATTTGAAGCCACATGCTCCCTGATGTAATGTACATCAATCTCTATCTGTTTAGTTGTACTATGCAACACATAATTTGCAGCTAGAAGTCCAACTCCTTGATTGTCATACCACACCATAGCCTTTGTTAAACATTTCACTTGTAATTCAGACAATAAACTATTTAACCAGACCACCTCAGAAGCAACTTGGCTTCGAGCTTTGTATTCTGCCTCTGTTGAAGACAGTACTACAACCTTTTACTTTTTAGAACCCTATTGAACTAAACTATCCACAAAATACACACAAAACCCACTGGTAGACTTCCTATCATTAATATTTCCTGCCCAATCAGCATCCACATAAGCTTCAACCTTGATAGCATTAGTTACCTTGAATAATAAGCCATACCCAAGTGTACCTTTAACATACCTTAGTATTCTTTTGCAAGCCTGCCATTGAAGCTGTATTGGTGATTTTAAAAATTGACTTAGCTTATTTACTGCAAAAGCTAAGTCAGGACTTGTTAAAGTCAAGTATTGTAAGGCTCCTATGGTACTTTTGTAAAGAGTAGGATCTTCAAACATCTTACTATCTCCACTGTACAATTTGATGCCAATTGCCATAGGTGTAGCACAAGAATGTGCTTCATACATTCTTGTTTTTATCAATAAATCCACTGCATATTTATTCTGACACAAATGTAACCCCTCTTCTATTCTATTTGCCTCCATACCTAAGTTGTAGATTGCTTAGCCTCGTCAGCCTTGAAACCCATTGACTGTGGCTATGGTATTCTGCTACATTTGTTTCATGTTTAAATTCTTTCCTTAAAATTAGCCCTAGCTTTATGTGCTGATTGATATGCTTCACTATTGAGTATGAAAAACCAAGGTAAATACTAAAATTAATGTGATTCCCTAGTAGCTTCGAGTCTCTGCATATTATGTTGGTAAGGTAGATCTGATTTTTAGGGCTCTCTTTGGCTACTTTCTTTTCCTTTTTTTTGCCCCTAAATGGGTCAAGAAATCCTCTTTTGTGTACTAACCGGTTTGAAATATTCTGTTTATTGCCTATTATGTTAATTAACTTGGATGTTCCCTAATATTAAATCGATAAATCATTTGCTCATTTGGTTCTCTTGGTTGTTCATGGTGTCTTGCATCCAATTCTACATTCTCAAACTATTTTTCTCTTTGGAGTATATTATTTGTTATCCATCTGTTAGCATAGACTTTGAAGGTTTCGAGTTGCCTTGGAATTCGTAGACAAAGCAATGTCGATGCGATGTGGTTCAAATTTTTGGTTTGGTCCATTGCTTTTTATGCCTTCTTAGTTTTTGTTGTATTCTGTCTTTGGGTATTGTGTCAAATTGTTTGATTTAAACTTGGAAATGTTTCAAAGTTTGTTTAATCTAATTTATAAAAATTAGTTTATAAACACCAAAATTGAATTTATAAGTATTTGATATTTTAAATACTTACGTGTTTAGTAAAATATAAAATATAAAATATATTTTATTATTAAAATAATTAAAAAATATTAAATTATTTCATTAAATAATAAATTATATTGATTCAATTTTTATTATAATATTATAAAATGTATTTTAATCATATTATAATATAATATAATTCTAGAATAAAATAAATAAATATTTTATGAGTAAATATTTTATTAAAAATTTAAATGAATAATTTTTAGATTCAATAAAATTAATATAAATGATTTATTTAAATTACTTATAAGCAAAAGTAATGTACTAATGTACTTGATCGAAATAACTTAGCTTATAAGCACTAAAATAAAACAAATTAGCTTATAAGCAAAAGTGAAAAGCTCAGTGTAATTTAAAAACTTATAAGCCATTAAAACCAATTTGAAAGTAAAAACAAACACTCCCTAAGCTTTAGCACATAAGGGGTTTTGATCTCAGAGACTCAGACAGTATGGCTCATATCCATATTTATTGATGCTACTAATAAACTCGGTGGCCAAGTTGTCTCTAACTTATGCCCAAGACCTTAAAGCACGTTTCGTTTCTGCACCAATTTTGCAGCTATTAACGAAGTTAATGGCAATGGTCTAGCTAATAGAGATGCATTCGAATGCGTTCAACATGCGATTGGCCAAAGGAGGTCGAGCAGCCAATATGTGATGCAATCGTTAGCCAGACTAATCTTAATTATAATTTTGGTTTATTATAATCAAATAATTCAATAGTTTAATATTAATTTTTAAATTGGTTTAAGTGATCAATAAAGATAAACTTAATTGATATTAAGATTTATTAGATTTTTTATTAATGATCCATTAATCTACTGTATGTTGATTAAGTCCCTTCAGGGTAATTAAAGTTAGTATAGCTTCATTGATTGAATATTGTCATACAAGGAAGTTTCAAGGGTAGAATATAATTATTTTCTTACGGTTGATTTCAGGCAAGACAACTTTATGATTTCAAATTGTGTGAAATCTAAATTATTCTTATAAATCATAAATTAAGACTTTTATTTAGTATTTTATAACTTGTGTGTAGATTATGTGGATTAGGATTTAATATTATTTACTTTGTTGGTGTAAATTAATATTCAATTATAGAATCTGGAATTTCCAAATTGAAATAAGAATATATTAAATCTGATTTAGAATTTAAATTTCAAAATTAGGGTCCTCTTGAAAATCCAATCAAAGTTTATTTGAATGAGGTTTGGAATTGAAATTAGGGTTGGAAATTTAATTCCAAATTTAGGGTTTTCAATTATGAAATCTAACCTTGGTATTAAGGATCAATACATAGAAATTATGCAAATTTCAGGTTGAATCTCAATTAAGAAAATTGAGGAACGAATTTCAATTTGAAGTGTTAATTTCAATTTCAATTAAAAATTAAAAAAATAAAAATAGAAAAAAAACATGAAATTCAATCTTGATTGAGCCTTTAATTGGCACCAGATGCGGCTTTTCCAGTTTAGTGGCAATTTGCAATAAATAGCAAGTTCCTAAATCTGATGCTGGCGTGAGCAAACCTTTTTGTAAGACCCATGCTGGATGTCACTGTAGTGTTATTATTTATTTATTATATAAAAATTATATTATAGTATTTTATTTTCTTATTGCCTAAAAATCGTTACCAATCACGTCCAACATGAAATCTTACACAAAATTATACTGGAAACAGATGCAATGCGAAAATTTATAAAATAAATGTGGTAGAAAGCTGAAATCCACTGTACAATATCATGAATAAAACTCATATTTTATTATGAATACTAGTATTTGAAAATACAAATGATACTGTACATCCCATATGCATGAGTAACATAAGCATGTGAGCCAATATGTTATCTGTCGAAAACTGAATATGTATATACATACATATACGAAACTGAAAATCTCGGATAAGAACTCACTCAAGTTGTATCCCACTTATTAGCCACCTCGCGCTCCAAGCTCAGCTTCCCAAAACACGAACTTGTAAGAAAAATGAAACTACAGGGGATGACTGACAAATCACTCAGTAAGCATCTCTTACCTTTACCCTCGGGTATACACTAAACTGATGTATCTCTGGCTAGTTACTAAGCTAATGAACTTAATTAAGTTCTCTGATAGCCTAATAGTTTCTTCTCTTATCTTATTCTTTGTTTTCTTTCTTTAATGCCTTCTTATGTTGTTTCTATTTCATTGCCAATTTGATTACTAGCTTAGTAGACTCTACTTTGCCTATAACTAGTCTTATTGCTCATCTGGTAACCTCAACTGAGTTCATTTATGATCTTATAGAGTATTATTTTCTATCTTGACTTATTATTCAAATATTGCCTCATGTTGTGTCGTAAATACGTATATAAGTATACGTAAACAACACAGAATGAAGAAAAAGCCTGAGTAGTCTAACTTGACTCACTAAGCTCTCTTTCTGATATTCATTATCTTTTCTCCTACCTCTACCCTCGGGTAGACACTAAACTGATGTATCTCTGGCTAGTTACCCTCGAGTAGACAATAAACTGATGTATCTTTGGCTAGTTACAAAGGTAATGAACTTAACTAAGTTCTCTGATAACTTAATAGTTTCTTCTTTTATCTTATTCTCTATTTTCTTTCTTTAATGTCTGCTTATGTTGTTTCTATTTCATTGCCAATCTGATTACTAGCTTAATAGACTCTACTTTGCCTATAGCTATTTTTACTGCTCATTTGATAACCTCAACTGAGTTCATTTCTGATTTTACAGAGTATTATTTTTTATCTTGACTTACTGTTCGAATATTGTCTCATGTTGTGTCGTAAATATATATATAAGTATACGTAAACAACACAGAATGAAGAATTATTGGGAAATTTAGAATAAGTAGAAATGACTACTTGTGAGCATCGTCTAACAAGAAAACAACAAGAAAACCATTTAAAAAGGTACAAAAACTAATATTCTATTGCAACTAATCCATTTTGATATATGTGGTTCAATAAACATAGAGACAAGGCATGACACTTTGCATTTCATTACTTTTATTGATGATTACCCTTGATATGATATATATGAATATTTATTTGAACAATTCAAGGAATTGTGTGACGGAAGAGGAATAGTATAAAAATTAACTATTCCAAGAACATCGTAGCAAAATGTTGTTATAGAACATAAAAGTAGAACCTTGCTTGAATTAGGTCAATAATGACACAAGCAAATTTATCTACCATCTTTTGGGTGACGCATTGTTGACTGCCATATATATATTTGACCATGTGCCTTCCAAATCACTTACTTCTACCTCATATGAGTTATGAACTAGTTGAAAACCTAACTTGAGTGTTTTATGTATTAGGGTTGATGCCTTATAACCATCTATCTAATGTATATTATTTATATTATTTGATGTATTATTATATCTATAAACATTATTTCATGATTAATAATACAAGGTATCTGAGATATATTATTGTGTCCTTCGTTTGATAGATATGAGACAATGACTTCAAATGATTAATCGTTTTTTTATATGTTTTCATTGGTGACTATACTAGAATGGTTTGTAATCTCAATATCACTATAAACTTTGGATATGAGTGATAGTACGAGGATATCATAGTGTGTCTGATCCTATTGAAAGATGTCGATGGTTTACACATGTCGAGGTCTGTTACTTGTAGTTTGGTCCCAAACATGGGTACATAATGTTCACTAGATAGACCTATGATGAGGATCCCATAAAGATAGTGTTGATTGTGTCTATGGATCAATCCTCATGGTTGGATGGATTTATATGATCCTTCGATTAAAGGTCTATTAGATCGTCTTATACTAAGAATGAAGTTATTTGATGTTATCAACTACATCTTCCTAAATAAAGTGTTAAAAGATAAGTGATTAGTCGTATCATGATCAGTACGAAGGTAATTATAGATCAATATAAGATTCGTTAATCCTAAACACAGGATTAGTGTCTCGGTTAAGTTGTTCAAAACTACTGTAAGTATAATTATCCTAACATTATATATATGAGAAAATCATAACAGTTCATCGAACATGGTTACTTACAATTTTCCCAAGGGCCTATCATGCTCATTTATTTCGTAGGACATAAACTCAATTAGATCCTTTAACATGGTGACCTTGTCCTATAACAAAAATTACCAAGAATTAAGCTTATATCTATAGTAACATATGAACATAACCAAACTTGAATTTTACAAACCTCCATGGGTGTGACAAGTGAGATGACACCATCCCTTCGTGACAAAACATGGATAAGGTCAATCTAATTGTTAAGTGTTTACAATGCAAAAACAAAAGTCAATTAAAAATCAATACATTATAAACAAAATTGTAAAAAAATATATCGTGACTCACCTCATCTTACTTAGGGTGTTTTGAAGTGGTAGTGTCCGTTTGGGATAGAACATCAGTGAGGTCAATTTGAATGTTCGTCGCCTGTAACATGAAAAAGAAATGTTAATTAAAAATTAATACATCATAAACATGGTTGTAAAAATCAATCATAACTTACCTCACACTTTATAGGGTCTTGTGAGTTGGCATCCTCCCTACAAGGTACACTAGTGGACCTTTGTTAACTTTTGCACCTTGTAACACAATGAACACTGGTTATTTGAAATAATTTTATTACAACATAATTAAAAAAAATGTTATATTTACTTTGATTGAACTAACCTTGTCAACACAATGAGCCTCATTTTTAATGACTTGAACCTCAATCCAAGTTAGCCATCGTTGTATCTTGTATAAATGCCTCTATAGCTAAAAATGCATCTTTATCGAGTTGATTTAGATGACCAAGTATAACACTTTCCCACTTGTCTATGAAATCTATCGAGTCCTCTTATACGGGGTGATTGGTGGTGGGTTGATCAATGGTAAGGGCTTTGAGAATAGGGTTATTAATGGCAGGTTGCATAGGAGTGTCAACGATAAGTGTCCTCTAGGTAAACATATGCTAAACTCTTATGGGGTTAGGGGTTGAGGGTAGCCTATATGCAAAGACTCCAAAAAAAAGGATGACGAATTCCATGATGATGATCTTAGACATCTAGTATGCCTAAATACTTAAAAACGATAATGTATAAGTATTCATCTATCTCTAAAGTAAACGATACAATTTTGACCTTGACATTTTTTTATCTATCAACGTAATGTCATGTAACACTATATTTTTGTTCCACATATTAATATATAATAGTATCACAAACACATATTTACTTTTTATACATACTTTGCGAAAGCTTAAAAATACATTATTCATACATAGCAGAAGTGTAAAACATTGTTTACTGAAAAACCACATGTATTATTAATGTATAAAATTGTCTAAAATCATAGTAGGTAAATTTTTAATAAAACTCAAGTCATAGTACTCAAAATATAATTATGCAAAATACATCATAAAACTGTACAACTAAACAAATGATATCTTATTTAGAGCCATCTCATAACACTTCTTAGCAGCTTAATAAGTATTTCTTAACCTTACCTACATACTTAATCCAAACATGTTGAAATCTATCACTTAGCCTAAACACTTGCTTTCATAAAACAATTTTCTAAAACTCATTTTTAATTCAAAGATTTTATCATAAAGCATATCGTAATTGGTATGAAGTTTTCATCATAAAACTTATTTTAAAATATCATTTTTTTCATAAAAATCAAGCATATAAATCTTTTCTTAAAACATTTTTTCTGATCAGACTGATGAACACAAAAATTCAACACTTTGGCCATGTGTGTTCAACTAATACATGACAAACACTTTTTCTGACAAACTTACTTTATGATCATGTTCTTTCTAATATACGTTGGTTTTCCTTTCTAACGGGGTGTGCAAACCTATAGATGCTCCCTTATATCCACCCTTAAAAAATGTCTGGAACGTAAAGTTTTCTACTTGGAAAATTTATGCATGTAAAATGTTATTTTCTTAAAATATTATTTGGCATATTATGTTATATGATGTTTATCATGCATTAAAGCTTAACACTTTCTTAAGAGTTACAAAGATTTTCTTAATAATGAATCTTTATAATTTTCATATTAATTATTATAAAATTTCTCTTATAATTTCCTATTTAAGTTGTCTGAAAATTTTATAATTCTTTCCTTATTAATATTCTGTTAAATTTCCTAAAAACTTCTTTTAATTAATCTTTCATGATTTTTTACAAATTTTCCATAAATTAAATTAATTATCTTTTTCTATATTTCTTGTGTTGCATGAGATAGTCATACATGATTTCTACACTCAAATGAAAATGACTTATACACATGATTGTGACTCAACACCTTAAGATCAGGTCACTTAGAAGCCCAACTCCACTATACTCTAATTATGCATACATAACATACACGACCGTGATGCTATTTAATACAACCACATAATGCATTTTCTTGAATGCATAACCGTGCGTTGTGTTTTGCTAATGCAAATCCAAGCCACACAACCATGGATCCGTGCCATTCATCACTTAACCACATCCAAATTACAACAACAACATCATACTACCAATATACATCAATCACATACCAAATGTCCACCAATTAACAACAATTTCCATTATCAATCACATTAAACTTCCAATCATTTAATCATAAGCACAAGAACATCCTATGCATGTTCCTAATTAACAAGCTCATCTTAGATTATCAAATTATCAAGAAATTGAACTAAAAACATCATAAATGCGTACCTGGAAGTAGTACTCTACAAATCATAACATATAACTTCAAAATTCAACATATGACTAACCTAGGTTGAAGTGATTTATCTTTAAACACTAGAATTTTGTTAGATATTCCATTATTACATATAATCATCTTCATTTCATTTTATTCAATCACAAAGCATGCTTTATCATTATCTAATCATGAAGAACAACCATCATAGAAGAATTACAACATGTAAAAGAAGAAAAAACATTTACCTCAAGTGCTTAAGAACAAGTTTTCTACCTCTAGGTGAGTCTTACCCTTAACTCGCATCTCAGCTCTCTGGCGAGTATTCTCTAAAAGACTTAAGAAGCACAAATGAAAAACTTATGAAATTTGAAAAAAAATCATGCTTTATATAGTTTCGCCAAATTATGCTCACGTATGGTTATGTACCTTAAGACGTATGGTCGTGTGATGAAAATTTCAAATCTTTTTATCTTTTTGCTCTGTACATGTGGTAGCCTTTGGCGGTGACACATGTACAAGCCAATTAAATCTCTTAACTGAACATTCTACCCTTGGGTTTACTCGACTCAATTTTTAAGCCTAAAATCCTACTTTTCTCACCAATTTCGAACTTAAAAAAATCATTCTAAGCTTAGGTCGTTACATTTTCGCCCTCTTATAAAAATTCATCTTTGAAATTACCTAAACAACTTTAAAAATCTCGCTCTGAACTCTGATTCTATCTCCTAAGTAGCCTCTTCATATATCTTATTCCCCATATTCTTAACTTTGAGATTTAAAATCTAAACTAGCTACTATTGATAACTTAAATCCTTAGCCAAATCCAAATTTTAAACTTCTAAAATATGAAACTTATCCCTGACGTATCTTTTAACAGAGAAACATGAAATAAATTAAGGATCTGATCCATACTCACTAGTAAGGCTAACTTGTAGGTAACATTACTAACTCTCTATAGTATTTCAAATGACGTAATAAAATAGAGAGCTAGCTTACCCTTCTTACTAAACCTCATAACATGTCTATAAGGAGAAACTCTTAAGAACATTTTATCTTACATTTGAAACTCTATCTCTTTATGCCTTTTATCATCATAACTTTTCTGTTGATTCTAGGCCTGTCTTATCTAGTGCCTAATCAATCGAATATGATCAATCATCCTTTAAGTCATCTCAAAACCTATAACAGCCTTTAATGAATCTTTCTTACCAATCCCTTCCTAATGCAGAGCAGACATACACCTCCTATCAAACCTCGTTACATGGCTATAGGGAAAAACTCTCAAGAACATTTTATCTTACACTTGAAACTCTATCTCCCTATACCTCTTATTAGCATAACTTTTCTGTTGATCCTAAACCTATCTTATCTGTTACCTAATTAATTGAATCTAATTAATCATCTTTTGAGTCATCTTAGGACACATAAAAGCCTCTAATGAATCTTTTTCACCAATTTCATCCTAATGTAAGTGAAACATACACCTCTTACTATACAAAACCCCAAATAGAGTTATTTGGATATTTGACTAATAACTATTATTCGAAGCGAACTCTATCAAAGATAGCAACTCAACCCAACTCAACTTATGATCCATATAACAAACCCTCAATATATCCTTCAAAATCCGATTAGTCATCTCAATCTACTTATCAATTTGTGAGTAATATATAGTACTGAAACACAATCTAGTACTCAAATATCTCTATAGACTACCCTAAAAAGTAGACAAAACTTGAAATATTTATAAGAAATAATAAATTTTGGAACCCCATACAATTTCATTGTCTTCCTAACGTATAATTGACTTAATTATTCGTAGACATTTTCTCTCAAATAAGAAAGAAATGTGTTAACTTAGTTTGTCCACAATCACCCATATGTTGTTATAACCATGTTACACTTGAGGAACACCCACTATAAAATCCATAGAAATATTATCCCATTTTTACTTAAGCATACACAATGGTTGCAATAATCCAGAAGGTCTCTAACGTTTTAGCTTAACTTATTAACAAGTCAAGTACCTAATGACAAAATTAGCTATATCTCTTTTTATACCTGATCACCAAAAGTCTCTCCTATAATTCTGATACATCTTACTATTTAAATACGCTGTATACATTACAATATGAGCCTTAATCAGAATCTTCCATCTCAACCCTGTATCTTTAAACATACAAACTCTACCTCTGAATTTCAGAATTCTATCTCTTAACTTGAAATTGGATATTAAACCCTTTCTAATCCTTTAAACCATCCTCTGAGACCAATCATGAATATCTTTTAATAAAGTCAACAAATCTATAATTTGGAGAACCTAGTAGTCACAAACTCAATCTACATTCAATTAATCTCACACTCTAACTCCTTTGGACATAAATCCTAAAAAAAGTTAATTTCCTACTTTAAACATTAGTAACCATGTTAGCCTTACCTAGATGATATCAGATATCATAATCATAGTCCTTAACTAACTCCAACCATTTAATATACCTCATATTAAGTTCTCTCTGTGAAAAAAAAATATCTTAAACTCTTATGATCTGAATATATATAACACTTCACTTTATACAAATAACGCTTCCAAATCTTTAAAACAAGGATAATTGTAAACAACTCCAAGTTGTGTGTAAGACATCTTATCTCATACCCTTTAAATGTCTAGATGCATAAGCTATCACCTTACTAGATTGCATTAATACTACACCAATCCTATGATGAGATACATTATCATAAATATTATACTCAACTCTTTCCTTAAACAATGTTAACATTAGGCCATTAGTTAACCTCTACTTTAACTCTTGAAACTAAGCCTCACACTCCTCTGTCCAACTAAAGAAAACCTCCCTCCTAGTTAAAGTAGTCAAAGGCCTTGCAAGACTTCAAAATCCCTTAATAAATCTCTGATAATAACCAAGTAATATAAGGAAACTTTTCATCTCCTTAGTCATCCTTAACCTCTACTAACTTAACATTGCGTCTACCTTATCTGGATTAACAAAAATACCTTTGATTGACACCACATACCTTAGGAAGGTCATATTATCTAGCCAAAACTCATACTTAACAAACTTGGTAAACAATTTCTGATCTCTCAATCTCTGTAACATAATCCTCAGATGATCTTTATACTTTTTTCTACTCCTTAAGTAAACTAAAATATCGTTTATAAACACCACTAGTTGATTAAGGTAATTTAAAAAAACCTTATGTATCAAATGTATAAACACTATAAAAGTATTAGTCAACTTAAATAACATCACTACAAACATGTAATGGTCATATCTAGTTTTAAAAGTAGTCTTAGGTATATCCTTATCAACTACGCCAACTTGATGATATCTAGACCTCAAATTAATTTTAGAAAATACCATTGTCTTTCTTAACTAATCAAATAAGTCATCAATTCTAGATAATACATACTTATTCTTCGTAGTCACCTCATGCAACTCTTTATAGTCGATAGATATCTTTATCAATTTATTCTTTTTTTAACAAAAAAAATAAGAGCACCTCAAGATAAGCAACTCAACCTAGTGAACTTTTTATCTAATAACTTTTACAACTACTTTTTCAACTTATGTAATTCAATTAGAGCTATTTGATACGAATCCTTAAAGATAAGAGCTATACTAAAGATCAAGTCACTACTAAAATCTACCTCTCTCTTAGGAGCTAACCTCAAAAGATCCCCAAGAAACATATCTATATACTTTCTTGCTATAAGCACCTCATCAATACTCAACCCATATTCACTCTTACATATTATATTGGTTAAATAGCCTACATAACCCTTACTCAACATCTTTCTCACCTTAATACAAGAAATCATCATACCTTGAATCCTATCTTTTCTAAACATGAACTAATCATCACCTAACTAGAATTTAACCCATTTCATCTTACAATCAATCTTTATTCTATATATATCCAAAAAATCTATACCTAAGATCATATTAAAATCTTTCAACTCTATAATTGTAGGATCCCCTACTAGATGTCACTGTGCTACTAGTATTTATTTATTATATAAGAAACTATATTATTTTATTTTATTTTCTGACTGTTAAGTCATATCTAACAGGAACCCCTACGCACTTGTTGTACTGAAAACATATACTATGCGAAAGTTTATAAGAGAAATGTAGTGGAATGTTGAAACCCACTATACAGTATCCTAAATAAAACACATATTTTATTTCTAATAACTAGTATCTAAAAGCATAAATGATACTATACATCCCATATACATGAGCAATACAAAGCCTACGAGCCAATATACTATCTGTTGAAAACTGAATACATATATACATATATATACCAACTGAAAACATCGGGTAAGAACCCGCTCAAGCCATATCTCACTCTCTAACCATCCCGCACTCCAAGCGCCGCTCCCTAACTCAACCTGTAAGAAAAAGAAACTATAGGGGATGAGTGAAAAATCACTCAGTAAGCATTTCCTACCTCTACCCTCGGGTAGACTCTAAGCTGATATACCAATGACAAGCTGCTAAACTGATGAACTTAACTAAGTTCTCATCTAGCCTAATAGCTTCTTCTCTTATCTTAAACTCTGTTTTTTTTTTCTTTACTACATTATTACTCTGTTTCTATTTCATTATTGCTCATCTGATTACTAGCTTAATAGACTCTATTTTGCCTATAGCTAGTCTAACTGCTCATCTGATAACCTCAATTGAATTCATTTTTGATCTTACCAAGTATTCCTTTCTAGTTTGACTTATTGTTCGAATACTGTCTCATGCTTTGCCGTATATGAGTATACGTAAACAACCTAGAATAAAGAGGAATCTTGAGCGATATAGCTAACTCACTGAGTTCTCTTTCTAATATTCATTATCCTGTTCTCTGAAGATCTTAACTGAATTCTGTTAAGCTTAAGCTTACGACATATATCGTGCTGCTAGTTTCTGTTATTATCTGTTTATTAAACATGATTTACTTCTCTCTTATCTTACTATCTACGTTCTGATATATAGCTATTCTGCTTCTCATTTGTTGTTTTGTTTCTCATTTACTAATTAATCATACTGAAGCATGTTCTATTGTGTATATCATGTGAAAATAACATGCTATGAACTATGCTAAAAAAATGTCTAGGCCTTGGCCTATTTACAGAAATTTTGAAAACTGTTTACTAAAATACTGTTATTGGATCTGAAGATCTTGAAATATCTAAAAATCTGATAATATACTGAGATCTGAAAACTAAAACTGAAAACTGTATTTGAAGATACCTACTGTGTTATGCAGACTAATGAATACAAGGATTTAGCACCTGACCATGTGAGTTTCTTATGCCAACACATGCTAGAAACTATCTAAGACACATGCTACCACTGAATCTGAAATTTGAATACTGATCTGTGCACAGAAAACTTATATCAGAATCTGAGTGCGTCGCACTGTACTGATCATATTATCCTAAGCTACTAATTGAGCACACCAATATATGTCGATATATAGTGACTTGTAACATCCTAGGGTTAGTTTGATCTCTTCGACTTCCTAATCTGGGGTTAGAATGAGAATTTTGAGAATTCTAGGTTTGTGTGTAAGTTTGGGGTGAAATAGAGGTTTTTAGAGAGTTTGGTGACTTGTGCATGGATCCGTTTGACAGGATTTGCATGCGAGCACAGGAAAATGGTATTTTTGTAATTTTTCTGGGATGCACAACCGTGCATGAGAGGTGCACGCCCGTGCATGCACATAATTCTAGCTGTCTTGGTTTTAAGTTGCGCTTATCCGTTTCCAAACTCATTTTCACCTAAAGTTTTCCTTTCAATTTCAGAGAACCTCAATCGTAGGAGTGAAGAGCAGTTTTCAGGACCGTCCAATCCAGCTTGATCTTGTGCTTTTGTAGAGAGAAGAAGCATGTCAAGAGGTAGGTGCTTCTTACCTCTTTTCCTTGTGTTTTGGATTCGATTGATACATGTTCTGGTTGATATGTGTTTATTCCCAGCATGCTTATGATGTTTCTTGTGTGCTTGATGCCATGAGAATGCTTATGATGATGATTTTATGCTTATACACATGTGATGTGTGAAAATATATGTTTATATGTGTTTTGAGATTGGATTGGATGATGTGCTTGAGATTTGAGGTTGTTGGAAGTGTTATCATGCTTATATGAAGTGTTGTGCATGTAATATATGTTTAACTTGCCTTTGAATTGAGATTTGGCTAGGAATCGAGTTGATTCCAAGTGGTTACGCAAGTGTAGAGCAGGACGCACGCCCGTGCACCCGAGGCGCATGCCCGTGCATACTGCATAATCTGCATGGTTGCGTGCCCTAATTTGTAGGGTCACGATCGTGCATAGTTCATGCACGCCCGTGCACCAAGAGAAAATGAGAAAATGCATGGAAATTCTAGAACCTTGCACGACCACACGCACGATAGGGTCACTGTCCCGTGCAAGGTTATGCACACCCGTGCACGAGACACGCACGCCCGTGCATCAGGCAGAAATGAGAATTTAAGCTTAAAATGAGAAATGTGTACAATAAATCCTATCCAAGTGATAGAAAACAGTAACATGAGCTGAAACAAGAATACATGATGCATCATACATACAGCATAGCATGACATGCCATACAGTGTTTTCAGAAATGGATCCAAGGATCCGAATTCATGTTTTCAGTTGTAAAACGTAGATTCTAGGGGTGAATACAAGGGGGCACTTGTGAGTTTCAGCACCCGTTACACCAGGAGCTATATGCTCATTACTAGCCCTATGTATTGGCATGTGTTGGGTTGCTCAGCTAGCAGTTTTAGGTTTCCTGATCCCAAGATCAGATGCAGTATAGCACGAGGCACTCAGTTCAGATCAGTTTCCAGGCCCAGGCCTGATGGCATCACATGACCCATACAGTTTATGACGCGTGTTTGCATAGGAAACTCACATGGCTAGAGTGCCGAATCCCTGTATTCATCAGTCTACGCAGCACAGTTTTTAGCATATCATGGTACCCCAGGGTACACAGTTTTCAGTACACCTTTCAGATATGATTTTTCAGATATGGGATCCTAGGATCCAATAGCAGTTTTCATGAACAGTTTTCAAAAAACTATTTTTTAGTATACAGGCCCAGGCCTAGATATGACTTCAGTATGGTTTCATATCATGTCATCATTATATGACACATCAGCATATCATTCAGCGAATGATAAGACAGTAAAAAACAGTAAATGAACAGAATATGAAACAATATGTAAAAGACACGAACAGCAGAATATCAGAACATGAAAAGCCACATAATGACACGTGAATTTTAGAAAACAGTAGCAGATCAGAACAGTAGAGATAATGATTATCAGTAAGAGAGTTTAGAGAGTCGAGTTCGTTCGTTCGGATTACTCTTCACTCTAGGTTGTTTACGTATACTCATATACGTATTTTACCACTCGGTATGAGGTAGTATCCAGTCAGTGAAGAAGAAAAGATTGGTAGAGTGAGTCTGTTCTGTCTGAGTTGAGGTGGCAATCCTTCGAGAAGGATTGGTTTAGGGTTAGAGATAGGAAGTACTTACTGGGTGATTTTATCACTCACTCCCTACTTTCCTTTTTTTGCAGGTGAGTTTTGGGAGTTGGGAGGAGGAGTTGGCTGCTATCTGGGATCCAGTTTGTATTTATATTTGTACAGTTTTCTTTGCATGTAACTGCACATGTTTTTATTACACACGTTCCGTGAATATTTTAATATAATCAAGTTTTTATTTGGGCATGTATATGTATGTATGCATTTACCACAGGATTTTTCGCTGCGGTATTTCAGATCAGCTTAGGCATTACGGTTGGGTATTATTGACCGTATTTTCTTTATTTATTTATTATTATTTTATATTAAGAAGTGAACAGTAATACCCTTCTGAGGTGTCCTACATGACTAGCATGGTCATATAGACCCTAATGCTGGCTCTCGTAATGGGTTTGTTGAAACTCATAAGTACCCTATCGTATTCACCCTTGAAATCAATGTTTTTATTGAAAATATGAATTTAGATCCTTGGATCTCTTTCTGAAATCACTGTATGGCATGTCATGTCATGTAATGCATATCATGCATGATAATTTATCATTTCTCTCTTGCTGATTACATTCTTGTTAGATGTATATCTCTTATAGTTTTGTTCTATGTATTCTTACTGTTATGCTGTTTTTGTAACTTATTAAACTTATTAATAAGTTTTGTGCAAATTGTTCTGTATGTTGTATTCTGTCACTGTATTTATAAGTTTCCTGTTTCGATATTTGTATATATATATATATATATACACACATGCGTACATATATGTTTACTATATTTGTCACCGTTTTCCCACTTCTATCTGTTTTTTATTCACGTTCTATTATTAAACTGTATCTGAACTCCCGTTAAGGTTCTCTTAGTTGTAACTGTAGATTCTCTATGCCTTTTTTCTTGCTTTATACATATAATTATTCATAATATGTTGTTTTTGTTCTTATTTCACTTAGAATATAGGGTATCTTCTCTTAATGCTGATATTGTGTTGAAAGGAAAAGAAAATCTCTTATTTTCACTAGGCGTACGCATGCACTATTGAATGCACGGGCATGCATGAAGGTGCACGGGCCGTGTACCAGTCGTGCAGCCCAATTGTGCTAGCTTATGAAAATTCTATTTATTATCTTTTCTTCTGCTAACACATGGTCGTGACCCTCAAACACACGGTCATGACCTTACTATAATCTAGTCATGTACGGCTAGCATGCATGACTGTGACCTTGTTAAAACAAGAATGCACAAGCATGCGTTCTCGAGCACACGGGCGTGCATCCTGCTCTGTTTCGGTGACCATGATTGAAACACGTAAGATCACCACCAATCTCAACTTAAATCTCTACCAAACTTCAATTTAACATACTATAACATGCATACATGCAACATATACTGCTATTAACACATTTTCTTTATCAATCATAGTCAAATCAAAATAATATCTTTCTAAACCCTTAAATATACACACACATGCATCAAGGGAACTAAGCATGCTTTTAACATCAAATCTCTTATCCATTTCATTATCATCATCTCATAAACATGCTATTAAACTGAAAACATACTTCTATAACTGAATCAACCCAACTAAGGAAACATAAACTCTAGAAACAAGGAAGAAGGTAATGAGATACTTACCTAGAGCTGCTAATGACTTCAATCTCTCTATCTCTGACTAAATCTTGGCTGGATTGACTATTAAAAGTTGGCTAATCTCTCTCATAATTTGATTAAGGTTAGTTGGACAGAAATAAAGGGGAAATGGATAAAAAGTTGACTGAAACAAGCAGAAAGAAAAATCTAACTTTATATATCAACAAGCATGCACAGACATACATAGCTAGATGCATGGGCGTACATGGAAAGAATGAGACACATGGGCATGTGCCCGGAGATGCACGGTCATGCTCCTTCCACAAGCTGCATATAAATTCATCAAAAGGTCATTCTACCTTCCTAACTCATTGAAATTGATTTCTAACTAAAAAATCTCTCTTCTAACCCTGATTCAAGGCCTAGAAAAACCATTCTAACCTCAAGATGTTACAATAATTATCAAATTTAACTTCATAAACCTACCTTGTATCATAATCACCTGATCTATCAATGTCCTATCATTTATTATAGTACCATTATTAGACAATTTTATACAAATCCTTTAACCTACAACATTAGAAACTTACCCTAGACCATCCACCATAACTTAAGAAATCAAACAATGTGTAACATTATAATCAATTCAAACAAAAAAATAGTATCATGAAAGAACAATTGACTAGTCAATACAAATGGATTAGCATCAACCTCCTTTTAACATATAACATACACACGAGCTTTGCCTCTCCTAGAACGCTAACACATCCTATAAAAAATGCTTTTAAACCTAATAATCTATTTGGCAACGCTTGAAACACACATTCTACCTTGTCAAATACTTTCTTGGATGTCTCTTGCCATACTTGGCATATATTGATAGCTTAACTCTCATCTTTTTACCTCTCTTATACTCCTTATACGAGACTGGTCTTTGACCCTTACCTCTCTCTTTCTTAGCCTTTAAGCTTATCATTCGCAAACATACCTTTAAACTTAAAACTCTTTTTAAAGCCTAATTATACCTTTATAAAGGAACCACACGAGTCATCACATCTTTAACAATCATAAGATGTAGCCCATGCATTAATTTCTACACCCTACCCTCTTTAGAGCTAGTCAATCTTGACACAAACCTTGCTAAGGCATTAAATGTAATAATATATACTCCTTAACCAAATTGGTCCTCTGAGTTAACTCCATCATCTCTTAAGCTCTTGTATACATTATATCTGTACTTTGGTACTCTTTATCAAACATAAGCTAGAACTTTCCTAGCTCAGTCTCTCCTTATCAATAGATATCCCTATGAGGTTTCACTAAACCCTTACATCACTTCTCAACATATAAACAACATATCTCATTCTCTTTCTATTAAACATGTTAAATAACCCTGTAGCACTCTCGACTATCTTCATCTATTCCTTAATGGTAGTAAAATCTCTTGAACTATTAAATCTCAATGGCTAATAAACTCTTGATAGACTATAAATAGGATGCAATCCATTTCTACCTCTCTTAACATCGTTCTTTAATTCAAAACTCGACCTCAACCACTGTTATACCATAGGCTCCTAAAAACCACCTCTCACTAGCTCTTAGAAACCATCTTTCATGGCCTCTCATATCACATATGTCCTTTGTACTCAGACTCACTCGAGTGGCCTATGATCTTTTCCTAGCACTTATAAGTTTAACTGAAACACTTCTCTTAGTATCACCAAGTCTAGGTAGTATGGTCATATTATCTAATATTTATTACACAAAGTTAGAAATTAAAACTTTATTGAATTTCCCATTAAATACTTATGTTGTATGGATATTACGAGTAGTAGCTAGTAGAATATGCTAACTCTTAACTCATGCAAATTTTCAAAAATAATGTACTTCTAAAAGCAAATTTTTTGTTTAAAACACTTGAAAATCAATTTCTAAAACAATATTCTAAAAATCACTTTGTAAATACGGCCTAGTTTTTGCTCTGATACCAATAATTGTAACAATACTATATCATTTTTTTCTATATTTTAAAATATGATAGTATTACAAATACATACTTACTTGACATATATACTTTATGAAAACTTGAACATTTATTTGTTCATATATAGTAATAGCATAAATCATTGTTTACTGAAAAACCTCATGTATTATTAATGAATAAAAATATTTTAAATCATAGTAGGTAAAGTTGTAATAAAACTCAAGTCATAGTACCCATAAAATATAATTGTGCAAAATACATCATAAAACTATACAACTAAATAGATGATATCCCATCTGAAGCCATCTCGTAGCACTCCTCAACATTTCGAATATAATCTACAAGGAAATAAATTTTGGAAGGAGTGATAAGTCACTCTGTAAACATTTCTTAACCTTAATGTTTTCTAGTACTCATATTCAATCTGAGGATCTCATCATAGAGTATATTATAATCGATCCAAAGATCTTATCATGGAAAATATTTTAAAATATCATTTTTTTCATAAAAGTTATCCACATAATTCTTTTCTTAAAACATTTATATTGATCAGACTGATGAACATATAGATTCAACACACCGATCATATGAGTTCAACTGATGCACAATAAACACACTCTCTAATGAGCTTAGTCTATGACCATATCCTCTCTAATAGACATTGGTTTTTCTCTTTAATGGATGTGTAAACCCACAGATGCCCTCTCATATCTATCTCTAAAAGATATTCGAAATATTGAGTTTTATTTGAAAAACTTATGTATGTAAAATGTTTATTTTCTTAAAACATTGTTTTGCTATGTCATGTCATGTGATATTTATTATGGATTAAAGCTTAAGATTTTCTTAAGAATTATAATGATTTTCTTAATAATTAATCCTTATAAATTTTTTTATTAATTATTATAAATTCTCTCATAATTTCTTATTTAAATTTTCATAAACTTTTATAATTTTTTCCTTATTAATATTCTGTTAAATTTTCTAGAAATTTTTAATTAATCTTTCATAATTGTTTACAATTTTTCCATAAATTTAATTAATTATTATTTTTTTCTATATTTCTTGCACTGTATGGTCGTGCACCCTTAAGCAACACGATTATGTCATACCTAATTTTTGTACTCACATGGAAATGACTCAGACACATGACCATGACTTAGCACCTTATAGTCATGTCACTTACAAGACCAACTCTATTTTGCTTTAGTAATATGTAGGACCCGCCGCCCCGAGTACCCCTGTTGCTGAGAATCATTGCTCTTTTTATTTATTAAACTGGAAATCGGGTACCCGAGACGGGAATCCTACGAAAAAGACACCTGCTAAACTAATTTACATTTCAAGCGGAAGCTGAAACTGAAACTGAATGTACAATGAGCCCAAAACTGGCTTTTCATATACATTTAACTGTTCTGTACATCTGTTTTTTTTTTTTACCATCTGGAATATACAAAATACATACAAGACCTCACAGGTCCAAAACTGAAAGAAAATACAACTGGAGAGTGTGTGTGGGGTCCTCCTCGCCAGCCTCAGTCCACCCGCTCCTCGTCAATAGCACCAAAACCTGAAAAGGAAGGAAGAAGGAAAGGGATGAGTGATAAAGATCACCCAGTAAGCATTTCCTACTTCCCTCGACCGAAGCAAGCAGTAAACAAGGGCAAACATACCTGGCATCGGCCCTATTCATACATCTACGTGCTTGCAGGCACTGAATCTGATTACTGGATTGATTTCTGAGCACTAATATTTATTATTTAATGCATGCCAATTTGATATGTAATGACATGCTAAGCTGGAAACTGAAAATGACTGATGATACATGCATCTGAATCATCTATATGTACCCGAAGGTACCTGCTGTGCTGATCAGACTGATGAACATAGGGATTTGGCATCCTGGCCAAGTGGGCTAAAAATTCTAGCGATAGGCTAGAAAACTGAAACTGAAATGCTGCTGAGCTGTCTGACTAGTGTCAGAAAACTGGGTCCCACAGATGCCCCCTCGAGTTCACCCCAAAACTGAAACCAATACATTGGGTTCTGAATGCTGAAAACTACTGAATTCAGATCCCTGGATCCTCTTTCAGGCTACATGCTATGCGATAAATGCATATGTTGCATTTCTTATCTGTATTCTGGATTATCTGATGATTATTGGGCCTTGGATGGATTACCAAACCTTTAATAAGCAATTTCTGCCTTTTTTGGGAATTTCAAGCTGACGCACGGGCGTGTGAACTAAGCACATGGGCGTGCAGGAGACATACACTACCGTGCAGGGGAAAAGCACATGGTCGTGCATGCATACACGACCGTGCTAAGCACGGGCACACGGGCGTGTGCCCATACACACGGGACCGTGCGTTGGTCGTGTGTCTGGCTGTGCAAGCTACTGGAATCTGATGGCCATTTCATGCATAAAGCGGACACACGGTCGTGTGCCCTAGGACACACGGTCGTGTGCCTAGCATTCCAGGTCGTGTGCTCATCGCGCACACAGGTGTGTGCTCGCAAGAACACAGGCACACGGGCGTGCGTCTGCGGACACACGGTCATGCACCTGGTTTTGCAGCAGCAGACTTCATCTGGAAATGTCGGAAACCTAACCAAAACATATTCAAACTGAAATTAAACTGAAACATGCATAAATGACACTTCAAATAGCTAACAAATCACTTCAATTTCATCATCCATCCAAAACTACTGAATCCACCATGGAAAGCAAAGCTTTCTCTCACAACACACACACACAAGCAAAGCAGCATGTTATTGGGTGGAAAATAAGCATATCAATCATCATATTCATCACATATACTCAGCCAAAATGCTGGAAATGCACACATACATCTTCAACATCATCAGACAATCATCAAACAAGCTGGGAAACGCTGGAAGAAGTAAGAAACACTTACCTCTTGACATGGCTGCTGGAGATTTCTAATCCAAGCTATTCTCTCTGATCTCTTGCTGGATTGGGAGCTGCTGGAAACTGGATTTCACGCCTAGGGCTGGAAGTTGCTGAAACAAAGAAAAGAAATCTGAAATGGGTAAGAATGAAGCTAATCTCCCGTCTCTCTCTCTTTTCTACCCACCTGCATGGGCGTGCAGGGATGATGCACGGGAGTGCACCAAGGGAAAATGAATAAAATCCATTTCCCGCGCTTCGCATGATTAAAACCTCCCTAAAGGTATCATACGAAGACCAAACAGCTCTAGAAAACTACCATCTCACCCCTGAACTCTTCTAGACCCCTAATCTATCACTGAATTCTATTTCTAACCCCAAAACTCTACCCCTAAGGGCTTTTTTAAAACCTGAGATGCTACATAATATATGTATAACATAGACGACTGTGATACTATAAAATGCGACCACATAGTCTTGTGTCTTCTCAAATGCATTGTTATGCACTATGTTCTGCTACTACAAGTTCAGGCCAAACACTATGGATTCATATCATTCATCACTCAACCACATCCAAATTATATTAATAGCATCATATTATCAATATACATCAATAACATACTAAATGTCCACTAATTAACAACAATTTTCATCATCAATCATAGTAAAATTTCAATCATTCAATCACAAGCACAAGAACATCCTAAGCACGTTCCTAATCAACAAGCTCATCTTAGATCATCAAATTATCATGAAATTGAATTGAAAACATCACAGATGTGTACCTAGAAGTAGTACTCTATAAATCATTGCATATAACTTCAAATTCAACATATGATTAACCTATATCTAAGTTATTTAACTTCAAACATCATGATTCCATTAGATCTTTTATTATTACATGTAGTCATCTTCATTTTATGTTATTCAATCATAGAGCATGCTTTATCATTATGTAAGCACACATAATAGCCATCATAAAAGAATTACAACATGTAAAAGGAGAAAAAGCAGTTACCTCAAGTGCTTAAGAATAAGCTCTTTTTCTAGGTGAATCTAATTCCTCAACTCATGTCTTAACTCTCTGCTCTTCTCTTTTAGCTCTCTAGTAAGTGCTCTCTAAAGACTCAAGAAGCACAAATGAAAAACTTATTAAATTTAAACAAAAATCATGTTTTATATAGTCATACCAAATACACGATCGTTTCTCCTATGATGCACAATCGTGTGTCCTGGAAATTTCAAATTTCTATACCTTTCCATGTTATACACGTGGTAGCCTCTAAAGGATACATGTGTATGAGCTAAATAAAACACCTAAATTACCGTTATGCCTTTGGGCTTACTTGACTTGATTTCTAAGCCTAAAATCTTACTTTTCTTACTAATTTCCAACATAAAAAGACTATTCTAACCTTGAGTTGTTACATGCAAACTTAAACAACATTATACAACTTTTCCCTTACTAAATCTCTATAAAAAGTGGTGTTAACATCATCCCATCTAATAATGTCCCTCATCTTCCATCTCAACATGTATGGTCATGACAAGATAGAAATGTGATTAACCTAGGAATGAAATGTTTCAAGTGTCTCATAAATCAAAAACTATAATAAATTTATAGTAATTGACTCACATAATTTAATTAACATACTACGTATTTAACTATAAATATATTTATAATTTTGAACATCAAACTTGGACTTAGAACACCAATAGGAACCCTATAATAACATAGTCGATCATTAAGGTATAATTCTTTTTTCAAGCCCCAATCAAATAAAAGTTCGTCAATCCATTCCTTCAATGATCAACTTGTGACTTTTCATACACGTACTCCTTGCGAGTACACATTGAGTGCCTCCAAATTATCCATTAATTGTATCACATCCTTCAATACATCTTTTCTATTATTCACTCCTAATAAGTCATAATAAAGATAGTATAATAACATTATTTTTATTGTGTAAGTGTCATCATCCCCTTATAATCTCTCTTTCTATACGTGCAGTAAAACCTCGTCTATAAGTAACATTGAGCTAAAAAAATATTTACCTGTATCATATGTTGGCTGACTTTGCATATGTAAAATCGTATCTTAAATACATGATTGAAATGTAACCCCTTGATGAGGGAAAACTTATAAGAATTGAATTGTACATCAACCCCAGTAATCCTAATCCAAAACTTTTTGTTAGAGTTTCCCCTCACAAACACCAATCGAATGAAAGAATGCACCAACACATAACTAAATTTGTTATCTAGTAGCTCTAGCAAGTGTCCAAATCATGAGTTCTCGAAATGGTCTAACTAACTTGTTGTTAACGTATGTCTGATGCTCGACATCACCTTTATCAAGCAACAAGTAGTGTCGTCGCCTTATAGTGGTGCTTGACCTCAAATCTCTTGTATCCTAGATCAATTCTTTATATTTTATTGTACATAGAAACAAAAACAAAAAAAAAAAAAAACATTATATATCATCATGTATGTCTTATTAAAAAAAAAAAAAACCCTTAAATGGATAATATCAAAAACCTAAAAATATGTTATTTATCATATTCCAATTTTTATTAAAAAATACAAATTGAATTTCCAGAAACTAGGCATCAAAAAAACCTTATAATATATTATTATTATTATTATTATTATAATGCTTGTCTTATTAAAAAAAAACAAGTTGAAAAATAAAAATCATGCGTCACAAAAAGCCTAAAATACATAACATTAGACGTTGATCATAATGTATATTTTAATTAAAAAGATAGATCAAAATTCAAAAACTTCGTAATAAAACACTCTAAAATGAATAACATTACAAAACCTTAAAATTTTTCATTTTTTATTCAAAAATACATTCTGAAAATTTGGAAACTACATCTTAAAAAGTAAAAAAGATGTCAATCATAAAGCATGTTTTATTTAAAAAAGAAATAGACAGAAAATACGAAAACTGTTTGTCAAGAATGGGAAATAAATAAAAAAAGAAACTTCTAATATAGAAAATATTAAAAAAAACAACTTATTGGAAAATAGAAAAAAAAAAACCGTAATATAGATTATACCTAAACACCCACTTACCTGGAAAATATCAAGAAATCTTAACTTAAAAATTACCAAAAATTCTTCATTGTGTCGCACAAACAGAATTCCCCCCTCTTTTGAAAAACGATAGAAACCCCTTAGTTCATGTTTTGTTGTGAACTACGTAACCCCCTCCAACTTTGAAAAATTACAAAGGCTCCCTTCCTCCGTTTTCACATGCGACCAGTTTGTGAGATTTGCGAACAGGCTATGAATAGCACAAATGTGTCGCTAACCACCAAATGTCATTTTTCCAACACCAAATCAACACCAACACATCATGTATACCTTCGATCATAAATCCATCTAAAAATTTTAGCTAAACATTGGTTTTTTGGCCACTCAATACCAATTTTGTGGTCGTGGGTTGCCAACATTTCAACATGGATTTTTGACAAAAATCCTAACCAAAATGAATCAATTTAGATACTATTCTTTAGAAAATTTGATCATGAGTAATTTGGTTACCTTTTTAGCCATTTTTGTCACTAGATTACATCAAAACTCATTGGAGAAAATTGTGGAGTCATGTGGGTTCGTGTGGGCTCATAAAGGTTTGTGCTTTGGATTTGTATGATTTTCCTGGATTTGTGCATTTGGTTGGCATGGTTATTCTGAATTTGAGAAGTTACGAGATCTCTTAGAAGAATTTTTAAGGGTTATTTATGTATGGGTGGTTTCTTCCAAAAAATTTTGATGATTAATTTTGCTTAACCTAAAAAAATGTGGCTAGACAGTTTTATGTGTTTTAATTTGAGTTAAAAATTTGAATTTCCCTTTTTATATAAAAAATTACATTATATGTTAGTAGTATATAAGATGACACATAATTAGTATTTGGAATGAATTTTTCGGGAAGAATAGTATTATACATCAACGAAACATATTACACTTTGTAATGCATTTAAACAAAATTAAAATTAAATTTGTAGAGATTATTTATAAATTTAAAGATTTTATTAGTATTCTCTACAATGATTAAGAAGTTACAACATATACAAATGGATCTTAGTTTGGTTTTCTTGATATTAGTCTACTTCAATTTCATTATTATATATTTCATTTTTACTTCAATTATTTCATTATTATATATTTCACTTTTACTTCAATTATTTCATTATTATATATTTCATTTTTACTTCAATTATTTCATTATTATATTCCTTATACGTTGAAAGAGAACTTCATCGATATTAGGCTTTAGATGTTTGATATATTATATATTTAGTTAATGGTCAAGTTTAAAATATACATTCCCATAACACTACCATCTTGGTCTTTCTTCAGTATCTATAATGACAGTTTCGTTGAGATTTTTTTTTTTTACGAGGAAGTATTCTTCCAACCAATAGTTCACACAAGTCATTTATCACTTACTTTTCGACTTAAACAATCCTTCTTTACTTTTGGTCTGATTAGAGGTGATTACGCCGACAAAGAAGGTTTCAGGTTGATAATTTATTACGCGTCTGTGAATCATTTAAATTAAAATCTAATTTTGATATGGTAGTACAAAGGCCAAAGTTCCCACCCAAGGTTTTGTTCAAATATAAACGAGAAACCGGCCCAAGATTTTCTTAAATGATCAAGTCCACCCAAAAAGTTTTAAAAGGTCAAATAGCCACCTCCTTCTAATTTTTAAATATTTTATAGTAAAAAACTAAAGTACCCTTTATAAAAATAAATAATATTAATATTAAAATAGAATTTAATATAAAATAATATTCAAAAATAATAAAAAATTCAAAAATTAATTAAAAATTTAAAGAAAGGGCTATCATTATCGACCAGATCTAATCGCTTTTGCTATTAAGGTGTTCAGATCTGACCGCTAATTCAATCAATTGACCCTTTTTGGCTCTCTAATTAGATATTTGACGGCCGCCACGCTGGCGGTGGTCCTGCTTTGTAAAAGTTTTTAAATTTTTTAATATTATATTAATATTATTTTATATTTTAAAATTTTTATAAATTTAATTTTATTATTTTTATTTTTAAATTATTTTTATTCAAAAAGATAGTAATACCTTTTTGAGAAGTTACATTTAATGATTGACTATTAAGTTTAACCATTGATTTTAGTTAATAGATAGGTATTTGATTTTTTTAAAATTTTTTGGATAACACTTTTCATTTAAAGGAACCTTAGGTGGGAATAAGTCATTTCGCTAATTTTTAAAAACTCAAATTCTTATTGATAGAGCATTTTTTATTCAGTTTTGTTAAGATTTTTTATAAAATAACCAAAATACTCTTACTAAAAAATTATAAATTATTATAAAAATATAATTTTTTATTTAAATATTAAAACTATAAAAAGATTAAAAATGAAAATGTTTAAAAATGCAAAAAATAAAAAATAAAATAACCACAACCATTGGTGTTGGTAGTGGTAATTGCTAAAAGGTGAACTAGATGATTGAAAATGACTCCCTGATTCAAATGACAATTAGATTCAGCCACTTCCACTATTAATATTGGCTAAAAATGACTACAAATATTTCTTACATCCGTTTTTAGTTACTGTTGATGATAGAGGTGGTTAGATTTGATTACTTCTATTATACATGACTGTTCTTATTGGATGGTCATAATACTTCCCAAATTCTCGAGCCTCATTATTGTCTACTACATTCAAATGGAGGTTGAATCCTATTCTAAGCAAACCCACCACTTAGTTATGAACTCACATTGATAACTTTTATTCGTGTCTTGCATCGACAACAATTATTTTTATTTTTTCATTTATTTAATTTTTATATTTGTTTAAAGTGTTTAATTTTATTTTTGTATTCTTAATACATTTTATTTTAAATATATTAAATATTTAAATAATATTTTATATTTTATAAAATTTATTTTATTAGTTTATATTTTTAAAATTTTTTTATTAAAAAACTAAAATAATTTATTATTTATCAAAATTTAATTGTTAATTATTAAATTTAATTATTAATTAAAATCATTAAATAAATATTTAATTTTTTAAAAATTAACATACATGATTTTGTTTTTGAATGAAACCTTAAGTGACAATTATCGGCTCGGCCTGGCACAAAGAATTAAACACAAACCTATCATCTATTGCATGATGAAAGACATCCATACAACGACTCACATCAAGACAAACAGAATTATCGAGATGATGAAAATTGTAACCAATGGCATGCATCAAACTCATCTTCCACGTGTCTGCCCATCCTTTTTCCTCAAAAGAAGTAAGACTTGGTAGTTATCTCCCCACTTTAATGCAACACTGCGCTTTCTCTTACTATATAAACAGCCGCGTAACCATCATCTTCCTCATTATCTCACCACCCCTCCACCTTCATTCACAAAAATGCCATCCTCCTCTCTTCATCTCTTCACCTCCCCACCTACCACACCAAACCACCTTCAATTCACCTGCAAAACCCTTACCAATCCTTCCAAAACAACCTTACCCTTAAAGCTATCAGAGTCACCGCTGCCCCCACTTTATTCTTCTCCTCCTGATCCTCCAAAGCCCGTTTTCAGCCCCACCAAACAAGCTTTACCACTTTGGTTAAACCCAATTCAAAAGGTAGCGGCGTTGGCTTTAGACAAAATTGAGGATTCAGTGACTGGGTTCTTCGACAAACCCAAAACATTGCAGAAAACGGTCGACCCCACGGTTCAGATATCGGGTAACTTCGCTCCGGTTCCGGAGCTCCCGGTTCAGCATCGGCTTAAAGTTGTCGGCCAGATTCCATCTTGCTTACGTGGCGTCTATGTTCGAAATGGCGCTAATCCAAGGTTTGAGCCCTCGGGTGGACACCATTTATTTGACGGCGATGGTATGATTCACGCCGTTACTTTAGGATTTGGAAATCAAGCCAGTTACAGCTGTAGGTACACGTGCACAAGCCGGCTCGAGCAAGAAGCCGATTGGGGTAGACCGATATTTCCGAAGCCGATTGGTGAGCTGCATGGTCACTTGGGTTTGTTTCGGTTGGGTTTGTTTATGGCCCGTGCTGGAGCCGGCTTGGTGGATGGTTCACGTGGCATGGGTGTGGCGAATGCCGGGCTAGTCTACTTCAACGGTAGATTGTTAGCCATGTCGGAAGATGATCTTCCTTACCAAGTTAATATCAAATCCAACGGTGATCTTGAAACAATCGGACGGTTCAGTTTTGGTGGTCAGCTGGATTGTCCCATGATTGCACACCCTAAAGTGGACCCAGTCACAGGTGATTTGCATGCACTTAGTTACAACGTTGTGAAGAAACCGTACTTGAAGTATCTCAGGTTTGATAATAAGTCAGGAAAGAAGTCACGTGATGTGGACATTACACTCACTCAACCAACCATGATTCATGATTTCGCTATCACGGAAAATTGTGCCGTTATTCCTGATCACCAAGTAGTATTCAAGTTATCCGAGATGATCCGGGGCGGGTCACCCGTTATTTATGACAAAGAAAAGAAATCCCGGTTCGGAATTCTACCAAAAAATGACGTTGATGAATCAGGCATCCGATGGATCGATGTACCGGATTGTTTTTGCTTCCATTTATGGAATGCATGGGAGGAAAGTGCTAGAAATGGTGGCAAGATTATTGTTATTATCGGGTCATGCATGAACCCGCCTGACTCCGTTTTCAACGAATACGAAGAGCCAGTTCGGAGTGAATTATCGGAGATAAGATTGAACTTGACAACAGGAGAGTCAACCCGGCGGGTTATTGTGTCTGACATGAATTTGGAAGCGGGTCAAGTAAACAAGCAGCAGTTAGGTAAAAAGACCCGATTTGTTTACCTAGCAATCGCGGAACCGTGGCCCAAGTGTAGTGGCATAGCGAAGGTAGATTTAGAGGGTGGTGAAGTGACAAAGTTGATGTATGGGTCAAGTCGTTTTGGTGGTGAGCCATATTTTTTCGCTGAAGGGAACGAGGAAAGTGAAGGAGAAGGGTATATAATGAGTTTTGTGAGAGATGAGAGAAGAGAAAAATCTGAGCTGGTGATAGTGAAAGCATCAAGCATGAAGCAAGTGAGTTCAGTGAGGTTGCCTAGTAGAGTTCCTTATGGGTTTCATGGTACTTTTGTTAGTGAAGATGAATTAAATAGACAGGTTTTATATTAAGTTTGTATTGCAATTATGTGTAAAGAGGTCAGCAGGATAGTTATTTTTAAAAGAAATGCTAAGCATGCATGGTTGTGTTTTATTCTTTATTGTGGTATATTAATGAATATAGCAAGTTTCAAAAACAATTAATCTGGATTTTATGTAAAATCATTGCTATTGTAAATGGTAAGATAGCAGAAATACAGTTGTATTGATGTTCTTGACAGTAAGAGGTGTACTCTCTTTGTGCGATATTATTGCCAGTGAGAGTTGTATATGAAGATGTGCTATTATTAATGTGTAGATCGTATGAAATTAGATACAAGAAAGCAGCAAAAAAGAGTGGTAAGGGGACATGATTAAACTCAGAGAAATGTTTGATTTTCTCAAATATTCTAAGAACCGTGCTAATAGACTTCAATTATAGTAAATTTGATGCCAATCTTTTATATATTTCATGAATTGATACTCTTTCGATGAGAGAAAAATTAAAGTGAAATTTTTTTTATCTAACTATATATTATGTTATTAGATAATGGTTGTCATCTTGTCATTATAATTTTATACAGGCCAAAGGACATTTTCCCACCCATAGTTTGAGGCGGGGACAAAGTCCCACCCGCTTGAAGTTTAAAAGCCTGTTTTCCCACCCATCACCCATTTTTTTATTAGTTTTTTATTAAAATTACTAAATTACCCTTTTAAAAATTAAAAATTAATAATAAAAATATAAAATAATTTTTAAATAATAAAAAATATTAAAAAAATTTTGAAATTCAAAAAATTCCAGCAGCCACCGCCGCCGGCACCGACGGGTGTGGCCGCCCATAATAGAACCAGGTGGCCATTTCCGGCCACCTGGTTCCAGGGGAGGCCAGATCTGGCCTCTCCGTTCGGTGGAGGCGGCCAAATCGGCCGCCTCCAGTTTTGGAGGAGGCAGCCAGATCTGGCCTCCTCCGCCCGAAATAAAGGTCGGAAACGGCCAGTGGGGCGGCGGCGGTGGTTGCTGGGATTTTTTTAATTTCAAAATTTTTTTAAAATTTTTTTTAATTTTTTTAATTTTTTTAATATTTTATATTTATATAAATTTTATTTTATTAATTTATAAAATTTTAATATTAAAAAGACAAAAATACCCCTGATTATTACTGTATATATATTATTTTTAATAAAAAAATGGGTGATGGGTAGGAAAACAGACTTTTAAACTTAAGCGGGTGGGACTTTATCCCCGCCTCAAACTATGGGTGGGAAAATGTCCTTTGGCCTTTTATACATCATTTTTTTTATATGAATACGAAAGTGGAAAATACTTGCAATATAATTGTTGTAAGTGTTTGACAAATTATAAATTTTTATGTTCACATGTTAGTTTGATGTACACACATTTCACTCATGTTATATGCGCGAACACTGCTAATTTTTGTGTGAATATACATGGCATTTTTCATTTTTGTATAGTTGGTAACCTCTTTGTGTTTATTAGAAATTTGTTTTAATTGTCTATGTACCATATAAGACATACAAATATGTATGTTATCTAATAATAACTAATCAATTTTAGATTTCAAGATCGGAAGCGTACTTCCTGTCATGGAAAATTTCTGCATTTTAGAGATTAGTTGCTACAATTCCTCGCCAAGGAGATCGTCCTCATCAATATTGAAATTCAGAGCTTTCAAAATACACATTGAAACCTTAGATGACATGGGTTCTGAATTCAGTGGATTCTGGGGACCAGTTTCAGTGTTTCTGTAAAATGCTTATGTGTGCCCATCAAACATAATTGGGTGACCTTTTATACCAATTGCCAAAAGGACAATTATGCCCTTAATAAAGTGTTATACCATATTACTCTTATGAGAATTATTAAAATTAAAACCTTTAATTTATAAATAATTCTAACATTCTCTCACTTGGTTTTTCACTTTATAACAGTATCCATAACAACCTTTATGTTTAAATAGAAATTAAAATTATGCAAATCATAACGGTAGGTCCCTTTAAAATCAAGTATTACTTTCCATATATTACAACACAATTCCTCTTTCTAAATAAATTCAAATGTGGATTCAAACTTTATGAATAAAGCTTAAATGTTTATTCTTGGTTCGATATAATGTTTGTTTTCTCAATAAAAATGTATACAACTCAATAAGAAACAAATCAATAGAGTCAATTACATAAATATGTAAATTACAACTCATAAACATAAATCATTATAAAGTCCTAAAAGTACAGTATGATCTCTAAAAATTTTAGGTGGCATGTCTTTGGTTAGAGAATCAACAACCATCTGCTCAGTCCAATTTTGTTCTATGAGCACTTCCTTAGCTTTTATGTGTTTTCTGATTGCTAAATACTTAATGTTGATATATTTACTTCGACTCCTACTTTTATTGTTTTTAGCAAAAAACACGACAATAGAGTTGTCACAGTATAACTTTATCGGCCTCGAATAGACTCAACAATTTTCAGTCCAAAAATGAAACTTCGTAACCAAATACCCTATGCAGAGCCTTAAAACAAGCAACAAACTCAACTTTCATGGTAGAAGTAACAACCAAAGACTGTTTTACACTTTTCCATGAAATGGCTCCTTCAGCAAGTAAAAACACATAATCGGATGTTGAATTCCAAGAATCAGCATAACTAGCAAGGTTTGAGTCTGAATATCCAACAACTTTTAAATTGTCAAATCTCTTATATGTAAATATTAGATTTTTTGTACCCTAAAGCTATCTCATAATCTTTTTTGCAACTCTTTAGTGATCTAAGCCATGTTTAAACTGAAATCTCCTCAACACTTCAACTGTAAAAGCAATGTCGAGTCGGGTACAAACCTGAGCATACATCAAACTTCTACTGTTGAAGCGTATAGAATGTTTACCATTTATTCCTTTTCAAAATCAAGCTTGGGACATTGTCCAAGGTTAATTTGTCACCCTTGACAATAGGTGCAACACTCGATGAATAGTTATTCATCTGAAATATCTCAAGAACTTTATTGATATAAGCTTCCTAAGATAACTAAAACATGACGGGATCTATCCTTATATATCTTAATGCCAATAACATAAGACGTCTTACCTATATCTTTCATATCAAAGTTTTGAGAGAGAAACTGTTTCACCTTATGCAACAACCTCAAATCATTGGTTACAAGTAAAATATCATTATCATACAACACAAGGAAGATGATTTTGCTCCCACTAACCTTGTGATATATATATTGATCTATGATGTTTTCAACAAAACCAAATGAAGAAATAACATCATGAAACCTTAAATATCACTGTTATGAGGCTTGTTTGAGCCTGTATATGGACTTCTTTAACTTGCACTCCAAGTTCTCACCATTACTCAAAATAAACCTATCAAGTTGTTTCATATATACTTATTCATGCGGTTCCCCATTCAGAAATGTCATTTTCACATCCATTTGGTGTAAATCAAAATCAAAATAGGCAGTTAATGCCATTATGATGTAGAAAGAATCTTTCTTGGAAACAGGAGAAAAAGTCTCCTTATAATCAATTTCCTCGCTTTGAGTGAATCATCTGGTAACGAGATAGGTCTTGTATTGCTCAATATTGCCATTGGAATCCCTTTTGGTTTTAAAAACCCATTTATAACTTATAGATTTCTTTCCAACAAGCAATTCAACAAGGTCTCAAACTTGATTATATGCCATTGAATTCATTTCATCTTTTATAGCATTATATTACAAATTAGATTTATCACTTTTAATAGCTTGTGAAAACGACTCAGGATCTTTTTTAATAGTGATGTTATAGTCAGATTTTTGTAGGAATTGTCGATTTTCTAACTCTAGTAGATCTTTTTAAAGTTGGTTCAACAACCTTTGATTAAGACTGTTGTATAACTAGTTGATCCTCTTGAAGAGGATGTGTAGCATCCCAGGTTAGAAAAGCCCTTAGGGGAAGAGTTTTGGGGTTAGAAACGAGATTCAGTGAGAGATTGGGAGTCTAGTAAAGTTCAGAGGTGAGTTAGTAAGTTTTCGGAGCCGTGTGGCTTTCGTTTGAATCCTTTCGAAAGGATTCGATCAGGTGAGTGAGCGAGAAATGAGTAATACTCA
The DNA here is from genome assembly GCA_026122585.1 of Anacardium occidentale. Classification (NCBI taxonomy): domain Eukaryota; kingdom Viridiplantae; phylum Streptophyta; class Magnoliopsida; order Sapindales; family Anacardiaceae; genus Anacardium; species Anacardium occidentale. The sequence continues at coordinate 376,705 of JAJEJH010000078.1, forward strand.
TTTTCCCTTGTGCACGCCCGTGCGTGGCCTAGTATATAAGTGAGAGCCGAGAGCTTTAGTTTCTTTTTCTCACCCACTTTAGCCAATTTCATTTTTTTTTCAGCAGCAGCTCCTCCCAACCTTAGAGAGGAGATTCCTCAGCAAATTGCTCCCAATCCGGTGAGAGAGCCAAGAGAATAGTTTGAAGGATTAGTTTTCAGAAGCAATGGCGCGAGGTAAGTGTTCTCTTACCTTTTCCTTGAGTTTCCCAGCTTGCTTTGTGAGTTTTGATGTCATGGATGGGTTAATTGCATGTGGATGAATGTTTGGAATGCTTATATGGCCTTGCATGTTGATTTTGATGATGAATTTCCACCCTTGAAGCATGCATGTGTTGTGTATGTGTTTTAGTGAGAGAATCAAGAAGCTTCCATGGTAGATTTCATGTGGCTTGATGCATGTTGAATTGGACACTTGAATTATGTTATTTGATGTGCTGGGAAAGCATATTTGGAGTGATTTTGAGTTTGAATGTAAATTGGCATGAGTTTAGAGCATTTTCCAGGCGGTGCTCTTGTTGAAGAACAAGACGCACGGCCTTGCACCTGCATGGCACGGCCGTGTGTCTTTGTTTTTCCAGATGCACGCCCGTGTGCACGCTGTGTGCATGACCAGAAAATGCACATGCACGCCCGTGCGTCTACAGACGCACGCCCGTGCATGCGCTTTTAGGAAAAAGTTTTCAGAAATTCCAGTAACTTGCACGGCCAGACGCACGACCCCGTGCGTCCGGGCTCACGCCCGTGCACTTTTCCCGCACGCCCGTGCACCTGCAGATTTTTAAAAAAAGAATTAAAAATGAGAAATTAAGCATGCGAATTCATAATAAAGGTTAAATGGATTCAGATAAGCATCAGATGAGCGTGTATTCAGATAATAAGCTGCATATACATATCATGGCATTAGATGTAGCTTCTGAGAGGATCAAGGGATCCGAATTCAATAGTATTCAGTATTCAGAACCTGATGTACGGGTAAGAGTATAGGTGGAACACGAGGGGGCATCTGTGAGATTCAGCCTTCTGACACTAGTCAGAATGCTTAGCAGTATTTCAGATTCAGTTTCTGACACCAGTCAGAATACTCAGCAGCATTTTATTTTTAACCATCTGACACCAGTCAGATCAGGTAGCAGGATTCAGATTCAGCTTTCTAGCCAGTAGCTAGACTGTTCACCTCACATGGCCAGGATGTCGAATCCCTGTGTTCACTAGTCTGATCAGCACAGCAGGTACCTTCGGGTACATAGAGATATTCAGATGCATGTATCCAGTATTTTCAGTTAGCATGACATGACATACACATCATGACATGTATAAATATGATATCAGTAAATGAATGTAATTCAGATATTCAGTAAATCAGTTTCAGATTCCAGCAAGCACATAGATGTATGAATAGGGCCGAGGCCCAGGTCTGTTTGATTATTGTGATTGTTTGTGCTTGCTTGGGTTTTGAGGGAAGTAAGAAGCGCTTACTGGGTGATCTTTATCACTCATCCCGCTCATTCTTCCATCATTTTTAGGTGTTCATGCTAGTTTCAAGGAGTGGGTGGTTCGAGGCTGACAGGAGAGGGCCCACACCGCGATCTCAGTTTGTACAGTTTTCAGTTTTAGACCTGTGTGGTCATATGTATCTTGTGTATGTTTTATGTATCCAGATGTACAGGAACAGTGGATGTATATATGATGTAGGCCATTGGGCCCATTGTACAGAACAAATATGTATATTTCAGATGTATGTATTCCAGTTTCAGCTTCCGCATGTGTAACTCAAAATGTATAGCAGGTTTCAGGAAGTTTATTTTATTTTCGTAGGATTCCCGTCGCGGGTACCTGAGTTTTCAGTTTATTAATAAAAGCTCCCCGCAGTATTCAGTAGCAAGGGTACTCGTGGCGGCGGGTCTTACAGGATGCTCACCATGATCTTTTAAAGTTATTTCAAGAAGATGTGGCTTAGGTATAGTTGGTTCCTCTATATTTATTTTGGTAGGATGAACAACCAACAACCTACTTAATTTGGGAGTACTAATATCAGGGATCGTGTCCTTGGTTCAATCAGAATCCTTAAGGATCAAGTATTTAAGTCAATCACTCCTACTAACCACATTTTTTTAACAAAAATTTAGCATTCCTCGATTCAATAATCCTACTAGAATGATTTAGACAATAAAATCTATATCCTTGGACTTTTCAACATATCCAATGAAAAATGCAATTATTGTTTTAGATCTAATTTGTTCTCCTGTGGATTATAAACTTTGACCTTAGTAGGACAACCCCAAATGTGTAAATATTTTAAACTTGATTTCCAACCTTTCCATAACTCAAATAGCATTTTGGGAATAGCCTTGGTTGAAACCTTGTTTAAAATATATATTGTTGTCTTAAGAGCTTCAGGCCATAAAGAGTAAGGTAATGTGGAGTTATTCAACATACTCCTTACTGTATCTAATAATGTCCTATTTCTTCTTTTTATAACACTACTTTATGATGGTGTGCCAAGCAAGGTGTATTGGGCAACAATACCTTGCTCTTGAAGAAATTTTGCAAATGAACCAAGTGCTTGTTCAGAATCAATTTATCTACTATAATATTCACCACCTCGATCAAATCTCACTATTTTTATTTTTTTATCAGATTGTTTCTTTACTTTTGTTTTATATATTTTAAAAGCATCCAACGCTTCATCTTTGTTATGAAGCATGTAGATTTTCATAAATCTAGTGTGATCATCAATGAATATGATGAAATATTTCTGATCTTTAAAACTTAAATCAGGGCAACAAATATCAGTATGTATGATTTCTAATATCTCGTTACTCTTATTGACATTTTTCTTTGACTTGTTAATTTGTTTACCTTTAATGCAGTCTATACAAGTATCAAAATCAGTAAAGTCAAAATTTTCCAGGACATATGAATTTCCCAATCTCTTAATTCTATCAATACATATATGACCCAATCTTCTATGCCATAAGAGTGAAGAATTCTCATTTATGACACAATGTTTAATACCAGCCAATTCATGTGAAGTTACCAAACTATATGGAACAGTACTCAAATTTAATTTAAACTGACCATCATACAGTGTACCACAACCAATAATATTAGAATTATTAAATAGTTTCATAGTATTCCCAAAAAAGTTAAAGGTATATCCAAATGGTACAAGTCGTGAAACATAAATCAAATTCCTAGAAAAACTAGGAATATAAAATGTTCTGTATAAAACTAAAACATTTTCAGTATCTAGAATTAATCTACATGTTTCAATAGCGTCAACACATGAAGGCATCTGATTTTCGAAATAGATGTAACTTTCACTTTCCAATAGTTTCCTTTGGTTTAGAAAACCCTACAAGGTATATGTAACATGGATTATAGAACCAGAGTTAATCCATTAGTCATTATGAGAAACATAGATATTAGATTTATAACAGACCAAAGATAGAAGATTACTTTTTTTTTTCAAGCCAAAACTATCTTTTAGGAAGATCTTTCCCTTCTTTTTACAGAAGAAATAACGTAAACCATTTTTTTAAATAACAGGAGCAGACACATACACCTTTGCTTTCCATTTAGCTTTCTTACTTAAAAATGCCTCACTAGATCCAGTTACCAAATACACAACATCACTCTTCTCTTGTAATAGCCTTCCCTCCTCTTGTACACACATGTTTACCAATTCATTAACAGATTATTTATCTTTATGTGTGTAATAAGAGATCTTAAATGGGTTGTATAGATGCAGGAGAGTGTTAAAGATGTAATGCACCTAGAAATCATCATCAATCTCCATATTTGGAGACTTAAGCTTGTTAAATATGTCCACCAATTGCATGATATGCTCACAACTCCCTAAACACCCGTGAGCCTCAAAGAAGTAAGTCTACTAATAAGGGTGGATCCCATTATTAGATGTTAAAAACTGAGCTTCAATAGCATTCAACAATTCCTTGATGTTCTCACACTCCAGAATCGAACCACGAATATTGATCATAATGTGAGATTTAATGAACATCATACTTAACTGATTGGATCACTCCTACTATTCGTATAATGTAACCTGAGCCTCACTACTAACATTTTTTGGCACAGGTGACTCATCCTTACAGAGTGTAAAATCAAGGTCTATACACCCCACGTACAGTAAAACTTGCTCCTTCTAGCTGGCATAATTATCACCATTCAACATTGGAACATTATCAGCCATATATAAAATTGGTTGCTTAGTTGTAACTTAAAAAAATCACAAACATGCTTATAATTAATAAGAGGCATATCTCATTAAACATTAATGATTAATCTACCAATGCAAATTAATCTAAATTAAACAAGAATCGCATATCATAATATCTCCATGTGGGCAAAGACATTACATATAATGATTCTTAACAGTTATTAATGAAACTATAAATTACTAATATTCCTTAATGCTTGTGGGTTAATCAACGAATAAAATTAATTTACATTTCACCATAATTAATCATGAAATGCAACATTCCCTGTAGGTAAACATGTGCTAACATGCTTAATTAGAATTTCGATGTCATCACAAGCATAATGCATATATTTCGATAATAAAGATGTTGTGGCTACTTTGAATTGTCAAAGTATACAGTGATAAACAGCATAAATGTGAAAAACTAACATATATGAGTACGTTTCAGCATATGAACCCATAAAAATCATGAAATTCGATATCCAGAAACATATCCATGCAAAAAGACAATGCTAAAAGGGATGCACGCGTGCCAGTCACGTGCTGCCATGTGCCTTCACGTGCCATACATGCCTCTCACGTGCCCTAACCCTAGTCAATAGTCAATGTTGACTGGTCAACGATCAAAATATTAATTGGTCAATGGTCAACCTTTGACAAGTCAACGATCAAGCGTTGATTAGTCATGGTCTAACCAATGGTCAACCAGTTCAGGTTAACCCAACTTGACCGAGTTGGGTTAACTCGATTCAATCCAATAACTTGGGTTGGACTGACCTGATTCGATCCAATGGGCCAAGTTGAATTGCTAACATATGAGCTAACTCACTCAACTCATTGAGTCAACTCGTCCAATTTATTAATTTAAAACAAAATTTAAATTTAAATTTAAATATAATAAAATATAATATTTGTAATAAATATTATTTGCATGCAAATACTGTAGCAGCCAACCTTATTATATAATTCAATACCCATGTACAGTATAGGCCCAAAAGAATTCCACATGCTATTCACGTTCTAATCACTGTAGTAGCCGTTAAAGGCAAATGTAGCAATCAATTTTATTAAAAATGCAGCAACCGTTTGTACTGTTTTCAAAATAAAAAAACCAACAGTTACAGCACACAAACAATTGGGCATTAAAAATGAACCGAGTCAGGCAAAACCGAGTTAAAAAACCCAGTAAACAAATACAAATTTTAGGCCAAATTAAGCAGATTTCGACCACTATTTTGGTAATTGGGTTAGGAAGAATGACGTAAATAGGCCCAGAAACAAACTCCAATGACCAAAATTTCCCAACACTACCGCTAAGGCCATCGTTTTCGGTGGTCAGAATCTACACACATCAATTCGGATTCAAATCGTGCTCGAGAATTAAAAAGTTTTCACAACTAGCCTAATTTGATGTCAAATTTCACACATATGACATCAATTTCATTCAACGACATAAAAAAACACAAAAGTCCTAATTTCATCTCAAGAACCCTAATTTCTTTAAATATAAAAATTAGGCAAAAATTAATCTAGACAAAAAATCTAAGGCTCTGATACCAAATGTAAGATATACGAACATACATGTTATCTAATGATAACTAATTAATTTCATATTTCAAGATCGGAAGCGTACCTCCTACTATGGTAAATTTTTACGTTCTGGAGATTAGCTGCTACAATTCCTCGTCAAGGAAATCATCCTCGTCAATATTGAAATTCAGTGCTTCCAAAATACACACTAAAACCTTAGATAGAATGGTATCTAAATTCAGTACATTTTGGGAACCAGTTTCAACGTTTCTATAAAATGCTTATGTGTATCTATCAAATACAATTGGGTGACCTTTTATACCAATTGTCAAAAGGATAATTATGCCCTAAATAAAGTGTTAGACCATATTACCCTTATGAGAATTATAAAAATTAAAACCTTTAATTTATAAATAATTTTAACATACTGTTGAAATTTCATATAGGTGTAATGTTCTTCTTCATTCTTACTAGCCATTTAAGTTTACTTTCTTCTATTGGCATATGATTATTCTCTCTGTTCGGCTTCGAAATTTATAGGTTTATTTGCCACGAATCATGAAATATAGTCTTTTGGCTAGTACTTGGAAGGAGTTCAACGCCAATAATTATATATATGCTAGATTATTATTCAAGGGGAGCTTGAACAACCTGAATGGAATACTTGGACACTTTAAATCTAAGCTTAACAACTAGACAATTATGAGTTGTGAAATTAGTTTTATAAACAAGTAGTGTTTCCTTTGCATATTTTATTTCATTGTTTTAATTGACAGTTGATTATTTGTTTAGTAATTTTATATTTGTTAGACTTTGTCCTATAGATGTAGATTAAAAGAGTGCTTTATCAACTTATAAGCTTTTAAATTAAATTGATATGTTTGTTATAACATAAGAGATCCATAGCAGCATTTAATTTGATCTTTAGTAGCATTTTTAAAAGTTGCAAAAGAATTTACCGGCGTTCACCTTTCCGCCGTTAAAGTGTGTGTTGCTATAAGTTTTATCAGCATTTAAATAAACATTAGTATAGTTCAACAAAAACACCGTTATAGGTCAGATAATTGTTAGCAGTTTTTTTTCGAATTTGGTGGTATTTAAAAGCGTCAATAAAGCTCCGTTCTCGCTAGCAAACCTTATTCCTGCCACATTGCGTGTGCAAATATTTGTCTATGATATGACTTTTAGCAACGTTTTTGGGCCTATAACAGTGTTTTGGTTATAGTTATAACAACGTTTATATGGGCTTATAGTGGCAATTATTGGCGTTCGTCGGGGCTTATAATGACCATTTTATAGGTTTAGAGTGACATTTTTCTTCCTATGTAGTGGTGTTTTTTTGGCATTTTATCATATTATTATTTATTCCTACATTTTTCCTTACCTATTATACATTTTCTATACAAGTAATCTGATTTTTTTTTTTAATAAATAGAATACGATAACATATAAACAATTCCAATAATGTTAACTCCAATCATGCATTTGAGATTACATACTAATTCATAGTGAAAGTATATTAATAAAAATTTTCAATTAAAGTGCTAACGTAATAAAATTACGGTGGTAATGTAATACAATTAAAGTACTAACATAATACAAAAAAAATCAAATCGAAAGTAAATAAAAACCATTTGGAAGCTTGTCGGTTAACTTGACCCAAAATTCTGATATTTTTATCTGCAAAAAGAAATTAAGGTTGTGAGAAAAATAAAGCACGAAATTTATATTCAACTTATGTCTTACAAGGTCAAGTATAATAATATGAACCCATATTAACATTCAATCTCATAGTAAAAAATTTTTAAACGCAAATTAAAAGAAGTGCATAAATATGTATTGACAATTGTATTTTCAAGTTTGTCATATTAATTCAACTACACATGTTAGAATACTTAACTCAAAATGACATCAAAATAGACAATATTCAACAGCAGTTGCTACATCAATTTGGCATACACAACTATATTACAAATTCATGACATACCCAATTTCAAAAACATAACTCTCTTTGTCTAACAAAGAATAGAAGATCATATTTTTGCCTAGAATAAGGTGTGTAAGAAAGTTTATTAAAGTAAGTTTAATCCAGAATCTTAATTTTAAATAAACTACTCCTATGAAATCGATGTCCACCTTTTCATTGTTGCTAACAATGAGCTTAGACTACAACATGTCTTGCATTCATTAATATGTTTTCATAAACCACAATCTACATTGAAAATTTATAAACCAACTTAAAAATTTGATACTTTGCCATAAAATAATTTCAACACTTAATCTATACATACAAACCAACTCTCCAATGAGTTGGATTTCAACAATAAGAATTTCTATAAGAGACAAACATTTAAGTAAATGTCAACTTACTAATTTCCATATGAAGCATGATGGTTGTTTGATGGATGAGGTACCTATAAAATATACAATCAGACAAAACATATATATTAATCCTCAATTAATAACCTCACAAGAAAAAAATTATTATACAAAAACATCCATGCAAATGTTACCTCTCTTCTAGGTTCTCGATCACCTTTAGATAGTGGTATGACAAAAAACGAACGAATTCTAGACAATTGAGATCTAACTACATCCATATAATTATTATAATCTTCTTGCAGTGTTCTCAGTTGATTTCAATTCTCTTGTTCTTTGTGTGTTGTCATTGGCCATACTTGAATAGCCTCTTGAATGATGAAATGATGATGCTGATGCCTTATACATGCTAGATGTGGTTCCTAATCCCAAACCACGCATCCGACCATGTCTTTCTGGTCCCATTACTTGAGCATAAGCATTATCCTCTATCTCAGCAAGACTTGCATTTGGTTCTTGCACAAAACTCTGTAATTCATTAATCTTCTCTTGGATCAGTTCCTAAATGCAATCACAAACACAACGTGTTATTAGTTGCATTCCATTGGCTATAAACATAGATCAAGTTACAAAAAATAAACTTACACATGCTTGCACAGAGTCCTGATCAAGTGGTCTCCCATTTTTATGACTCTAATAGGTTACCATAAATACCTTGGCTTGTGTCAATTATTCTCTAGTAGATATCTAGTATCACAATAAATAATATACATGACCCATATAGCTTACACATGTTACATATATCATTCATTTATTAAAGCCAAATAAAGTTACCATTTCATTTATTAGGTGTGTAATACTTTTCGTGCCTCTAGTATGTAGCATTTTTCAAGTAGCATGGGTTTGCCTATTTTCTCCTCTGTGTCTTTGCAACATGACAACTGTTTAAGAAAAATTAGAATTCGTCATTTACATAATTGTAACATACAAAACACACAATCATATCTCCTTTGCTTTGAATACTAGTGTGTAACGAGTGTCATCCATTAATCTCTAGGGATTTGCTCTGGTATGTTGTTCACAAGGTCATCCAAATATGGGTACCTTTCAAAGTACTCTAATTTAAGCTTATATTTGTAATCCTTCCATTTTTTTTTCCAAAGATTATAACATCTACTTGTCGCTTTCTAAAGGATATATAAACCTCACATGGAAAGGAAATTTTCCCTTAATGTGAGATCAATGCATTGGGAGGACTAAAATGATCACTCCGAAAGAAAATAAATGTATTTATACCTTAACAATGCCTGACACCCTCTCTTTTCTTACAGTGGAATGCATCTCCAATCTAAGATAGTAAGAGGGAGCAAATTTGTGTTTCATGCCAAAGTTCTTAGAAAACTTGTCATCACCCAAGGTTAAGGTCCAACTGCTTGGTTTAGCTCATTAAATTGCACTATGACATTCTCTCTCGTGCGTATATTCCAAACATCTTTCACTAAAGTTAGTCCTCGTCCTCTTCTATCTAGTTGAAGACTTATAACAAAGAAAAAGTAACAGTAACAAATGATAATCTTAATTGAAATGAAAATTTATTTAATTTCAACCTAAAGTATCCTTTACCAACAACTGTAGTGGTGCTCTCCTGAACTGGCTGTGATTCTTCACGGCCTTGAGAGGATTCACTAATGAAAATTGTTTGCAAATTTCTCTTCTTTTGGCATTCTTAACTTACAATCTACAAAGAATAAGTCTTGTGATTAATAAATTGATATGCATAATCGAAAGTATATTCAATGAATGAGCAGTGAACAAATAGAAATACATATAAATATATAAAAAAAAAGTGCTAACCACATGTGACAAACATAACATATATGCATAATAGAAATTTCATCAACTTGAAGAAAATATTAGTAGCACATCTAATATATTAAATTATAATAGACAATGACTATAACTTTAGAGTTTGACCTTAATTAGCACTGTCAATATCATCATCTTGTATATCTTAATCATTACCCATATTAACAAAAATGTTATCTATGTTATTCCTAACCAAGAGAAAATCGTCATTCTTTGTCTCCGTCTAACTTTCATCAGTTGTATTCATGTTAATATCCTTATCAAAAGCATCGACTCTTAAATCAAAACTATCTCTAACCCTAATTGGCAAAGGAATGAAACATTCTTTATCTCGTTGGTCTTGGACGAACATAACTTGTTGCACTTGATATGCAAGCATAAAAGGTTCATCAATTATATGATCGCCAATGTGAATTAGGTGAGAAAAACTTATTAGTGTGAATTCTTGTACATTCTTTTTTTTCCTCTACTATAGGTAACATCAACCCAGTCACATCTAAAAAATACAATCTTAAATTCATCATAATATTTGAACTCAATAATATCAGTCAATGTACCATAATAAGCCACATTTCCTAACGCCAATCTTGAATCACTAGTGCTTGCATAACTTTGAGTTTTTACAACCACCATAACTCTATAATTTTATGAATTCACATCTTTTTCATATTCTTTTGTTTGAAACCTATATCCATTATACATATCAAAAGCTTTAAACCTTTTACTATGTAGTTTGGACTTTAAGCAAGGTATATGATTTCATAACTTCGATAGCCATTATCATCAATGTCCAAATCCTTCACCTAAAATCAATATGAATAACTCAGTTGATATGTTTTGCAATCATAATGTATAAACAGTTATAAATATCATTAACATGAAGTTATAGATATCATTAAATTTAGGGGAAAATGCAAAGCATAACCCCATTGGCCACATTTTGACCTTTCTTTATCTCTTTAGAAAGAAGATCTTTTGATTTACCATGCAATGGAGCCATTTCATATATTTTTTCGTGTCCATTCTGTTCACTTAAATCTACCCTGAAATTATCTTCTCAAAGATTTGTTGAAATAGAAGGAAATTTCGAGCACATCAGTTTCCCTTCATCCATGTATTGTGAGTTCCTGCTCTAATGCTCTGCATTCTTATCTATAACCGTTATAAATAAATAAGCATTCCTGGAAGCATAAGGTTTTTTAGATGGAGATAAAGCGATGCAGTTCCTGCAATGCTCAGTTTTATTAAAATTGCTAGTATTTCTCAAAGGATGTATATGAAGTCTCCTACTATGTCCATTTTCACTGACCAATTTCTAGGTCTTGTCTGATTTAAACATCCTTCATCGACAAACTCAGGATTCCCCGAGTGTCCAGCTAAGGAAAAAAAATTTTTCTTTCCCAACGCAATCCCCAGAATTAATATTCCATGCAACTGATCAATCAGGAGTGTCAAGAATGTCGACTACCTGATCAATATACAGGTTTTCCATGATCTATAGCTTCAAATTTTCCTGGTTATAATCATTTAATTTTAGGACGAGTTTAACTAAAAAGAAACTTAAAAATCATGATCGCTGTCAATAATAAGAAAAAAAATGTTAAGCAAATGACTAAACCAACATAGAGACTTTGCACCATGAAAAGTATAAAAGTTCTAATTTCCATAATATAATCACACAAAGGAAAAAATGAACCAGAAGGGCAAGAGCCTAATTCCATAACATAAGCTTTTCTGTAAATGTAAAATACTGGATGAAACATAGAAAGCACTGAACAATCAAAATATTAACCAAAAGAACTGCACATACATAGCAAAGTAACCCAGAAGGGCAAGAGGCTAATTTCAAATAAGCTTACTATAAAAACTTATCTTGATCAGATACTGATGCATAATAAAATTTAAAGCAAGAACAAAATAGAAAAGAAAAACTATAAATGGATAAAAATTTTAAAATCCAAAGCAAGGAAATACACTACGATAATGAAAAATTAAAAAGATAAGCACGACTAATAACATATACATATAGAGAAGTTCTACTTGTGAGTTCATAATACACAATTAATGTACAATGAATAGTCAAATTACATGCCCATTACATAAAAGTCCAATGAAAATAATGATAACATCATACTAAAAATTCCCGTAATACTAATAAAACATAACATCCTAACTATTAGTTTAAAGGCCCTATAATCCCAACCAATGAAACAAGAGACAATTTAAACACATAAGATTATAAATTAAATATAATTTTGTTTGTGATAAAAGAACATTTTGATAATAAAAATCACCAAAGAAGGCAATATCACACAGTGCCGGGTGGTTGATATGAACTTTGCAGAGATAGAAGTTACCGCATAGTGGAAATCTTGAGCTAATTTTTGGGAGAAGGCCGAACCTTTAAGGCCCAAAATGCCTCAATTTGAAGACTGTTGTTTTAAAATAAAATATGAATTATGTTGCTTATATATTAACACCAAATTTAATATTTTTATCATATAAATGTACTAAAAATTGTATTCGTTCTCCCTTGAAACCTTAAGTAGTAAATTCGCACATTATACGTATTTACTGTGGTTTGTCAGTTTAAACACATTCAATTATATCTTAAAATCTAAAATATATAATACATGTATTTTATATACTTACTATATTAGACACATAATTAACAATCATATTATACGTTACCATATTTTTACAATTTTTTCATCAATGAAAAATGAAACGACATAATTTTTTAAGACATAAAATAATGTTATTTTACATAAAACATATAACTTTATTTTTAAAATTAAAAATATTTTACAATCCAATATATTTCTTCTTTCAGATTTTTTTTTTTTATTTTTACAATTAACTTATTATTTTCATTTTCAGTTTGTTAATGTTTGGAAAGAATTATTCACATCAGTAATATAATTAAGGTTATTTTGTTAGATTTATATTAGAATAGTCTTAAAATGATAGATTTTGGCATTCATTTTTTGTTGTAATGAAAATTTTGAACTTGATTGATAATAGACACTTAAATCATTTTTTATCTCTATCATTTAGTATTAGCATTTAATCTAGATCCATTTATTGAAAAATACATGTTTATTGATCATGTTTTGTGGCATAATTTACAGGACTTGAAATTATTTTTAGTTAGAACAAGATAAAAAATTTAGTGATATAATATAATTTCTTTAGAATTACTTTTATTTAGGATTTAGGGCTTTTTTTTATTAATATTTACTTGTGAAAAGATTTTTTTTTTTCTTGAGGATAATATATACATACTTGCATTTGACTCGATTTGATCAAATGCAAGTATAAACTGAAATCTCATTCTTTTCTGAAAACTCATTCTTTTCTGAAAACTCATTCTTTTCTGAAATCTCTTTCTGATATAAAACTCTGATTCGAAGATCCTCTATATATATATATAGTATAAACTGAAATCTGTATCAGAAAGTATTATATCTGAAAAATATTTTGCTATGCTGGCCAACTGATGAACATAGGGATTCGACACCTTGGCCGTGTGAGCTCAAACCTATAATGAAACTACTCGTGCACGACTATGTCCTCTCTAGCGGACTATGGTTTCCCTCTTTAACGGGTATGCGAACTCACAGGTGCTCCCTTGTATCCACCTCTAACTGATGTTTGGAACATCATATATATATATATTTAAAATATATTATTGTATCCTTAGATCCATTTCTGAAAATATCTCATGTGATATGTTATGCTCAATACTTATCAATCATGCATGATATGATGTTACATCTTGTTATTCATATGTTTCTCAAGCTTAGAATTTGCTTAGGATTGTTTATTTTTACTTAATACATGCTTTAGAATCTTCTCCTTTGTTTTTCTCAAGACACATAGGCGGGCTATGCTTGGCCCACGGGCGTGTGTGAAGGCACACGGGGTTGTGCTCAAGTCGTGCCCTTGGTCATGCAAACTTCTGGAAAATTTCATAGAACTTTGGCTAACCACACAGGCGTGTGATACAAATACATGAGCGTGCATAAGTTGGCATATGGGCGTGTATCACATTGCATGGGCGTGTGACTGTCTCAACATAATCCTATGTCTTGCCTACACGAGCGTGTAGAATTGGGATTAGACACATGGGCGTGTGCACTCGGGTACATGTACGTGTGTCTGGATTTTCATACGTACACGGGCAACATGCAAGGCTGTATTCCATACAAAATTGAGGCCACACGGGCATGTCCCTTTAGGTACACGGGCGTGTGCTCAACCCAGATTCTACAAATACGTCTAGAAACCCAAAAAATCTCACACAACTCAATCAAATCTCATCCATTCTTTAATCAAACATAAACACAACATATATACATTGTAGGCACCCCAACTGAGTATTACTGTTTATTACTGTTCTATAATTAAATGAAAATAAAATATTGATAAATAAGGAATATATGGTCAATAATACCCAACCAGATCACCTAAACTGAACTGAAAGGCTGCAACAGAAAACATGTAGTGCAAATGTATACATAAACATATATATGCCCAAAACTTATTATATTAAAATATTTGCGGAATATGTGTGTCATAAAACATCTACATTTACATGCAAGAAAACTAAATAAGCATGCAAACCAAAGCATGTTGCAAAACTAAAGCCAACTGGATCCCAGACGACAATCAACTTCTCCTCCCAGCCCCCAACATACTAACCTGCAAGAGAAAGGAAAGTAGGGAGTGAGTGATATATTCACCCAGTAAGCGCTTCCTATCTCTGACCTTAAACCAATCCTCCTTGGAGGATTGCCACATCATCCCATACAGTAACAGATTTATACACAGGAAGAAACCAAACTGGTTTTCACGTGTCATCATTCTTATATTAAACTGTTCATTCTGATCTGATAGAATATTCTTCTTTAGTTTAAATTACTGATTGGATATTGCCTCATGTCAGATCGTAAATACGTATATGAGTATACGTAAACAACTTAGAATGAAGAGAAATCCGAGCGGTCTAAGTTGACTCACTAAGCTATTTTTTTTATATTCATTGTCTTTTTTCTTTGACTGTTCTGATATTCTACTGTTCGTGTCTTTTACACGACGTTTCATATTTTGTTCATTTACTGTTTTTTTATTCTTACTGATCTCATCATTCTCTGAATGATATGCAACTATATATGTCATGTAAGAATGACATGCTATAAAATATGTTGAAATATAGCTAGGCCTGGGCCTGTATACTGAAAATAGTTTTTTGAAAATGTTTACTGAAAACTGTTGTTGGATCCTAGGATCTCATATCTGAAAATCTCATATGAAAATTAAGCTGAAAGCTATGCTGAAAATTGTGTACCCTAGGGTACCTGTTATGCTACGCAGACTGATGAATACAAGAATTCGACACCCTGACCATATGAGTTTCCTATGCAAACACGCATCATAAATTGTATGGGTCACGTGATGCCTATGAATCTCATACTGATCTGAGCGTCTCGCGCTATACTGCATCTGATCCTCGGATCAGGAACCTATAATCTACTAACTGAGCACCCCGACATATACCAATACATAGGGCTAGTAATGAGCATATAGCTTCTGATGCAACGGGTGTGCTAAAACTCACAAGTGCCCCCTCGTATTCACCCTTGAAATCTATATTTTTCTACTGAAAATATGAATTCAGATCCTTGGATCCCTTTCTGAAAACTCTGTATGACATGTCATGCTATGTTGTGTATATAATGCATCATGTAAGCTTAACTAAGCTTATTTTACCGTTTCATATTCATTTGATGGCTTTTACTGTGCACATTTCTCATTTTAATGTTTAATTTCTCTGTTCTGCCTGTCGCACGGGTGTGCATGAACTTGCACAATACCGTAAGCAAGTCGTGCATGGGGTCGTGCTCGGGTCTGTGATTTTTATGCATATTTCTCATTTTCTCTTGGTGCACGGGCGTGAATAAACTTGCACGGGCATGACCCTGCATTCTAGGTCATGCACGGCAATGTGAACATGACCGTGACCATGTAGAAAAGGTAGTATGCACGGGCGTGTGTCCTGCTTTGCACTTACATGACCGTTGGAAATCAATTTGAATCCCAACCAAATCTCATCTCAAATGTAAATTAATCATTTCTCATATGCAAAACACTTCATATAAGCATATTCTCCCTTTCAATGACTTCAAATCGCATGCTCAACATCCAACCCATCACAAAAGCATGTATAAACACATATTCTCACACATAACATATATATATATATATATATATATATATATATATATATATATATATATATGCATCAATCATCATCATAATCGTCTCAAATCATCATCAGCACACAAGGAGAACATCATAAGCATGCTGGAATCAAATCACACGCATCAAAGCATACATCAAACATATCAAACATAAGGGAAAGAGGTAAGAACCGCCTACCTCAGGACATCTCTCTCTAAGAAATTGTGAGCTTAAACTAGATTGGATGGTCCTGGATGCTGATCTTCCCTTCTAGGGTTGATGTTCTCCGAAAAGGAAATACAAACTTTGGGTGAAAATGGTTTGGAAAACCGATAAGCTTAACTTAAATCAAGGTAGCTGAAATTTATCACATGCACGGGCATGCACCTCTCATGCACGGTCGTGCATGATAGAAAAATTACAAAAATATCATTTTTTCGCGCTCGCATGCAAATCTTCTCAAACGGATCCATGCACAAGCCACCTAACTCTAGAAAAATCTCTATTTCACCCCAAAACTTTCTCACAACCCTAAAATTCACATAAATCTCAATATAACCCCATATTAGAAACCTAAAAGACAAATCTAACCCTGGGATGTTACATACATGCCAATAAATCTTCTCATCTCATTCAATCATCATAAAGCATGCTCAAACTCATCTATTTTTTATAAGAATCATGCCCAAGCACATAAATATCATACATTTCATTCTCATATAATAAATCATCATTCCAAGCATCACATTATCATTGAATCATGCTAGAAAACATCCACATTACACAACAACCATCCAAGAAGCTCAAAAATCAGAAAAACATGTTGGAAACCTAAGTGAAAAAGGTAAAGAAATACTTATCTCTAACCATGGCGTCTGGATCTCTCTTTCTAGCTGCTCCTGGATCTCTAATAGGAATAATGACTGTTGGTTAGACATATTCTTGCCTAGGATTTACTAGAAACGAAGGAGAGAAGAAACTGAAGGAAAAACTGAGAGAAAATACGGGAAAAAGAAACTTATATTGTGCATCTCACCTGGCACACAGGCGTGTACCCCTCAAAAATCTGAAATCTCTCTCTCTTTACGTCATACATGAAATATTCTTTCCAGAATATCTATGTATAAGCCACAAAAGGTCTCTAAAAGACTCTTCTACCTTTAAGCCCTCTCGAAACTATTTTTTATCTGAAAATCTCTCTTTTACCCTTGTAGGACCCGCCGCCCCGAGTACCCTTGCTGCTGAACAATAAAATTCTTTTATTTAATAAACTGGAAATTGGGTACCCGAGATGGGAATCCTACGAAAAAGAAAACCCTACTGCTACTATTGTACATAAGCGGAAGCTGAAACTGAAACAAATATACAATGAGCCCAAACTGGCTTTCCATATATATTACTGTTCTTTACACTGTTCTGGAAATATACATGAAATACATACAAGACCATACAGGCCAACTGAAATAAAATACATCTGGAAAGTGTGTGTGGGGTCCCCTCTCGCAAGCCTCGGTCCACCCACTCCTCGCCAGCAGCAAACTAACCTGAAAATGAAGGAAGAAGGAAAGGGATGAGTGATAAAGATCACCTAGTAAGCATTCCTTACTTCCCCCGCCCAAGCAAGCAACAAGCACACACAAACACACACTGAATCTTGGCCTCGGCCCTATCCATACATCTAGTCGCTTGTTGGCGCTGAAACTGATTATGCTGTTATCTGATTACTGATTCAAGATTATCTGATTATCTGCTTATTAATTAATCATGGCATGATATGAATGTCATGTTATGCTAAGCTAAAAATAACTAATGATGCATGCATCTGAATCTATATTTGAATATACCCAAAGGTACCTGCTGCTGATCAGGCTGATGAACACAGGGATTTGACATCCTGGCCAAGTGGGCTGAACATTCTAGCTACTGGCTAGAAAGCTGAAACTGATCTACTGCTGCTGAGCTGACTGACTGGTGTCAGAAAGCTGGATCCCACAGATGCCCCCTCGAGTTCACCCCAAAACTATAACCCATACATTAAGTTCTGACTGCTGAAATCTACTAAATTCGGATCCCTAGATCCTCATTCAGGCTATATGTTGTGTCATGCTATGCATATGCTACATTCTTATCTGAAATCTGGATTATCTGATGTCATTTAGCCTTTGGATGGATTACTAAACATTTAATAAGTCAATTCTGCCTTTTCTGGGAAAATCTGACTGACACACGACCGTGCAAGGGAAGCACACGGTCGTGCAGCACACACACACGGTCGTGCCCAACAAAGGCACACGGGCGTGTGCCCAGACACACGGGACCGTGCCCCGGTCGTGTGCCTGACCGTGCTCGCTTCTGGAAAATCTGGGCCATTTCAAGCAAAAGAAAGACACACGATCGTGTCCCTCAGGACACACGGTCGTGTCCCTGCATTTCCTGCCCGTGTGCACGAAGTGCACACGACCGTGCTCCTTGTTCTGCTCAGACATGGCGCGACTGAAGCTGCAGGAAACCCAACTGATTCTCATCCAATCTGCAATTAAACTGAAACACGCATGCAAGGCACTTCAATCATCACATATACATCATCAATTTCATCATCCATCCAAGATCACTGAATCCACCATGCAAATCTCTCATTTCTCTCACTAACACACACAAGCAGAGCAAGCATGCATTCTGGGTGGAAAATAAGCATAGCAATCAACATATAATCATCATCTCATCATCATATACACATGCAAGCATAACATCTCAAGCTGGAAATGGAAACACACGTTTCCATCCACATCAAACAAGCTGGGAAACTGAAAGAGAGAGTAAGAAACACTTACCTCTCGCCATGGTTGCTGGAAACTATCTCTCAAGCTAATCTCTGATCTCTCTAACTGGATGGAGAGCTGCTGGAAGCTAGAAATCTGATCTAGGGCTGGGAGCTGCTGAGAACAAAGAAACTGAGCTGAAAAAGGGAAACTGCGGGTGAGAAATCTAATAAATCTCCCGTCTCTCTCTCCTACTACCCACCTACACGGGCGTGCAGGGCACTGTGCACGGGAGTGCACCAGGGAAAATGAATAAAAATCCATTTCTCGCGCTTCGCATGATTAAAACCTTCCTAAAGGAATCATACGAAGGCCACTCGACTCTGGAAAACTACCATCTCACCCTTGAACTCTTCAAGACCCTCACCCTATTCCTGGTCTTATTTCTAACCCCAGAACTCTATCCCTAAGGGCTTTTCTAGAAAAACCCGGGATGCTACAACCCTTAATCTCAGAGCTTAAAATGACAATTCTACCTCTGGGCTATTACACTTTTAAATTTAGAGTCCTAACCCTACTAGGACTTGAACATATAAGTAAGTAATTAAACCACATTAGGAGACCAGTTTGGATGAATTTTCAGAGGCTTTCACCTTAGTTTTCAACTTGTTTTTACATTGTTTTGCATTCAATAAAATCAAATTCAAATTGTGACTCTTAAAGATTATAAAGAGACAATAAATATAGTTAAGCTTATTCTTCATTAGATTTTTCTTTCTTGAACTTAATCATGTTTACTTTGAATTATTGTTTTAATTTTGCCATTATTATGAACTAAATCTTTTACGCTAAAACTAGGGCTAACTAATTCATGAATGTGTAGTATTTTCTTATTATGATTGAAGATTGTTTTATTTCATGATGAGTATGTATTATGACTTAATGCTTATTAAAAACTTGATCAACTTTTAATAGATTTGTGTTATATGATTAAGATCGAGAGGTGATATTGTACAAGTGCTCATATAATATATGTCATGAATTAATTGAATATGGAGATATATGAATTGATACATGCAATAGTTAGGTACAATTAACTTATGTTGAAAGCTAGTGGATTCCATAGAGCGATAATGTACTTTTGTCTAAATAAATTTACATAGAGATATAATATGTTATTAAATAGTAAAGTAAAATTGATATTGCTTGAAAAAAAGTATTGGTTAATTTAAGGAATTCTGTTGTAACATGAATAAAATAATTTCTTCAATCATAGAAAAGACTTACCTTAAAGTGGATTAGTGAACCCAACATCTTAGCATTTTCTCTCATTATTTCATCTCTTTGTTTTGCCTTTGTTTTAGTTCTAGTTGTTTTAATTATATATTAGTTTAGTGTTAGATAGTTTTTTTACTATAGTTGATCATTTTGATAAAGTTAAAAGTAATGTTTATTTCAATACTTGTTTACATAATTTCATGGATATGACAACAATAAATATTTATATTTTATTACTTGATACTTGTACACTTAATTGTAAGTTAGTTTTAACCATGCACATTAGCTACCACCAAATAAACACTATAAACCCACCACAAATTAAGCCATAAATTTAACCATGAACTTAAAAAATCAATAATCGCAAACCACAAAAAAATGGGAAAAAAAAAATGCAATCAAGAGCAAGGATTTTGTCAACTTGCATGGGCGTTCGAGCTCATACAAGAGTAAAAAGTATAGATTAAAGATTGTATGGGCTAAAGAAGAGAGTGAGCCACTGTTACACTAGTAAAGAGAGAGAAATCTATGAAAATTTCCAAATCTAACAAAGGAGAAGAAGGAAAAGGAAAAGAGACGTAGAAAGAGAGGAGGTAAAGGAAAGGATAAAAAGAAACACAGGAGGAAAAGAAAAGAAGTATAAGCATGAAAAAAAGTAAAGTTAGTTCAACTATGGCTAGGTTCGAATTGAATTAAATGCAAATAGATATATATTTGTGTTTGATTTGTTTGTTAATGAGAAATATTCATGTTTGGCTCATGTTTGCTGAACACAGCTAGTTAGATGCTTGCATTCATGTTTATGGGTAGTAAACATGCTCAGGGAATGAAGCATCCAACATTCCAACCATCCAATCCAAGCAAGAAGGCAACAACACAGTCGGTAGTCCATGTCCATCTGAGACCGCAGAAGCATCTACAAAAACCATACACATCAAATTGTCATATGTTTATTCCATTAACAAATTGAGCCATTCAAATATGAAAGATGTCCATTCAGAGTATACTCCACATTGTAGAACACAAGTGCCTCTTATACAGGGGAAAAGAGGGCCAAAATAAACTGTTGTCCGAGACAAATAAATATTGCTAGGAGAGTGTATGAGATATCCATTCAGTTCCAACAATCTTCTTCTTCAATGCTTCAATATTCATGGTTACATCTGTTTCTGCTACACCGAACAAGTAATTCAAGTGGTTAGAATTCAATCATCTTAAATGCATGAAACAGATGACCGATGTTTGTGATTTATGGCAAAGACTTCTTTTACATATAAATTCATTCCCCCCTCGTCTCCGTCTTATAATCCTTTTCATTTATAATAAAATTTTTCTGTCATATATCTATAGTTTTTTTTTTTTTTTAATATTAGATTAATATTTATGAATCTAACTGCCTATTTTCTTTATATTTTGAAATAATAATAAAATATAAATGAAAAGATGGAAATTATTATGACGAACTTTTAAAGATTTTTTTGTTTTTTGTTTTTGTTTTTAGTTTACAAGACAAAGCCATTGACTCGTCATCTCATTCTCGTCCTTGTTGATTCAGATTTCAGAATATTTCAGTACAGAAGACGTTTGATTAGAGAATTATTGATCATATTTAGCTTCTACACCCATGTTTGAAATTTCAGTCATCTGAAAAAAATCACATACACAATCAATGTCTGCAGCCTTTCCACAGTTCACACACAAATTTCGTATTAATCCAAACTAATGAATTAGCTAAAGGCTGGGGGTTTACCATGTTGAAGTCGAAATTGCTGCCTCGCCTGGTTGAAACAGAAGTTGAAACTGTCCGCATGCATTTAAATGCACTTGAGAAATAGACAGAGATTGGGACAACGGGGGACGTCTATGCCGAAAAAGGATCCAAATATGTCATTTTTTTTGTTAGAAATGAATAAAATTTAATTGGACAACAATGTCTCACCAACTGTTGGCACGAAACGAAAGGGAATTAGAGATTCAAATAGAATAATTGTATTATGAATTTTCATTTTAAGTTGTATATGTAAATTTAGGTTATTAGCGTTCGTATGTATATGTACTTGTCTACAATCATATCAAATGGCCTTCCAATGAATTGAACTCAAAAAGGACCCTTCACATGTTGGGTTCGACAATATTTAGAAGGCCAAATGGCTATTTCTATCCAAAATTTTCTTAAATTACTTTTTTATCCATAAAAGTTTTAAAAATCAAATATTTACCTTTAACCAAAGTCAAAAAAATATTTTTATCTTTTTAAATAATAATTTAAAAATAAATTTTATAAAATGATTAAAATCTAAATTTAAAATAAAATAATAAAAAAATTAATATCTAAATAAATATTTAAAAATAAAATAAATATTTAAAAATATAGTCACCATCGACGGTAGCGTCACCGATAGTGTTGGTTGATGTTAACTTTATCAGGTGGACAAAAATGATTATTTGATTCTATTGGTGACTGAATCTAACAATTAAAAATCTAGTAGAGACGACTAAATCTAATCGTCTCTGTCATTTAAAATGATCTAAAATGATCAGTATCAAGTATTTCGATCGTTTCTGGTTTTCTCTGATGACGAAAACGGTCTGATCTAACAATCTTCATAATTGAAGTGACCAAATCCAACCATCAATTGAATTAAGTATTTGTTTCTAACCATCTAGTGAGGTTAATATCGGCCATTATCGGTGATAGTGATTACTTTTTTAAATACGTATTTTATTTTTTAAATTTTTATCAAAATTTTAAATTTTTATTATTTTAATATTATTTTAATTTTGTTTTAATTTTAATATAATTTATATTAAATTTTATTTTAATATTAATATTATTAATTTTGATGGAGAGTGTTTTGTTCTTATCAAAGAGTAAGGGAGGGTATTTGGCTTTTTATGGCGGGATTTGTCATTTAAGAAAACCTTGGGTGGGAATCCGTCGCTTGGCCTATTTAGAAAGCAATCTCACGAGTTGACTATGGTGTCAGGCTTTCATCTAAAGACATTCATTTCTAGTTTTCCCCTTCCACTGGACTTTGCTGTCACCATGCAATCAACCTTTGTAAGTTCACGCGGCCCCGCTTTCACCCCAACAATCCCACCTCTTCATGGCATTCAAAGTAATCACCTTCCCCTCCGCCCCACATCCCTCCGTGTTACAGCTCAATCAGCCGCCGCTCCGGTCACCGCCGACCCCTCTCCTCCTCCTATCTCCACAACAAACCCGCTGAAACTCAACAAGTACAGCGCCCGCATCACGGAGCCCAAGTCACAGGGCGGCTCGCAGGCCGTCCTGCACGGGGTCGGCCTCTCGGACTCCGACATGGATAAGGCCCAAATAGGCATCTCTTCCGTTTGGTACGAGGGGAACACATGTAACATGCACCTCTTGAGACTGTCGGAGGCCGTGAAACAGGGCGTTGAAGAGGCGGGAATGGTTGGGTTTCGGTTTAATACAATTGGTGTGAGTGATGCAATATCAATGGGGACTAGAGGGATGTGTTTTAGCTTGCAAAGTAGGGATCTGATTGCTGATAGTATTGAGACTGTTATGAGTGCTCAGTGGTATGATGCCAATATTTCCATTCCTGGTTGCGATAAAAATGTAAGCTTTTTAGACATTATCAAGTTGATTTTTTTTGGTTTTTTTTTTTTTTTTTTTTTTGAATTCTTGGTGTCTTCATTGTTACTAAAATGTGCAGTGCTTTTCTTGCATTTTTTATATTTGTGACTTTTGTGCTGTTTTTTCAAAAACTGGTTAAGATGTATGGTGGTATCTTTTTAAGGGTTTATTAATATCTATTTGATTTCTGGATATTTTTCTTTTTAGTAAATGTTTACTGCATTCCGTGCGTTTGGTGGGTTTTTGAAAGTTTAGGTTAAATGCGTGGTCTCCTGTTGTCTTTGACTGTGTGTTTGGTTTCAGAAAATGTGCTAGGAGTTGTTTGATATATGGGTTTCTCCTGGTGATTTTTGTGGATTTTGGATTTAGTGCGGGAATATGTAATTTGGTTTCATCTTATTATATTTCTAGGCTATATTATTTGTGTTCTTGTAACTAGCTGAAGGTTTATCTGCATTTTTTTAATTTTGTTTTATATTCTTGATTCTGTTCTTGACTTGGTGGGATTCTCTGGGTTGCCTTAGCTGTAAATTATTATTCTGGTATTTCGCTTTTAAATCTTCTGCTTACCCTTTGCTTTTTCTCTGTGCCTTTGAAGAGCATGACATTTTCCTAAGCATTATGGGTATCCTTTTTAACTGTTATTTTCCCATTTTGATTCATTGCCAGATTTCCGTGAAAGGATTGTTGCCTTAAAGTGTCATTGCAGCTCAAAAATTTTTCTACCTCTGTGATAGTTTACTGAGTGATTGCTGCTCATCTTTGTCTTTCTGTTTCTTCCTTGAATTTTCTTTCAATTTTGTCATTCAATTGACTTTGCTGCAATATGGTCATCGTTGTGAAAAATACATTTCGTTGCCTAATTTATATGGTAAATTGAATCAAATGCCAATTGATCTGTAGATGCCAGGTACAATCATGGCAATGGGACGGCTCAACCGACCTGGTATAATGGTTTATGGTGGAACAATCAAGGTTTGGGACCTGTGTTCAGTTATTGGAATGTTTTGCTTGTATTGAACTTAACTAGTTAGTGTATGATCTATTTGTTTGATTTTTCACTCTAAGACCCTGTTGATTTTCTCTGGCATACAAGTTTTGAGCTATTTAATTGTCAATTCTTGCTTGCCAAATGACCTGTTTTCTTGTTAATCTCCGACATTTTAATTTTGCTAATGAAGAATATGTATTGCACAGAAAAAAGTTTAAGTGCACTCAAATGCTGCACTGTTCTTGCTTGTTGCCCATTCAGTTTTTTTTTTTTTTTGGAGAGAAACATTGCTTGCGGAATGAAGAAACCAATTTCTCTGTTTTCTTTGTAAGAGTTATAGGTATTTATTGACTTATTGTAGAGTTGACGCAATCTAGTACATAATATCAGTTTATGTCATGCTTAGGAGTCACTTGCTTTACCATGCATTTTGAAGTAAATAATAGGAACTTGGAAACTTTTTTCATCTTGCCTTCATTAAATTTATAGTTTTGGGAGTATTGCTTTCTTTTACCTTGCTTGTTATGGAATCCTTGCTAAGCTTTCTTATGTGGCAGTCCAAAAGAGTAATCTAGTTTCAGCTACAAAGAATGTCCTACTTGGTCAATGATAAGCTAAATGGATTTGTAGTAGGATGACAATGTAGTTGATATTGTTTAACAATTTAAAGTTTGTTGCTTTCAAGAAGAACATGCTGATTATGTTTGGTTTAAAAACTGTGGTAAGGTGAGAATTGATTGTCTGAACCCTCCTGTCTTTATGAAAATGAAGCTATCAATTTTTTTCCAATTCTTGTACACTAAATTTTGTTTTTCTGCTAAAAAAGTCCCTTACATATCTATACAAGTAGACTTTGTTTCTCATAAAAATGAATAAATAATTATAAATTAAAGAAAACGAGAGTTGACTCAATGTTTCGTAACTCCAGATAACTGAAATGGTTTGGCATTCTTGTCGACTTGGCTCCATCCTTCGTGTCTTTCTCCCTCTCTCAATTTTTTCCTTATTGGTTCATTTGCGTTCTTGTGAGCATCTTCCATTACAAATTTCACCGACTTGCAAGTGTTTGATTTTTATTTTACATTTTAGGGTTCTACTAAAAAGTTTGTAAATCTTGTATGTATGCTTAACGTATATGTAGAGATATATGCATATATATATATAAAAAATTGTGCTTGTGTGTCTAGATTTTTGAGAGTTGCCATGTCCAACACTTAATTTAGGTATTGGCTCATCTAAATTTCTTTGTTACAGGTCATAGGTTGACATTGTAAATTGGATATGTATCATCCGTTGCTACTGTTGCTGATTTTAGAAGATGAAAAAGTACAAATTTTTAGTGTGCAAATAATAAATGATTCTTACATTATTTCTTTTGCAGCCTGGTCATTTTCAAGGTCATACATACGATATTGTGTCAGCTTTCCAGGTATGGTAGAATTTTTTGTTTTAGTACAGTAGTGTTCGCTAAATGTCTTGCAGTGTCTAAAATGCATTTACAGTCTTAAATTTTACCTTTTTTGATTCCTTCACATGTGAGACTCACATGATATGGAAATGCTAAATTTAGATGAAGTTCATAGTGGTTGTATGCTGTTTGAACATGGGATTATCATCAAATGAGCATTATTTCATTTGAAAGTTGGTAATGCATATTGAATATGGCTCTAAAATATAGTGTGAAGTACAGCTGGACACATCCATGATGCAGATTAAGTAAAGAAAATTATGAATACCAGGTTCTTTGAATCTTTGAAGTTCTTTGACAGTTCTTAGACCTCCTATTCGTGTTGAAACATATAAATAATTAACCTTTTACCTAATTGTTTTGGTTAATTTTATGTGTTGAATCAAATGGAAAGAGGGGCTGTGAATGTACTTCTGCAGAGATTGTGATCTGCATTTTTGCAGAATTGGAAATTGAATTTCCTGGATACTATATGGACAATTGGAACCCTGCTGCTTGAACAATATATTATGGCATCTTTTTCATGCAAAATTGTGGAGAAGTAGGACAATTCTCAAATTGTCCATGATATTGCCTCTACCAGTTTGATGGTGGATTTTAGGTGGGACCATTGGATTTTGTAGGAAGTTTTGAATTTCTGTATATACTTTATGAGACAATAACGATGCTCCAAGGGATGACTATCAACGTAATGGCTACTTTTTGTGATGCATTCCTGATTACTCTTTTGATATATTTATAGAAGCATAATCAACCTTTATAATTGTGATTTATTTTTGTGGAAATTTTCTTCTGATGATTTTCTCTATTATAATTTTGTCATGAGGGGAATCTTGTTCCAGGTTTATGGAGAGTATGTTAGTGGATCCATAAGTGATGACCAGAGAAAGAATGTCCTACTTAACTCGTGCCCAGGGGCAGGAGCTTGCGGGGGAATGTATACAGCTAATACCATGGCATCTGCAATTGAAGCTATGGGAATGTCTCTTCCTTATAGGTAGAATTATGCACTTACAGGTTCTTTCTGATTAGTGTTTCAAGGCCATTCTCTGTTTTCTTGAAAGTTGTTTTTCATTCTCTACAGCTCTTCCATACCTGCTGAAGATCCATTGAAACTAGATGAATGTCGCCTAGCTGGAAAATATCTTCTTGAATTATTGAAAATGGACTTGAAACCACGAGACATAATCACTCGAAAATCACTACGTAATGCGATGGTTATCGTCATGGCATTAGGCGGGTCTACTAATGCTGTGCTACACTTAATTGCTATTGCAAGGTAAGGAGAGTTTTGTGCCAGTTTCTCCCTGGATGTCAATTGTTTTTATCCTATGCAGATAGCTCAGTCAAGAATCATGGCAGGTCTGTTGGTCTGGAGTTAACTCTTGATGATTTTCAGAAGGTCAGTGATGAGGTTCCATTTCTTGCAGATCTAAAGCCCAGTGGCAAATATGTCATGGAGGACGTACATAAGGTATGCATTTTAGTGGAATTTGTTGTTTGTATTATCTTGTTTCTTCTATAAAATTCCAAGCTTTGCATTACATAGTGTTTATGTCATTCCTTATCCCTCAAAATCTTGACTTGGCTAAGCCTTAATTTGAAACTAGTTGGGGTTGATTGCATGGATCCTTTTCCACTTTTCTGTCCTGTCAATTGGTACACTGTTTGGTTTATATGTTTATTATTGTTTTTTTCTTCACGAGTGCAAGTAATTGTTGAGTTTTTAGATTGGAGGAACACCTGCAATCATCCGATATCTTTTGGAGCATGGGTTTTTAGATGGAGATTGTATTACTGGTATGTAATATGCATTTTATGAGAAATTTTGCAGTCATTTGTTTACTTATTTACTTTATGTTATACTATACTAACATAAAAACTCCCAACTCTAGTAACTGGGAAGACGCTGGCAGAAAATGCAGCAAATTTTCCTCGTTTGTTAGAGGGGCAGGTTGCAAACATTTTCACTTTATCCATAAATTAATTTATTGATTATTGCCTTCCTTTTTTTGTTATAATAACCAGTTAATGACTCTAGATTGCATTTTTTTCAGGACATAATAAGGCCACTGTCAAACCCTATCAAGAAAACAGGCCACCTCCAAATATTATATGGAAATGTTGCACCACAGGGTTCTGTAGCGAAAATTACTGGAAAAGAAGGACTATACTTCTCTGGTGTTATTTTCTGTTCTTTCTTACAGAATTTTTTTGAGTCCTGATTATTGCAACATTGTTTTAGTTATATTTAGTTCATTTTCTGTACGATAATGGTGAAAAGAACTTTCTTTTCAGGTCCTGCCCTTATCTTTGAAGGAGAGGAATCTATGATTGCGGCCATCTCTGAGGATCCTATGAGTTTCAAAGTATGCTAAAGATTTCTATCCTGTATAGACTTTTTTTTTTCTGCTATTTCTGTGTTGTATAATCATGGGTAATTTTGTTTTGGCCTAAACTAAAATTTCTTTTGAGTGTTTGGGTGATTAAACTGGAAAATGTCAAGAGGAGTTCCTAATTCTGTAAGTAAAACTTACGAACTCCTTTTTTAGCAACTTAGAAGTCTCTTTTCAGTTTGGAGGTAACTTATTGCCATGTATTTCTTTCTCTTTTTTTTTTTTTTTTTTTCGTTTTTTGACATCTTTTTGGTTAGGATTTCCCAAAAACATGCAGAACTTCAGTTTTTCTTCCATAAAAGATCATGGGTTTTCTTCTTCTGACTATATCGGAGCATTTTTGGAGGATCTGTTTTTCCTTATATTTGTTATGTACCAGGGAAACGTGGTAGTCATAAGAGGAGAAGGGCCTAAGGGAGGGCCTGGCATGCCTGAAATGTTGACACCAACAAGTGCAATAATGGGAGCTGGTCTCGGAAAGGTATATTATACTTTAGATCCTTGCTTGGATTCACTTAATTGTTAGTTTTGATGCTCTTTCCAAATTGTAAAATGACATATTAATAACAATTATTTTCCATTATGATTACATGTGTGCTATCAACTGTTGGCATTGGTGGATTTAATGTTGCAAAGTCACTTCAATGCTGTATTTTAGATTAATAATTTTCTTTGATTGTTGATCATTTGCTTTCGAGTAAACTAGTGTTCACCTGTTTGACGAATTGAACACTTTTCAGCTTTGACATCAACTTTCATTTGGATATTTTCACTGTACATTGCAGGAGGTTGCACTGTTGACTGATGGTAGGTTTTCCGGAGGTTCACATGGATTTGTTGTTGGCCACATTTGCCCTGAAGCACAGGTGCCTTAATTTTTCATATATGTATATGTATGTATGTAGAGAGAATTTTGTTCTCCCTCTCTTAATTCTTCTAGTTCTTTCCCCTTGCTTTGGATGGGAATAAGTCCTTTTGGCCTTTTTCCCCTTGCTGTTCTTCCTAATCTACCCTTATTTTGTTCTTTCCATTCTTTGTCAATTTCTCCTCCAGTTCCCAAACAAGTTCTCATCTGTCTTTGATTTGCTTCAAATTTTTTCTTCTTAACAAAACCGAAATGCATGCAAAGACCCTAAATTTTTCCATTCAGAATCCTCCATTAATTCTAATTAAACAATGAAACAGTTGTTTAAAGTGATTAAGACAACTCGGTTTTATGATATGGTCAATGAGGACTAAGTAGCCCATATCATCTTTTCTTATTGATCCTACATCATTGATATTACCACTTGCACGAAGTCCTATTCGTGCTTTGGTTTTTAGAAATATCAACGCTATGTTTGGTATAATTGAAGGAATAAGGGAGATCACTCATCTTTCCCTCTCATTTGTTTAGTTAGTAAAGTGGGAGGGGAGAAAAGGTAATTGTCATGTTCACTATTTGGTATCTTTAAGGGAAAAGAAAAAGCCTTTACAGATTAGAGTAGCCGTTCTCTATTTTGTGTCTTACCTATTAAATGAAGTGCTAGAAAAGAAACAAGTGAACTCTTTAAGGGCAATTTTTTCCTTCAAAATTTTGGTTAAGAATGGATGAGTTACTCTTTTACTATTATTAAAACTGCATTTCTTATTAATACCAGGAGGGTGGTCCTATTGGTCTGATCCAAAACGGAGACATAGTCACCATTGATGTACAGAAGCGAAGAATAGATGTTCAAATAACCGATGGAGAAATGGAAGAGCGAAGAAGAAAATGGACTCCACCTCCATATAAATTTAACCGGGGAGTTCTTTACAAGGTATGTGAAATTACACCTCTGCACCTGTTTTGCCTAATACTACTCAACTCTTTACTAACTGATTTCTCTGATTCATCTCCAGTACATCAAGAACGTGCAATCAGCTTCAAATGGATGTGTGACTGATGAGTAATGGAGATGACACATTTCTGGAGGACTATAGAGTGTTACTGCAGCCCAAAATTTAGTCTTCTCTTCCTGTTTAAAGCTTAATTTGTAAGTTTTGCTCTGTTCAAGTTCTGTTATGTTTTTAGTAAAGGTTTGAGAAACAGGGATCTTTATGTGATTGGAAGTCTTAGAGATACCTCTGTTGGGTTAAATATATAGAGACTTTTAGTTGTTGTTTGTGTTTATTCATAAGCATGAAAATGGAAATTCTGAGGCAGTCAAAGACCTATAATGGAACCAAGTAGAAAGGCAGTTTCAAGTGTTAAATGGGTTATGAGTACTGTAGAGAGTAACTTTTCCATCCTTTGGATTGTCAAAAGTACCTTTCTCCGAATTGTTTCTGAAAGTAATATTTTTATACTTTTGGGCATCATTTCTATTTTAAAATGAATTCACCAAAAAAAAAAATATCCATTTCATAAGTAGTAGCCATATCTGCCTAATTTCTATTATGTACAAATCGCTTTAAATGATGCTTTTCTAATCAACGAAGATATATATATATTTTAAATTATAGCCCGTCAAATGAAAAACAAAATATAAGATTAGATTCAAATTGAATCAAATACGAATATGTACATATTTATATTTGAATTCGTTTCGTATAATTATAATAAAGTTTGGATTCGTATTCGATTTGTATAATTTAGTTTGTATTTGATTCTTGTTCGTATTCGATTTGTATAATTCATATTTATATTTTATTAAAAATTATAATTAATATAAATAATTAATAATATATAATTAAAAAAAATTTAATTTAAGTTCGGATTTATGTTTGTGTTTGAATTTGTATTCACTGATTTTTAAAATTATAGTTTAGATTCGAATTTGTGTTTGAATTCAATCAATTCATTTTGGACTTATTCAAACTAAATTTAAAAATAAATTTAAATAAATTTAATTTGAATCTAGTTTTAACAAAACATCCTCGTTTCTTCGTAGAAGTTTTATCATTGAGGATGCATTTAGGTATATTTAAAGCTGATTCTGATGTCACACTAGACGTTAAAGGTTTTAATACATTATGTGTTATGGTGCAAAGCATAAGAAAAGTATTTTGATGTGCATTTCACTACGACAAAACATCAAAATTTTCCCTTTTACTCGTAATTTCAGAAAAGTGATCAATATTGTTAGAATTAGAAAATTCATCAAAATTTAAACTTAAACCTATTGGTTGCCTACCTTCAACATGATAAATCATAATCGCATCTTGCTTTTAGATAAATCACTTGAACCTACCTTTGATTTTGAAGTGTGTGTAGCGTTTCCATGTTTAACCCTAGGATCGAATACAATAGTACTAAGCAATCAATAAATGTGTATCTTTATAATATTTTTAAACTTTTCTTCCATTTGGCTTGCAATGGCTCCGAAAACATTATAATATTTATAATCTTTAAAAATAAAACTGATGTCCATCGCAAAATATAAAATCAAACAAGTTGTTGGAAAGTAAATTTTAAAACATTATTAGTAGCAATTTTTAGGGGTTCTAACATATTCACTAAACCTGTAATAATGCCCTAATCATATTTAAAATAATTGGACTTCAAGATTTTTTGGTTATGTATTACAAATTGTGTTTTTGTTGTTTCATATCAATCTCAAAATTTTAAGATTAAATATATTGAATTTCATTTAGTTTTAATATTAGTTTTTAAAATTTCTTTTCTAATCCCATTTGTATCATTAGATTTTGTATTATCAAATGTAATAGATAAATAAATTTATTCATTAAATATGTTAATTAATGCAATATAAATAGTTAGTAAGAGGGCATTTTAACATCCTAAAATATAATAGCTTTTTGCATAATTGTCAATTAGAATTAACAAAGTGAGGAGTCAAACAAAGATAATTTAATTCTTGATTACAAAATGTCCATAAATAAGAAATCCTTAAATAATACTATTAGACTCAGTTAGTTTATTTATAATTTTTATTTTTATTAATTCATATTTTTTCATTATATCAAATCTTAACGTTGACTTAGAAATTTTTTTTAAATAAAAATTAAATACCATTTTACATCATCCATTCTACTGTTACTTCTTCAACATAAGAAAAAAATTGATCAAAGGCGATAACGTACTTGGCCATATAGTCTTGCATTACTTGTTGATTGTATGTAAAGTTTAACACGTGTTCCATGATGAAATCGGTTGGATTACTTGTAGAAGATCTATAAACTAATATTGATCTTTTGGAAGTAATTTGTTATTGCTCTTTCAAGTATATTATTTTTTGTTTACAATATTCATTTATATAACAACAAAGATATTTGGTGCCGACCCTAGGGGCTTAGCCTAGTGGTAAGGGCAGGGGTTACCTAGGTGATTAGAGTTCAAGTTACAATGAAGTTAATAATCTCTGATTTACCTAGTCTATGGTTACGGGTCTCGGTGATCACAAACCCTCGGGTTTATCCTATCTGATTAGTTAGGGTAAATATGCACTAGAGTTTTTTCACACCACCCATCGAGCTGATTTACCAGTTATAATTTCATCAATTTGATCAAAATGTTCTCATGCCATCAACTTTTGCTTTTCTCTTTTGCCCCGATAGTGGTGTTGCAACTTTATGCTCCTATGAGTGAGATTTCTCATTGACATATTAATTTTATTAATTATCAAAGTAATTAAAATGATTAAACTCATTTGATTTTAAATCTATTTGATATGTGAATGAAATAAAAGTTATAATTGACAAAAGAAATTGAAGAAAAATAAAAATAAATTAGTTTGGCAAACTAAAAATGGATTAAGAGCATTGGAAATTTAAAAATTGATACTTCAAGATTGAAAATGAGATTGAGAGAGTTGAAGAGAGTGATAAGTAAATTGTTGCGGGGAATTGTGAATATTGGATGGAGAATTTATAGGAAATATAAAAAAAAAGAATGAAAAGTGATTATGCAAGTCGTTAGCCAAACGACTACATAATGGCTGGAGGGGGGTGGGGGGGTTGGCGTGGGTGTGGTGGTGCGGTACGTAGGAGGAAGTCGATAGCCAATGGCTCCTTACTGCCAAAACTGAATTTTTAAAAGGCCAAATTTCTATTCCCACCCAAGGTTTCCTTAAATGACAATTCCACCCAAGAAGTTTTAAAAGACAAAGGCCCACCTTATTTTTTGGAAAGACCAAAATAAAATTCGTAAAATAAATAATATTAACATTAAAATATAAGTTAATTTAAATAATAATAAAAATTTAAAAAATTAATTAAAACTTTTTAAAATAAAATATAAATTTTAAGAAGCGACCACTATTATCGACATCGATAGTTACTTTTAACCTAACTAGGTGGTCGAAGATTGTTACTTAGTTCTATTGACGACTAGATCTGACCATTAAATATTTGGCAGAGGTGGCCAAATCTAACCACCTTCGCTATCAGAGAAGATTGAAAACGCCCGACATATTTTAAACTGGTTGTTTTCCATCATTCTAGATTGCGGAAGCGACTAGATTTGAAACTCAATTTGTTTTTAGTTTGTAAACTTGATTTGTTGAGGATTTCTTTTTTGTACAAATGTAACACTAGGTAGAAAAGATGTTAGGATTAATTTGATGTGTGAAAATAGATTGAAAACCTGTTATGGACAATTACATGTGTTTCTTTGTGAGTAAGCATATCATGCATGTACTGTGTGTATGTTACAAGTACTTTTGTTTGCTGGGGAAGGAGGTTTATTTATTAGTTTGCAAAATCTTAAGGGATTTTTGTTAATTTTTAGAAGAAAGGGGGTATTGTACAATGTTCATCAAGCTTTGCATGCATGGTGTGATTTCTACATCTGTACGTGTGTTTTATATAGATATGGGCATCGCACGTAGTGTACATGCATGGTGTGGTTCTCTTGCAATTTTTAGTGTTTTGAGAGGTTTTTATGATATTTCCATTTTAGAGTATTATTTTAGATGTTGTTTTCAAAAATTTGATGAACACATATTTGAAATTTTTAAAATATGATTTGTTTATTTTTTTGTAAACCGTGGCACAAAGACAACCACAAAAACACCCAGCAAAAAGATATAGAGTTGATTCCTTACAAAGAAGATTGAGATACCTATTGGAGTTGCCACTTTCAAGTGTAAGTGACCACACGAGGGACGCGAGATACGATCTCTTTAGTTTGGAGGATATTGTCTAAGAGGTAGTTAGGTGTGTTTGAAAAGACATGTTTTGGGGATTTTTTTAATACTGTAGGACTCTAGATTCAATGGATTTTTGTTGTATCTTTTATGTTGCAGGAGTTAGTCTATGATCCTAAGCAATCATTTTTACTTCCCCATTAATAGCATGGAAGTATGGTTTAGTCCATTTGAGTTTGCCTTGATTAGTGGATTAAGATTTGGTCAATGTATTGAGATGTGACTCTACATTCATTCTGGTGAGCAACAATAGATTTGGTAGACACACTTTGGTGGTTTAGAATTTATCATATACATAGACATCTAACAGATATTTGAGGAGACATTTTAGAAGGAGGTTTATTAGACGTAGTGAAGATAAGACCATTGTATTATCTTCGTTTTGGTCTACTTGGTGCCGATAAGAGAAAAGTCATCTAAAAAGAGGTTTTTCAAATAGTGGATGATTTGGAACGGTTCAATGCATACCCATGAGGGGATTTAAGGTATGGGATATAACTTCCCAATCGATAAGAGACTAGACAAACTGACTAGTCATCCCGTGGGAGGATTTAAGGTTTTTCAAATGGTAGATGAATTGGAGTAGTTCAATGCATACCATGCGAAGAATGCCATAATAGAGTTCTCACTGGCTTTTCAAGTAAATACGTTGTATTTATAAAAATAATATTAAAAATTTAATTTTATTTATTCATGAATTTACTTATAACATATTTATGTTGTTATTTTTAACTATGGATATATGAGACATTGGATACGCTAAGGTAGTGGATTAACATGATTGATCATGTTATACCTTATATGTTAAAGATAGGAGAATGTTAATTCTATTTTTGATGGAGATGAGGTAAGTTTGAAAGAATTTTCCAATTATAAGACATTATCATTAGGTAATAACATTTCACTGAAATATGAGTTAATGGTAGATAGGAAAATGTCAAACAATGATTGAAATTGTTGAATGAAGAGGTGACATCGGTCTAGTATCATGCCTTTTGATACACGTGGTTCAAATATGAGATTATCGTTGTTGTCTGAGTTTTGATCATCAAGGGAGCACCTAATCACAGTCTAGTCTAGGCAGAGGAGCGTAAAGAATAGGTCATAATTTCTCTCATGACCTCATTCTAGAGCCTCACAATGAGGCTTTCATTTTTGAGTTAGGTAAAGCAAAGTGATACACCTTAGATCACTGGAGAAAGGATAATTTTAGGGTATTCATTATTGGCAGCTTGACATGAGTAATAGAGTAATTGATGGAGTAGTTAATGGGTATGGAATCATGATTCTTATAGTACTTAGCCTAAATCAAAAGTTGTGTCATTCATTTAGAGGCGCTTATAGAGGTATGACATTGATGTATTTACAATGTTTTCATATTATTAATGTTTAATGATAAATAACACGTAGTTTTTTTTATAGTCACATGGTGTGAGACACCTTGATAGAGGTCCCCCCAAGGACGTGGTCCACCTTTTGATGACAAAAGTGGACAATTAGGGGAAAGAGGTCCCCAAAGGTCTATTCTACCTACCTTGTATCTAGGATTCATCGAAGACGTAAGTTTTAATTTTTTTTATCTGTTTTCATATTATTGTTTTATATTAACTAATTAATTAATTGTCTTTTTTGTGTTATAAAGAGCCTAGATAGATTATAGGCCTATCGGTGGACCTTTTATGTAGGATTCTATGACATCGAAGAGTTCGATCAAGAAGGTAAGCACATATGTTGTTGTATTAAAATTTAAGTTCAATTTATTTACATTCATAATATGTGTATATTGTTTATACATTAGAAAGTCGATAGCCTTGAGAAGACAATTTTGGAGGCATTCTTGGATATACTTTCTCCAGAGGAATTGATTACACCGCATGCAGTTGTTGTGACAGTATGTTTACAAATCCAAAAATATGGTATTATTGTTTGGATTGTTTTAGAGTCAACTAAAATAATGGTAATGTTATAATGACAATGTGTTGCTAAGAGAGATAACTAGGAATGGAATAGTTTACAAGCTTACATGTTCTAGGGGGACATTGCATTATTGTCCTCCCAACAAGTGTTGTGGATTTGACATCCTAGTAGGATACACCAACTATTGCTTCGAACCAAGCCTAGAACATGTATGGATAATTAATTAATGTTGTTTTTATTACTTATATTAGTGTAATAGATTCACAATATTTTTATCATAGGTGAAAATTATAAGACATGGCCAGATTGTTAAGAAAAGTCCCCAAAAATGCGTAACTTACACTGACCTCACAAAATGAAAGTGTCATTGAGTAATGTCATAACCAACATTCCTTTCCAAAAATTGGGAGGCAGGTTCCATGGAGTGGTATTCCTTGGCAACTTCCCCGAATACATGGGAGGTGTTTGGCATAGGGTCAAGAAAAAGGATGTATTAGTGGACGACAATTGTAAAACCAACTAAATGATTAGGAGATGACATAAGTGAAACTTGTTATTGCTTTTTTTTTTTTTTTATTGATCACATATAATTGAATTCATGTTTTATTTTTTTAAACAAATTGATACATTATTGGTACTATTATGTTGACACTAGACAAATAGAGTTTCATCTATTAGAAAAAATTAGACTACAGTCTATTGCCATTAAGTGACTCATCTCTCAACAACTTTTATGAAGTTTGAAAAAATCCTCTGCAATATGTGTGGTCAAATATGTACAGTTCAATGATCGAGGGATGACTACAATCCAAGGTTTATTTCAAGCCTTGGAGCTAGTTTTCAGTTAATAATTATAGTTCAGGGTTTATAGTTTATGGCATAGGGTTTATAATTTATGATTTACAACTTACAGTTTTCTAATTTATGATTTCTTCGTTTTATTTATCTCATTCATTAAGGAAAAAAAATCATATTATTAATTGACCTCTATCAACCTATCAATTTAAACCCTATATATATGATAAATTTTAATTAATTCTTATCAATATATCAACATATCAACATATAAACATTCATTCTATATATATGATAAATTTTAATTAATTCTTATCCATATATCAACATATCAATATTCACCCTATATATATGATAAATTTCATTTAACTGTACATATTAGTAACATGTAGACCTTATACACTCTACGAAAAACTATCAATTAATGTTTACGCGCCTATCAATCTAAACCATATATGTCATAAATTTCAGTAAACCCCTATCATTG
The DNA here is from genome assembly GCA_026122585.1 of Anacardium occidentale. Classification (NCBI taxonomy): domain Eukaryota; kingdom Viridiplantae; phylum Streptophyta; class Magnoliopsida; order Sapindales; family Anacardiaceae; genus Anacardium; species Anacardium occidentale. The sequence goes on from JAJEJH010000078.1 coordinate 414,767, forward strand.
TATCAACATATCAATATTTACCCTACTGTATGCTAAATTCCATTCAAATCCGATATATATTTATCATTTCTATTACTAAAGCCTATACCTCGACTAAATATGATACAATTAAAGTTTTAGCTAAACATACATATCAATACCTAGATTACCAAACTTCTTCCGATGCTTTAAAACGTGTGACGTTGGCATTTTAATGAAAGTCAACTTTCAGAAAATTGAGATTTTAAAGGTTGATAATGGTGTGTTTATATAGAAAATAAGGAGGTTTTAGGGGTAAATTTAGTATTTCAATTCAAATTTTTGGTTTATTTTGTATAACCACATTTCCATAACCCCACTATATTATAACTTGCAAAATAAACCCTTAAAAACCGAATTTCTAACTTGTTCAAAGTTAGAAAAATTTACTTCACACCCTCATCTCTAACTCACATCACCATATGTGACATGCTACTAAGCACATATTGCACATGGTGATGCTTAATCATGCATACTACACAAATCACCATAAAATGACCCTTCAACTACCTAAATCCTTTCCCTCCATAATTTGGACAGTCTATTATATAATTTTAACTACAAATATCATCAAATTTTAAATATAATAATTAATTTTAGATGAAAATTTTGAATTAGAACTCCAACCCATATTTCAAACCAAATCAACACGAAATATCTAATTATCTTACACTATAACATATATAACTACTTAGTCATTGTTTTAGGCCCATTTCTCATCTGAATATGTCAAAAATCATCTAAAATTGTTGACAGTGTTGGAATCCATCAATAAGCTTGGATATGGTTAGTACATGCAATTTTCAATAGCTACGCATTCGTGTATACCTAGACCTCATTTCAAAATCGTTGATTAGACGAGTATGCATGCCACACGTATTGCACATGGTAGGGTACATGCGGATTTTTTATTAGAATCGTTAAAACAAAAAAAGTGAATAAAATTATATTTTGTATTGAAATTTGATTACTTAAGTTAATTTCCCAAAACATATTTTCGATTTCTCAATAAACAAAAAATCAAAGGTTAAATGATAAAACTTAAGAGCGGCGTGCAAAATGTAAATTAAAAAGAAGAAAAACAAGTAAAGCACGTAGATTGAGAGTTGAGAGTGCCAACTTTGCAACAAATTGCACGCTACCATGTTTTATAAGGTCCATTTTCGATTACTAAAGTTAAAGAATCGGCTGATTTTAGTTCTTACTTTGCTTCTGATTTTGGTTCCTACTTTAAATAAGAAAAAACAAAACTTAATTTTCAAAGTAAGGACAAATTTTTCAACAAACAACAAGAGAGGATAAATGATAAAACCAAAGACCCACGTGGAAAATGAAAATTAAAAAGAAGAAAAACAAGGACAGTATTTTAAATTGGGAATTGAGAGTGCCAACTTCACAACAAATCGCATGCGACCATGGTTAACAAGGTCACCTTTTGGTTTTTAAATCTTAAAGAACTGACTGGTTTTTAAATCTCAAAGGATAAATGATAAAACTCAAGACCCGCTTAAAAAATGTAAATTAGAAAAAAAAAAGAAGAAAAACAAGTGAAACTTTGCAACATTTGCACGCCACCATGTTTAATTGATTTTTTAAATAATGTGTTTGGTTTCAATATGACTGATGTAATTTAACCCACCTATTTATTTGGAAGCCTTAATAAAAATACTCTTACGATCATTAAGCACCTTCTATTTTATTGACATTTTTACTGTAATCATCTGCCATAAAAAAAATTGAAGCATATTTGGAGAGCACGAAATGGTCTTCCTCTCTTATTTTCATTGATTTCATAATTCAACCAAAAATAATAAAAATATAAATAAAAATGTAAAACTGCAAGGATTTTAGTTCGACTCATCTTCTTCCTTCAACCTTTTGTATGAACTTTTAGAACTACATTATAATTTAGCTATAAAAAGGGGTTAATTAGATCTATTAAGAAGCTTTGAAGCCATTTAATGCTGTTGAATGACAATGACCAAAAAATAAAAAGAGTTACAATCATGGAATGTAATTAACAAGAGGTCTTATAAAGTGTTTGGCATCGTAACATGAATAAATTGATAGATTTCATAGCATTGTTTTGAAATTTTTTTAGATAAAATTTTTTTTTCGAGAGTGAATATACATAAGAATCTTAAAATTAAAAGGTAAAGTTTGAAATTAATGTAATTTAAAAAAAGGTTAAAAAAATGAATTAGTCTTCAAAATGATTTGATGATCTTATCAACTTTCGAGCGTGGTAAAATCTGTAAGGGACTGACTATCAAGAAAGATTGTTTTTCTAGTAATCAAATGCTTTATGTATTTTCTGTCTTTTTGAATTCTGAAAATGTTGCGCTTCACAAGTTTTTTTATTTACAACATTTTATTCATTTTTTCAGGGCTTATGTAAAACATGCGTCCTGATTTCATGCTAAGGTGTTCATATATAAATACGAGTTACCAGTAGGAGAAAAATATGACTCAAGAGTAAGAAACAAGTATAGTTTTTGAAGAGGAAAAAAAAAAAATGGCTAGCCTGGATCAAATTCGCAAGGCTCAACGTGCTGAAGGCACTGCTTCAATCCTTGCAATTGGAACGGCTAATCCTCCAAATTATTTTGATCAAAGCAAGTTTCCAGATACTTTTTTCAATATGACCAATAGCCAGCACATGACTGAGCTTAAGAAGAAAATGCAGCGCATGTGTAAGAAAAGTTTCTATGGCTTTTTCTTTTTTTAATTTTTGTTGCTTATAATATAATATTTTCTATCCGCTAATTACTTTATATGTTTCCATATTTGGTATTATTTACAAAATAGTTTTCCAGGTTTAAGAATGTGATATATATAAAGAAATAAGGATAATTTGTTAATAGAAGTTTAGTAAGTCATTTTATCTATTAATTTTCAAAAGATTAAACATACTTTTTGTATTGGCGATAGCAAGACATATAAAACTTTCATGTTTTATAAATTTAGAACACTCGATGTCATTCTACAAAAAAGAAATGAAGTATATGGAAACATCAAACATGAACCTTGAATTAGTGTTGTACAATCATAGTGATTATCATTCGAAGAGATCTTGTCTACATATCTCATCTCTTTGTATTTGTGAATATTATTAAGTTGTTAATGAGATCATGTGAAAACAAAAAATTACATAACCAATATATATCCAATCATTTCAGGTGACAAAACTACCATAAGAAAACGACACATGTATTTAACAGACGAGTTTGTGAAAGAAAACCCATATTTGCGTGAATACAGCACACCTTCTTTGGATGCTAGACAAGATCAAGCAGCTGTACTAATATCAGAGCTAGCCAAGGAAGCTGCAACTAAGGCAATTGAGGAATGGGGCCAACCCAAATCCAAAATCACCCACTTAATTTGTTGTACCACTACGGGTGCATTCTTACCTGGGATTGACTATAGAGTTGTCAAACTCTTAGGCCTTGACTTATCCATTAAGCGGCTCATGTTATACCAACAAGGTTGTAATGGAGGTGGCACTGTACTACGTATGGCTAAAGACCTAGCCGAGAACAATAAAGGTGCTCGTGTCCTTATTGTGGTCTCCGAGACAACTTTGATTGGTATGCATGGCCCTAGTGAGGATGATGTTGATATTCTCGTGAGCCATTCCTTATTTGGTGATGGCTCAGCTGCTCTCATAGTTGGTGCAGATCCGGTGCTTGGTGTAGAAAAACCAATCTTTGAATTAGTTTCTACAGCCCCAACACTGGTGTCTAATAGCGCTGGTTCTATTACTGGAGCTATCCGTGAGACTGGACTACTAATTCATATTGGGAAGGAAGTTCCTGAACTCATTGCAAATAATATTGAGGAGAGATTGATTGAGGTATTCAAACCTTTGGGTATCTCTGATTGGAACTCAATCTTTTGGACTGCACATCCTGGTGGGCCTGCAATTCTGGACCAAATTGAAGCCACATTACATCTTAAGCCAGAAAAATTACAAACCACTAGACATGTTCTTGCTGAGTATGGCAACATGTCGAGTGTTACTGTACTGTTTGTTTTGGATGAGATGAGGAAAAAATCAATTAAATATGGGCTCAAAACCACAGGAGAAGGATTGGAATGGGGAGTACTTTTCGGATTTGGTCCAGGACTTACTATTGAAACCTTGGTCCTTCATAGTGTCAATGTTGCCTAGAGGCTTATTTTCTGTTTTTGTTTTTATTCTAATTATACTTATGTTTCAATTTTTATTGATAAGGATGTCTTGAGAGCTATGAGAGAGTTGCTATGTGATGATAATGTCTAATTATCATTTATATAATTAATAAAACATCTTTTATTGTAACTAATTAATTTTGATTTTAATTATCTTAATGTATTTTTTTTTCTAGTATTATAAAATTCTAGTATAAGTTCACAATTAACAGATTTTTTTTTCAGCTTTTTAAAAATTCCATTTAGAAAACTTTGAAAGAAACATTATTATAAATAATACATTAAATTATTAAAAAAGGAATGAATTTTAAATTATTTGAAAATCTCTCAAACAATAAATATATCATTATTAAAACTTAAGGGCTAATGTTGATGCAAATTTATCTACACTAATAAGAAATACGTGAGGTTAGACCAAGTGCAAGGATATGATAGTGGCGATTGAATTAGTTGGTTTCATGTCCACTAAATTTGACGACGAATGAATATGATGATAAATAAACGAGATTGTGAGAGTGAGAGATAAACACAAGGTGATTACTACTCGGGGAGCTTATGTTCATGGTTATCTCACTCATGACTTTGGGAAAAATCTTGATTGAGGATCAATGATGCAACATAAGAAAAATTATTCTAAGATGAAGTCCTGTACCTCTACTTTATTTGTTATATTTATAGGATAAATAGGTAGAGTTATATGTAGATATTGTATCAAAGTAATTCCCACCCATAGTTTGAGGTGGGGACAATTTCCCACCCACTAACTCTTAAAAACCCAAAATCTCAGCCCCAATCAAATTTAATATTAAATATAATAGTGAACATTAATAATCCAAGGGTATTTTGTCTTTTTAAGATTCAAATTTTATAAAATAATAAAATAAATTTTATATAATATAAAATATTAAAAAATTTTTAAAAATTCAAAAAATATATTTAAAAAATTCAAAAATTAAAAAAAATTTAAGCAGCCACCGCCACCGATGCTGGCGGCGGCGGCCGTTGATAACAGAATCAGGTGGCCGTCGCTGGCTACCTGGTTCTAGGGGAAGCCAGATCTGGCTTTCCCGTTCGGTGGAGGCGGCCAGATCTGGCCTCCTCTGCTAGATTTGGCCATCGAAATTAGTCAAAAATGGTCGGTATTGGTCCCAATAGCTATTTCTGACAATTTTTCTCAACGGAGGAGGCCAAATCTGGCCTCCCTTTCTGGTCACCTAGTTCTATTATCAGCAGCTATTGCCGTTAGCATTGGCGGCGGTGACTGTTTAAACTTTTTTAAAATTTTAAATTTTTTAAAAATTTTTTATATTTAAAAATTATTTTATAATTTTATTATAAATTTTTATTTTTTTAAAAGGCATTTTAGTCATTTCATTTGAAAAATTATAAAAATGTTTGAATTTTGGTTAAAGGGTGGAATTCTGGGTTTTTAAAAGTTAGTGGGTGGAAAGTTGTCGCGGCCTTAAACTATGGGTGAGAATAAGTCCTTTGGCCTTTAGAGATTTATTTCTACTTAAATTGTATAAAAATAAGATCATTATATTGATTACATAATCCCAATTTGATGGGAGATGATAGTTTTTCTCTTTAAATGTGAATTGGAATAAGAAGACAACCTCATAGATACTAAGGATATATACTATTAAGTAGAATTCTCCTCATTGTTTGTGAATTATGAACATTTTATTTGTATTCCAGCTTGATGTGGGGGTAGATGACATGTAGGACTCACCGCCACGCGTACCGCTGCTATTGAATAATATATTTTTTTTTTATTAATATTCTGAAAATTCGGTACACGTGACGGGAATCCTACAAAAAGAAACCTACTGCTATACAAACTGAATACACATGCGGAAGCTTAAACTGAAATATACAATGAGCCCAAAATGGTATTTTCATAAAATACATACACTATTTTTGTACATATATACAAAGGGTATATACAAAATTTACAAATAAACCCCAACAGGCCATACTATACACTGAAAGCTGATATGGAGCCCTCTCCCGTCAACCACGGTCCACCCGCTCTTCGCCAGCAGCACACATACCTGAAAAGGAAGGAAGAAGGAAAATGATGAGTGATAAAGATCACCCAGTAAACGATCTTTACTTCCCTCAACCCAAGCAAGCAACACACAATAGCAAACACATACTTGGCCTTGACCTTAACATTCATCTAATCGCTTGTTGGAATTGGATACTGCTTATTCTGATTGTTATTTAACTGTTCTCTTGATTGAATTATGAAACCATGTCATGAATTGTATGTCATGTCATGCTGAATACAACTGAATATGCATGCATCTGAATATCTATGTATCTGAAGATATCTGCTATGCTGATCAGACTGATGAATACAAAGATTTGACATTTTGACCATGTGGGTTGAACAGTCTAGCTAAGGGCTAGAAAGTTGAATATGTTATGCTGGACAATCTGACCGTAGTTAGAAGACTGAAATCACACAGATGCCCTCTCGAGTTCACCCAAAACTCTAACTTGGATATCGAGTTCTGAATGTTGAATGCTACTGAATTTAAATCTCTTGATCCTTTCTCATGTTGCATGTCATGCTATGAAATGCTTATGCAACCTTAATTATCTGATTTCATTCTTATCTGATGCTCATTAGCCTTTAAATTGGTTTTCCATGCTTTATTATTCATTTTACTCAATTTTTGAAAAATTCTGCTGGCGCACGGGCGTGCAAGAAACATACACGGGCATGCAAGGTAAAGGCACACAGGTGTGTGCACAAACACACGGGATCATGCGTTGGCCGTGCAACTGATCGTGCTCGCTTCTGGCGAAAACTACGCATTTCACTGAAAAATCAGACACACGGTCGTGTCCTTCATGGGCGTGTCCTCTGTAAATAGGCCATGCACACTTTGTACACACGGGCATGTCCCTACAGAAACAAAGGCACATGGGCGTGCACCTGTGGGCACACAGGCGTGTGTCTTGCTCTACATCGACAACACTTACCTAAAATTGCAGAAAACCATACTATTTTACATCCAAACTGAAATTAACTCACAACAATCATTTCCAACACTTCAACATGCATACAACAAGCCTCAATTTCATCTCAATCAATTCACATCTCAATACACCATGAAAAATGACTCATTCTCTCTCATAACCACATACAAGCAAAGCAAGCATGGTTCACGAGTGGAAATCAGTATCTCAAGCATCATTGCATCACATATCAACATATAAACATCTCATATACTTATAAACATGCTAGAAATGTAAACAAACATTTCCAAGCATCATCAATCATCAAACGCAAGGTGGGAAACGCAATGAGGAAGTAAGGAAACACTTACCTCTTGCCATAGCTACTAGAAATCTTTCTCTATCTAATCTCTTCCATCTCTAGCGAGATTGGGAGCTATTGGATGCTGAATCTCAGTTCTAGGGCTGGGAACAACTGAAACAAGAGAGAAACTTTGGCTGAAAATGGGTTAAGCTGGGTGAGAAAACACTTAAATCTCCCGTCTCTCTCCTCTAACTCACCCGCACGAGCGTGCAGGGTACAATGCACGGGAGTGCCCAAGGGAAAATGAATAAACTTTATTTCCCGTGCTATGCATGATAGAAACCTCCTAAAGGAAATCATGCGTAAGTCACACAGACTCTAGAAACTTACTATCTCACCCCTAAACTCTTCTAAACTCCTAATCTATTTCTATTTCTCACATCTAACCCCTAAACTCTACCCCTAAGGGTATTTCTAATCCTGGGATGCTATATGACATATTTGTTTATTGACAAAAAATGTTGTTGCTGGGTGCGTGGTTGCTTTTGGATTGTTGCTTTCAATAAGTTGTGTCAGAGAGGAATTTCATCATATAATAACTAAAATATTGGTTAAACTAAGAATAGTAGAGATCACTTTGTCTATTTAAAGTGTGAAGATGTCTTGATTCTTTGATAAACTTTTACAAAATATTACCTTTTAATTATAGTCATATGAATATCAACCTTGGAGGGAATTTTCAAAATTCTTAAACGATATTCACTAGTTAGTAGTTCACATAAATTTTACTTTACTAACTAAACTTTCCTTATTAACTCTTATTTATTCTTCTTGTTGAAGTGATTTCTCTTTACCTACTAATGTACACAATTATAATCTATTCGAATCATGAGTAATCCTAGGAATTTATCTTGTTGTAGGTGTCGTGCCCTCAAGTGTTACTTTCTCTTGATTTTCTCATAATAATTGTTGCACAATATTATGTACTCCTTAGATATCCAAACCCTAGGGAGGTGTTTTTTGAGTAATTGACATCTCTCCTGAAAAAGGTCGATCTCTCTCACAGGATCTCATCACCCATCTTATCTATAACAACCAACCATCACCACCAAATTAGTAATCTATTTCACTCACTAAACCATAGAGTATAATAAAATTTACAGCAGCTAATCTTTCAGGGCATATCCACATAGCATAAGTGGCACATTATGAATATATTCAACTCTACTCGATACTTTCTTTATAAGACTCTATAAGTTGGAAACATAATTTAATAAAAAAATTTTTACACACCAAAATAGGCTCTGATACCAAAAATTGAAACCACCATTTACGTAAGTTATTTTCAAAGAAAAAAATCTAACAAAGTTTTCCTTAAAAATAGTCAACCTGGGAATAATTCATTTCTTAGAAAACCTATGAACATTACTCTAAAATTTTCAACCAACCAAATACTAATTCTACCAAATGACTGGATTTCTATTTTCATAATTGCAACGATAAATGAAATCAAACACACACACAACAGAAATAAAATTATGTTTTTAGGCTAATAATACTTTACTCTTATATACATAAACCCATCTCCAAGATTAACTAACATCTATGCATATATATATATATATATATATATATATATATATATCTCCAAAATTTGGTAGCATATATATACATCTCTAAAAAAACATATTAATTCTATAACAAGTGTGCCTCCTACTCATGCATATGTGTGACCTCTCCTAGTAATTGCACCATTCACACATAAAGAGAAAACATTATAAAACCATGGGGTGAACACAAAAATATACCCAGTAAGTAAATTAAGCTAACATAATCTGGAAAAATTAGTACTGATTTCTTTCCTATTTACTATAACTTTAACATTTATATGCATATCAACATTTCTCTGAGCACTCTAAAATTTCTGAAACTCTGAATATACATAATATGATTGAATATGTACATAAATATGTAATGCAATAAAATGTGCTATACGTGTTCCACATATTCTAAGTTTTTTAAAAAGCCTGGAAATTTTCTCTGTTGACCTGTCTAAGTTGAAGGATAAGGAACCATAGCCATAAAAACTAAAATTGTCTATAGTCCTCAACCTACACACACTCTATCAGACTATACTAAACTCTTTGCTAAGGTTGCTTACTAAAAACAACAAGCGTGTAGGGTTACTTTGTGGGTTCCTCATCGCATCAGTCATAAGAAAATTTTGCAGCTAGTTTACTTTATAAAACAAAACATACAAATACCCTTCTCTAAAAACCATGAGTAGAATGTAATAATTGAACACATGAATACACTCCGATGTTATGCATAAAATACCAATCCCTATTCTCTATTTCTATTATGTTTCTTTTTTTTTCTTTTTAAATTCTCATTTTTGTTTCTGATTTCAAGCTTTTTATCTCTTTCTACACTAAGTTTCTTACTTTACGTGGTTTTTAACTTAAAACATACTCAAGTAGTTCATACATCCTTTCATGTAACCAACTTTATACCATGCCAATTATATATACTATTTGTACCAACAAAGTGTGTGTGTGTGTGTGTATATATATATATTTATGTTAAGTTACAAACAACTCACTAACATATTTAAGGTCAAACTACCATTTTCTATCAACTCAAGATTTATTCAATTTAACACTATATATCATCCTTAAACATGTATTAATACATAATTCTATGTAGGGATTTACCCAATAATCAATGCATGGTAAGTTTCCAAACATAATTCCTGTATAGGGATTTAATCAATAATCAATGCATAGTAAGTTTCCAAACATGATATAATCTATATCATATATACATGTCACCACTTCGCATCCTTCCAACATTATTTCAACTCAATTACACTCTTGGACAAATGAATTGCAATATATACATATCAATTACATAAAACCCTAATTATCATCAAACCTTAATTTTATCAAAATTTAGGATAAATGTTCTAAAAACATAATTTATTTACCTTAAGCTTTGATTATTCTTGTTCTCTTTCTTTTCACCACCTTTCTTACTTTCTCCCATCTAAATCACTATTAAAGAATATGAAATCATAAACCCATGCACTATTATATCAAATTCCTTGAAATTCTTATCTTAGTCAAGAAAATTAATTAATTTCTTTCACTTTTCTCTAAAAATCTCTTGGAAACTCTTTGGATCGCCTTTAATTAAACTCATAATGAAACAAGAATGGTGAGAATAAGAGAAACCAACTTTATGCATATTTATCTTTTGCAGTTAATGTCTAACTTTTGAGTGACCAAAATGTTTCTTAATTTCAGCACAACCTAGCCATTCTTGTCATTTGTACAATTTACCAGAATAATCTTACCAACTATGTAAATTATTTTATGTTTCTTTATTTTAATCCCCATTCTAACCTCTAATTCTTTGTAAAAAAATCATTTTGTCTCTATTTAACAATATTGGTCAGTTAAGCTCATTTAAGGTATAATACCCCTTTTTTAATCATTTTTATTTTTATGTTTTCAACTGTAATTAACTACTAACAGACATAAATGACATTGTTAAACATATTTGGTCTTGGATATTACAAATATCAAGTGAATACATAATAATATAATGATAGATACATGACTATATGGCACATACCTTAACATAATGAACTATTATCATTAAGTAACCCACTAAAGATAGTGATAGTTTGCTTGTATCAAAGCTATGACTTGTAACTTGGTATAACACATAGGTGTATGCTATTTTTTATGCATATTAACTTGGTTGACCTAGGAAAAAAATTCTATGTATAAAGTGACTCCTTTGTATATAAAAATATTATCTTAATCTAATAGGTACCTATGGTCCTTTGACTTTAAGGCACTAGACTATCATATGCAAAGATTAGTATAGTTAAAGTGGTGATTAGTTGTAACAATATCTATATGAAAGGTATGGTTGATCAATAAAAATTTGTCACTTCTGAGCACCAAGAGGTATATCTTTGATAAGTTCTCTATATGTATCCATGAACAATTAAATATGTGGCTATAGTAGGATCAAGTTAAAAACCAATCCAAGTCATTCAGTCTAGATCAATATCAATCTATGATTATGAGAAACTTTTAAGGTAGATACTATTTATATACTTTAGCTTTAAGAGATACATTATGATAAAGAGACTAAATTATATGTTAACTATTAGATTAATCAAACTTAAGAGTTGTTTGTTGATATTCTATTGGATAGGTGGTTATGATGTCTTACTAGAGGTTTCTTATAGTCTATTTTTAGATTCAACTTAGATTTAGATATTATTGGCTCAATAAAAAGCTTATGGGTCACATACATATATGAGTTAATCGAGCTTTAAAGGCAAGAGATTTTTTAATCCTAATAAGAAATGTATGGTTAACACAGTTAACTTGTTGAATCCAAACAGATAAAGTTAAAAGTCAAGATTAGATTTTTAGCCTAGTGTATAACCATACTTCCTAGCATGTACACCTGTATTTAGTTGCCAAGTAAGAGTACTTATCAGATCGGAATCAAATAATTTTATATGTGCTATGACTATTGTACATTACAAAAATCAAAGTTTATGACTATACATGCAAGCTATGTCATGTGAATACTGTGAGTGCTACCCTATGAGGGCAGGATAATGAGTGTAGATTGAGTTTTCTTTGTCATGTAAAGACTTAAAGAGCCATAGTTGTCAAACACTATGTTTTTTTTTGGTAATTAAAGTATTATTAAAAACTAAAAAAGACAACCTAAGCTTTACAGTCTTAGCCTGCAAGCAACAAACTAGAAACTAACACCCACTCCTTGAAAGCCTATCTAAGATCCTACCTAGATAGAGTTCAAGAAGGGGCACCCACTAACAAACTAAGGCTTGACCTTTTAACTATATACATCAAAAGTATACATATTATATTTTAGAGAACAATCATTTACATATTTGAATATAGGATTATGTATGTGTAGTCCTCTCAAAATGTAAACCATATTGCAAACTAAGTACAACAAAAAATGAATTGTGAAAGCATTCTCAACCTTTTGGTTAGGATTGCTGGCTCTTCCAAGCATCTTATGCATCACTTCTTTTCTATTCCAAAGTTGATCGGGATGGGGGCAATGGCACCTTAAACCAACCCTTGAACTAACGCCATATTGTCTAAAAATCATCTTATCTCTTTGTCAAACACTTTATGTTATTATATATTTTCATATATACTTTTTGAATGTGATCTTAAATAAGGTGATTTCAAGCTCTGTTTGAAAATTTTTAAATGTATATTCTACTATGCCACCCTTATGGTGGACAAATATCATTCCAACATTAACTATAAAGTAGAAACCTTCGCCTTATGGTTTTTCTTTATAGAAGTCAACTCTATCATTGTAGCTAATCCTATTCCTCAACTAGCTTAACACTCACTTGCTTTCCCTTCAGAAAGGTAACACATCCTATGAATATGTAAAGAAATAGTCAGCCAAAAACTTCAAAACATGACTAAAATAGATAGCGATAAAGATATAACTACTGACCTTAACCTTACAATCATCAAAGACCTTGAGTTTCATAAATGTAACAAAAACTTTATAGATTTACGATAAATCTTTTCTAAACAACCTAGTTTAGTCCATTCTACCCTTGAGTCAAGGGCATGATTGGTTTTAACTTTTGGTCTAATCTAAAAGCTCGAGACGAGGAAGGAAAACTCAACAAAGTAAGCCAATGCAAAGTTACTTGTCACATCCATATTATGATAGCCATTTTATAGCAAGATGTTCTTATACACCTATATGGAGCATGTACTATTATCTACCATAATGATAACGGAATGTATTTCCCTTATCGACTAGCTAAGAAAACTAATAAGATGTTTATCCATCATGTTATCTTCATTTTAAAGGAAATCAAATAAAACTTCCTTCTTTTGCCATTGATAGGTAAACATCATGCAATGTCAAATTTTACTTGCATAGATAAGTAAATTAAATAAGTTCATTAGCAAGAATGGAATCTTAGAGTTTAGTGACTCACCATCTTACAAGTCAATATAATCAAGCTCTTAAACCATAAAAATGACTCATAAACTCAAGATGTGAGAAATTGAAATGAGTCATTCTCCTTATATAGTCCAATCAAGATAAAACAACAATTAATTATGATCATCCAAGTAAAACTTTAAGACGTGTTTGTCATCTTGTCATGCTAAATAGGGTGCAACCAATCAAATTTCATTGATAAGTGAAACAACATGATTAATGTGCAATACAAAGTGTATGCACCATTAATTACGCCAACCAAAGATCTCGCAAATCTTCATGTCACAATCACTTAAGCCAATAGCTTGAAAAGTTTTTAAAGTTAGTCCCACAGTTTAGAAATTAGGGAGCAATTATTATACGATAGACTTCTAACATGAAACATCTTCTAGAAAAGCGACCAACTATAGTACACAATCAACAAATTGGCATTCCCTTAATGTCATCTATCAAAGATGAAATGTAATAACTTTTTACCTTTCTGACTTTCAATCATCATCTTATCTTCAAAGTAATGGATTAGTAAATTACTATTTGACTTTGAATTTACTTCCCTTAATCCAATAAAAAGGGAGAATTATTCAAAGGAATGAGAGAAAATAAAGAAAAGCAAAAAGACACAGAAATAAGAAATTTAATGCTTAAAATTAGATAAGTATCATCTTAAGTTAGATGAGGAGACTCTCATAGACAACGAGACTCTTATAAAATCCAACAACTCTTGTTGGGATTTTGACCCAAAAATCAAGTCCTTCTCATGATAATTCTCTTGAAATTTATGTTCATCGGCTGGAGCATTCAACCAGATTCATTTATATTATAAATGTGGTCATAGGCTCTCAAACAGTGGACTAAACTACATTAAAAAACTTTCATGTATTTGACTTCATTATGGTTTACTTTATTATTATAGTGGATGGTAAAGTTAATTATATAATTTTCATGGTGATTATTGTAGTCTATTTTTTACAAGACTCTAAATGGTATATATTAGTTGATGACGAAAAATCTCATCTACACAAACATATACAAGTATTTTATACTAAGTATATAAAAATAATGTAATTAATATTTACATTAAAGATTTAAGAAACAAATTTGCATGGTCATTATGATCACATGCACACACATTTTACACATAATGTTCGCCTAGACACATATTTTTGTATAATTCATGGAAGTTCACTAAACTTAAGTCCCAATCACGATTAAATTCATAAAAAGTTCTAACTTATGACGCCAGATTGTTCTTTTAAATTTAATATTAGTATACATAGCACTATGCTTGTTTTCTTTCCTTCATCAGTATTAAATTGAGATTACACGACATTGTTCTTGTTTACAGACGAGTTGTTAAAGAATCACATATTAATTCTGAAAAGTTGAAAAAATTTGGTGGATGGTTGGTGTCTATTCTAGGTAGGATGAACTCCTAACTGGCTTCGTCTTCGTTGAGTTCATATATAAATTTATATATATATGCACATCTTTTCACTTCACATGTGTTTTTTAAGTTTGAACCGTGAGAACATTTAAAACGATTTGCGGGAGGAGTAGAAGTGAAACACTTTGGAAGAAATAAAAACGAAGTGCACTACTACGTGATATTTATAAAAAGGTTACAGGCATAATATATTATTAGAGGTTAGCTCGATGGTTAAACATTTGAGTGCTCCCAGAAAATTTATGTTGGAGTCTTCTCATTTACACCGACTAATTGAGATATCATAGGATCGATGAGGATTTCAGTTTCGAACACTGTCTAAATTGCAAGGCAATTTTTTAAATTTATCGATTATAAACAAAAATGATTATAGAGCTCAACAGAGGTTTTAGTTTTAATGTAGACTTGTAAAGCCAGTTGGAACAATTCGGTGAATATCTTTTAGCTTTTAGGTGCAACGGGGGGACACATATCTGTGGTCGAATCTTTCTTTGCATTTTGTGGCTAAAATAATCATCCATTATTGGCAATTTTTTACTTAGATATGAAAGGGCAGGTAGGTGAGACTTAAAACTCGTGGTCTCGAACTAATAACAATGTTTTTAGCATTACAGGTAAAAGTGCTATCATAAAAGGAAAAAAAATTCAAATTGCTAAATTTTCAAACAATGAATATCAGTTCAAATTTTAATTTCAGAGAAACTTTGCTTAGATAAAATTTTATATTTTTACTACTCCAATTAATAATGGTAGCACAAATCCAGACTACTCAATTTAATAAAACGCTAAAATGGTGTGAGAGAAGGACTTCCCATCCGAGGATTCTCTATAATGGTGACACAATTCTCTGTAGTGGTCTGTACTTTTTTCCTTTGATTCACATAAAATCATTAAACTTATTTTCCATTTTCCATCAGTCATTAAGAATTTTTAATCTGTATCAATATATATACGTGGTGACAATATCTCATCCATACACTTACCAATTTAGTCGAGTGTGGAAGGAAGTTCGAACTCAGGGCTCTTTTCTATCTTACCGTCCATGTTCAAACTAAAAAAGGCTTGTGTAATAGCTAAGCCCCCCAACTATATTGAATTATATTATTATATAATTGTGGCTTTAGTGCATAGTATTTTTCTTAGAACTGTTAACAACCAACTGCCAGGAAAGATCAGGATCCTAGTTTTAAAATATATTTTTCTTTCTTTTTTTCATTTTAGTCATATTCATTATTTTCCAAGTTGGGTACTTTAAAAGATTCCTTTTTTATTCCATTTTTTTTTTTTTTTCATTTTTCAAGACTATGTGTACAACATGCATGGTGTAGTGTTAGGTATTTATATATATAGACGAGGCATGTCTGAGGAAGAACAACAAAACTCAAGAGTCAAGAGTAAAAATAATTAGATTACAACCAAAATGATTTCAGTAGATGAAATTCGAAAGGGTCAACGTGCTCAAGGCACAGCCACAATCATGGCAATTGGAACAGCAAATCCTCCGCACTACTTTGAGCAAAGCAAATTTCCTGATACTTATTTTCGCATGACCCATGACGACCACATGATCGAACTTAAAAAGAAAATGCAACGCATGTGTAAGAATATCTCCATTTTTGTTGCTTTGTTTCTTTTTCAATTTCAATTTCAATTTTGTTGTTTCTAATATCTTGCTATGAGCTAACTCTAATGTCAGATTTCGCATTTATAGGCGTCCTAACATCTAATTGTTGGCATATTGAGATCTAGAATTTTTTTGAAACTGTATAAAATAGATAAATGGTCCTTTAAAATTGAATTTTGAAAATTAAAATATTGTTTAATGAATCAAGATTAAACATTATCTTTGTTGCTTTCTTTTTTTTTTTTTTTTTCCTAAAATTGATATTTTGATGGAAACTGAAAAAGGGGCCATAAAAATTATAAAAACATTTCTCTTATTAACTCAAAAAACGCAAATTATTTTACAAAAATGAAATGGATTAAAAAACCTTAGTAAGAAAACACCAACAAGTTGTTTTATGACATTGGTACAATAGATGATAAATTTGTGATATAAGATTATATATTTGTTACGAAATAGACCTTACTAAGTTTAAGATTCGAAAAGATATATAAAATATCTAACCATGTGTTTATATGTTTGAATTGTGAATCCTTTTAAGTTTACAATTGCATATATATCAAAGGAAAAAATAACCAAGATATATGCAATAATTTTAGGTGACAAAACCATGATAAGAAAACGACACATGTTCGTTAACGAAGAGTTTGTAAATGAGCATCCAGTTATACGTGAGCATAATGCACCTTCATTGGATATTAGACAAGATATATCGGCTGTTCTAATATCAGAGTTAGGCAAGGAAGCTGCTGAGAAGGCCATCAAGGAATGGGGTCAACCAAAGTCCAAAATCACTCACTTAATTTGTTGCACTACTATGGCTGCATTTTTACCAGGGATTGACTATCGAATTGTCAAACTATTAGACCTTGACCTATCTGTTAAGCGACTGATGTTGTACCAACAAGGCTGTAATGGGGGTGGCACAGTATTACGAATGGCCAAAGACCTGGTTGAGAATAATAAAGGTGCACGTGTCTTAATTGTGGTTTCTGAGGTAACCTTGATTGGCTTGCGTGGCTTTAGTGAGACTGACATAGATGTTCTTGTGAGTCATTCTTTATTTGGTGATGGGGCGGCTGCTCTTATAGTTGGTGCGGATCCAATACCTAATGTTGAGAAACCTGTCTTTGAGTTGATCTCTACAGCTCCAACACTTGTGCCTGATAGCCCTGGGTCTATTACCGGGAGTATCCGTGAGAATGGGCTGATAATTCATATCGGGAAAGAAGTTCCAGGTCTTATAGCAAGTCACATCGAGAAAAAATTGATTGAGCTATTCCGACCTTTGGGCATCTCTGATTGGAACTCAATTTTTTGGGCTGTACATCCTGGTGGGCCTGCAATTTTGGATCAAATTGAGGCCACGTTGGGACTCAAGTCTGAGAAACTGCTAGCAACAAGACATGTGCTTGCTGAGTATGGTAATATGTCGAGTGTGACTGTACTATTTGCTTTGGATGAGTTAAGGAAGAGGTCAGTTGAAAACGGACTTAAGACGACAGGAGATGGGTTGGAATGGGGAGTGCTTTTTGGATTTGGGCCTGGGCTTACTATTGAAAGTTTGGTTCTCCACAGTTGCAGTGTATCGACCTAAAGCCCCAACAACCCTTGATAACGTCAAATACTAAGCCATTAAGCCTACAAGGTTTAGGCTTCCCTACCTTTCTACATTTTCATATTTTGGCTCCGCTGATATCTCAAGCCTTGTGTGTGTGTGAGTTTGTTGAAGTAATAATATTTCAAAAATCTCAAATTGTACTCTTTAATTTTAAATAATAAAATTATCTGATATTTCAGAAAAAAGAAAGTTATGTAATAGTTAATTTTCTTTCCATTGTGCTTGAAACTATGAAAAAAGATAAATTTATTTCTAAATTAACAAGCGTACATGCAGATAAATATTAAGAATCATTTTAAAGAAGTGCTCATTTGTAATTGATTTTCTAGTAACATATGAAATAAATAATAAGTTGGCATAGGCAGTTTTTTACCTCCAAATTATAATATAAAAAGACTTAATGATTCATAATAAAATAAATAATTAAAAAAATATATTAAAAAAATATAATTAAAAAATCAATAAATAAACGAATAAAACTTGACCCATCTTAACCACTTCACCAAATTTGTGGGGGCCTTCTTTGATTGGTATTAAAGGTGCAAGGCTGCCTTGTGACACTTTTTAGAAGTGAGGGTTATTATTATTATTATTATTATTATTATTATTATTATTTGGTTAAGAGAGTCTGAGGTTGGCCTACAAACAACCTAGGACTCATAGTCGAAATAGAAGAAGGAAGAAAAAAAAAAAAATTGTTACTGTTTGCTCGAAAAAAACATTGCACTACGTTAGTACATGGGAATTTTTTTCATTTTGGTTATTATATATTGTACTCATGAGGGATCATTCACCACGGAGACGGGGTAAATTAGCCTTGTTTTAAAGTACTATCCCATAGTTCTTAAACACAAGGGAAGAAGTATTTACACACAAATATCTTCCTAGGTGTCATTTAACCTTTGAACTTGCAAAGTTTGCTTCTCACCGAAAGTATCTAAAAACCTGTCATTAAACCTTACTTTTTTATGATCCAAAAATCAATATTGTAGAGAACAACTATCTAAATACAGTAGATGAGCAACTTTTGAGCTCAATATAATTGAAGAAACTAAAAACTATTTGACTAGAAAAAATATTGAGCAAAACTTTCAATCTCTATTAATTAAATCATATCTGATACAATTGTTATATACAACAAGAGAAGAAATAGATTTGGGAGGCATAGATACATACAAAAAATAAAAAAGAAAAGAGAGACATCACTTTAAGAAAGGAAATATATCACAATAGTTGTACAAGAGGGAAATATTGACACCCCCAAATAATTTCTATACTTCAAACCCCCCCCCCCCCCCCCCCCCAACTCCCACTTCAAGTTGGAGCATAGATGTTGCATATGCCCAACTTGCCAAGTAAGTAATGGAAGGTAGGGTTGTCAAGGGCTTTCATTAACAAATTAGCAACTTGGTCGGTAGAGTGGACATGAACAGAATATAGTTCATTGTTAGGATCCGATCATATACAAAGTGACAATCTATCTCTATGTGCTTGGTGTGCTCATGGAACACCGGGTTAATAGCAATATGAAGTGTCGCTTGATTGTCACAATATAGCATCATTGGTTTGAACAATGTAACCTATAAGTCAAGCAATAAGGATCGATTATAGAGGAGCTCATTAGTGGCATTAGTCATGACCCTATATGTTGTTTTAACCGAAGATCGCAACACAATGGTTTTTTTTTTTTTTCTAAGAAATTAGAATATTGCCAAGAAAAGCAATGTAGCCTATGGTAGATTGTCTTGTCATTTTGCAACTTACCCAATTAGAGTCACTATAGGCAAGGAGATCAAGACCACTGGTAGAGAAAAAAAGAATGCCTTGCTCAAGTGAACTTTTCAAGTATCTGAGTAATCGAAACATAGCATGAAGATGAGGGCTTCTAACCAAGTGTCTCTACTAGCTTGCATATTCTATTTTGTCCCTAAATTCATCTGTAATCCATGGTTAGTGTCCATAAGAAAGGCTATTGGTTTGACAACCAATAATCCTACCTTTTCAAGAAGAGCTAAGGTGTATATTCTTTGGCTCAAGAAAATGCTCATGCTATTTCACATAACTTCAATACCCAAAAAATATTTTAGTGTGCCCAAATATTTGATACTGAATATAGTGTCAATATGTTGTTCAACCTGATTAATGAAGGCAGATTTATTCCTTGTAATAATAACATCATCAACATATACAAGAATTACTGTAAAAATATTCCTATAAGAGTATATGAAAAGGAAATTATCTATTGCAGATTGAATAAAGCCAAGGTTTAGAATACAGTCTCCAAATTTTTTGTACTAGTTTTGGGATGCTTGTTTAAGGTCATACAAAGATTTGGGTAGCCTATATACTTTGTTATCACCTAGTCTTGAAATACCTTATGGAATTTTCATGTACACCTCTTCTACCAAATCTCTATGTAAAAATGCATTGTTTACATCCAACTAGTGTATATGCTAATTTCAAATAGCTTTTATTGATAATAGGCATCAAACAATTATGATTTTGGCTATAAGAGCAAAGTGTTATGATAATCGATACCTTTTACTTGTGTAAAACCTTTGGCCACCAAACGTGCCTTGTAACATTCAATGGAACCACCAGACTTGTACTTAATTTTATATACCCATTTCAAATCAATAGCATGTTTTCCATTCGGTAGATCTTCTATGGTCCAAGTTTGATTTTGTTCGAGAGCATTGATCTCTTATTGCATCGTAAGTCACCATTTGCTATCCTGTACACTTAATAATAATTTTTAGATTCTGTATGAGTTGTTATGGAGGCTTAAAAGACTTGATAGAAGGATGATATGCATGAATAATTTAAGCACTATGAAATAGAGTAGGACTTACCTGACTTTGCCATGGATGAAGCATTAAAAAACAGGGCTAATAATAGTAGTAAAGTAATATCAAAGCCTATTAGTTTATGAGAAATTTGTCTGATACAACTTGGACGACTTGTGGTAATCATGGCATGCTGAGGTCCTTCAAAAATTTCAGAAGAGGATGGATGGTCATGTGATACATGAGTTATGTCATTTATTTCATTAAGGACGATAGGTGTAAACATGTGATCACATGGTAACTTATTAGAGTCAGTGATGTATGATGCATGAATGGGTGATACGATAGGATTAGACTGATCATAAATGCTTGCAAGAATGTTGTTGTCATGGGTTTCAAGTAGTGGTAGATTTTTAAACAATGGCTTATTCAGGATTGCTTTTGAACTATTTGAAGATGACACATTATCATATGCATATGGAAAAACTGTCTAATAAAAAATAAAATCCTTAGAAAGAAAAGTAATGTGCCTTTCTAGATCATAAACTTTGTACCGTTTTTTTTTTTTCATATGGATACCTAAGAAAAATACATTGATGTATTCGAGATGAGAGTTTGTTTCATGGTTTTTTCTGGTTGTGTGCATAGTAAATAGCATTAAAAACTCTCAACCTTTCATAACTAGGCTCTCTTTGAAAAATTATCGCATAAAGACTTTTGTTTCTTAGAACTGATGTGGGCATAAGGTTGATAAGGTGGATGTTAAAACACATTCTCCCCAAAACTTTATAGACAATTGGTCCTGAAAGCATAATGCTCGAGCCACTTCTAAAATATGACTATGTTTTCTTTCTACCTTACAATTTTATTGAGGAGTTTCACCGCAACTAATTTGATGGTTAATCCCATGTGCAAAAAAATAATCTTTCATGGTTAAGAATTTTGTCCCATTATCACTCCTTATGGTTTTGACACCAATTTAGAATTGTGTTCTTACATATTGACAAAACATATGAGTTCTTATGTTTGGCTTTTTGTGTTTCATTAAATAGACCCATGTATACCTAGAATGATCATCCAGAATGGTTAAGAAATATCATGCACCACTCAATGAAGGTATAGAATAAGGATTCGACACATCCACACGTATAAGATCAAAAGGAAATTTGTTGCGTTCATTATTAATGGAAAAAGAAACACGTGTTTGCTTAGCCTTATGATAAACATCACAGATTAATAGTTTACTGACAAAAAAAAAATAAATTTGGGATTAAGTGTAACTTATTTGGTGGTAAGTGGCCTAGCCATATATGCCACAAGGTCGCATTAACTTGAACACTATTCTACCCTGCCAACATTGTGTCCATTTTTAATTAGTACACCCCCATCTTGAAGGTTATCTCGACCAATTAGCATCCCGTATGTAGGTTTTAGAAAACATAAAAGTTAGGGAAAAAAGTTATGGAATAATTTAGGTCTCAAGTGGCTTTGGTAACAGATAAAAGATTACACTGAAAGCTAAGAATAACCATAATATCCTTTAACTTAATACTAAAAGTTATTTCTTTTTTTTTTTTTCAGTGAGTGTCACTTACATTGTAGAGCCATCCGAAATTCTAACATGTTTGCATAAATGACCCTGTTCAACCTCGCTTAAAAAATCTTTATTACTTACCATGTGGTTTGAGGCACCATTATCAATTACCTACATTTTAGTTTCGATGCAAGGCTTACCTACTAAGTTGGCTAACATCTCATTATTTTGTGATTAACTTAGGTTGGAACTTGTATCGAGAAGGGCAATAAGCCTTTTATACTGTTCTTTATTAAGGGAGATGGTATGGCTTTCTTTATCACCTGGTTGATGTGTTGTGTTCTTGTAATCCAAATGAACCAAATTATCTTGCCTGAACCAACTTCTTCCTTGTCCACTTACTTCGTGATTTTGTCTCTAGTATGGTGGATATCCCACTAATTCAAACCGCTCCTCCTTGGAGTCTCTCATTTTGCCACGACAATTATATTTTTTTTGTGACTTTTCTCCAGAAATTTGTTTTTTTTTCATGTCTTTTAGTTTTGTTCTTGTGGTCTAAATTTATTGAGAAGGTTGCTCCCTCTATTTCTAGTTTACTAACTGAATTTTGGATGGTAAGGTGTTGTTCATCTTGAAGGGCTAGAGAAAAAATTTTGCTTAAGGATGAGAGGGCTTCATGGATAGAATCTGAGATTGTAACCTATCAAATGTTCCATTGAGGCCTAAAAGAAATTGGTGGCCCTTTTCAATCTCTCTTAATTTTCAGTATTCCTTCACCACGTCGTATTTTCAAATTGGCAAAGATGTGCAGGCTTTAAGTTCTTGCCACTTAGTCTTAAATTTTGTATAATATTGAGTAATAGTTTATCCCTCTTCTTGAGACAGGTTTGATAACTCCTTGATTTTGTAAAGTCTTGGAATATTACTCTATCCATACTGTTCATTCAACTTTGTTCAAATAGCGTAAGATGTGTCAACATAGTCAAGACTTTCCTATATCTCCTTTGTTAATAAATTATGAATCCATGCCTTTACCATGGAATCGTTCTTTTTCCATAAATGGAATTCTTTTTCTTCACTTTCTGGTTTCTTTAAGGACCTATCGATAAAAACACTCTTTCTATTGGTCAATAGTGTCGTTTCCATTGAATCTTTCCATGAGACAAAATTTTCTCCTGAAAAGAAGATAGGAATGACACGAGTCCTGGATGATCGAATGGATGCAACACATATGGATCAAGGGCTTGGAAACTTTCATTAGACTCTTCTCCATCTTTGGTTCTAGTTTTAACCATAGCTTTGATACCATGAAGAAACTAAAAACTATTTGACTAGAAAAAATATTGAGCAAAACTTTCAATCTCAATTAATTAAATCAAATTTGATACAATTGCTAGATACAAAGGGAGAAGAAATAGATTTGGAAGGTCTAGATACATGCAAAAAATAAAAAAAGAAAAGAGAGATAACACTCTAAAGAAGGAAAGATATCATAACAGTTGTACAAGAGGAAAATATTAATACATCCAGATAATGTTTATATTTCAACAATAACCAAATCTACAACAACACAAATGTGATGTTTAACAAGACTGATTTGAAATAAAAATAAACAAATGAAAGCATTTTAACGTTGATTTTAATTTTAAAAATAAGTTAAAGTTACAAAAAATAATAGCTAGAAAATACAATAGTTGTGCCTATAGGCACTTTGCTAGATCATGAAATTTGGTCGAGTGCTTTACTAATCTAGTTGACGAGATCTAACGTGACATTTTACATGAAACTTGTTGTTATGAATCCTAATTACTTTGGCAACTTTTGCAAATGAAAAGAATCAACAAGTAAAATGCAAAGAGTTAATTGTTAGAAAAAAACCTTTCCAAACTTAAAATTTAACAGGTTAACCTAACTTTGGAAATCCTTTTGTAATTGATAACCTTAGCTATCATTTTGAAGTTTCTCTAATTGATAGAATAGACTTTAAAATATTTATTGTTATAAAGAGAGAAAAAGAATAATAAATAATTCTTCAACTTTTTATTATTTCTCAATTAGAGATTTCTAAAAATTTATACAATAAAAGAATATATACTTTGGCAACCCTTTTCAACTTTCATCTCAACCATACAGTAAACAAAAATTAATGCAAAACCACCTTTTTGTGTTATGGAATAAATTAAGAGATAAAAAACACATAAATTTTACCTGAAAAATCTTTAAATAAATTAGGGTAAAAACTAAGGATAATGGTGTAAAAATATCACAAAAAAAAAAAAAAAAAAGAATTACAATCCCTCTTTCTTTTACAAGGAAAATGCAAAATTTATCTCTTACCAATAGGAGAAACTCACACTTTAAACTGTTTTTTCTCTCAAATGCGTAGATTATAATGCTCGCAAATGAGATGATTTGGATTAGGTATGGAAGGCCAATTTATAGGACTTCCTAAACTATTAGATCACCTACTTTAAATGTGAATACATTAAAAATGTGGTGGGCACCTCACTTTTGCAATGTAGGCAATTGAGCTTTTCAAGAATTCTTGAAAAACTCAATTAAGGCTTCTGACAATCTTTTATTTGAAAATTTGATTTATATTTAATTAGATATTCGTATCATTCTTTTTACCTTGTCATTACCATATTGCTCATGTTTCCATCAGGCCATAAAAGGATCAACACCAAACATACTTATTAAATATTGATCACGTTTGCTATAAAATCTACTAGGTTATCTTTTGTGTGAGTTTTCTACATATCTATAATTCCTTCTTCCATTTTCTCACGAACGAAGTGGTATTAAACTCGTATATGCTTTGCCCTTAGATAAAATGTTGGATTCCTTACAAGATGCAAGACGCTCTACTTGTTACAAAATAAAGAAATCTTTTCTTGTTTATGCCTCAAGTTCTTTTGAAACCATTTTCAACCATATTGCTCATTTACAAGCTTATGTAGTTGCTACATATTCTACTTTTGTTTCTGATATAGTCACAAAGAACTATAGTTTTGAAACCAAATTTATAGTTTTGCCAACAAGAGTAAATACATCACTTATGGTGGATTTTCTTTACCAAGATCACCAACATAATCAAAGGTCCCCTTGATGTATCTTAGGATCCTCTTTACAATATCCCAATGCTCACTACTAGGATTTGTCATGTATCGACTAATCGCCCCCACTACATGTGCAATGCCTAGTTTTGTATAAATCATAGCAAACATTAAACTTCATACAATTAATGTATATGGTACTCGAGACATCTCCAACCTCTCTTTTATTGCCAAGATTCATACTAGAGAATAACTTGAAATTAACAAGAAGTGGGGTAGAGATTGACTTATAATCTTGCATGTTAAAACACCATAAGGTTTTCTTCAAATAATTCTTCTAAGAAAACCAAATCTTCCTATTATTTATATCTCAATAAATTTGCATTCCTAGGATCTTGTTTGTCAATCCTATGTCTTTTATTTCAAATTCTCTATCTAATTGTGCCTTTAATGCTCTAATTTGTTAGAGTATGTTATTAACATGTCATCTAGATACAATAATAAGATGACGAAGTCATTTTCACAAAACCTCTTAAAATATGCTCTAATTTGATTTCACATCTAGGTGATCTAGATGTAAGCCAAATATAACACATTGTTAAGACTACTCTAAACAAGTTCTCTTTGCTAAGACTACTCTATATTTTATTAAAGTCAGTCCCTTCTTTTTTAGCATATTTTTTCACCATAAGTCTCACACGATATTACTCCACTTGATCTTTGCCATTTGGCTTGACCTTATATGTCTATTTGTTAGCAACATGCTTTCTTCCTTGTGGCATTGGCACAAGTTTCAATGTCTTATTCTTATGAAAAGCTTCAACTTCTTTTTGCATTACTAACATCCACTAAAATGCATCTAAGTTACTTGTTGTTTCTTGGAAATTCGATGGCTTACCTTTCTTTATTAAAAGATAGTATACAACATTATTCACTATAACGTAATTTAAATGCCAACCTAGTATTTTTCTTGTATGTTTTGACTATCGATTTCTTAGAACGTTAGACTAAACTTATTCTAATTCTTTATGCTTTGATACAGCTTTAAAAAAAAAATCCTTTTATTTGAACTTCTTTTCTAGTTGTATGATTAGAGTCTTAGAATTTACTTTTGTCACACTACTACCTTCTTGTTTTTGTATCTTATCTTCCATGAAGATAACATCCTTGCTAACTATAACCTTGTAGGTAACGGGACCCCAGAGTTGATACCCCTTTACTTTATCAGCATACCCTAAGAATAAGTATTTCTTAGATTTTGGATTTAGCTTTATGGTTTTTTGGGCATGGTACATCACGTAGACTAGACTTTCAAATATATGGAGGTTTGAATAATCAACTAACTTGCCAGCCCATATCTCTATTGGTATCTTCAATTTAATTACTATTAATAAGGCTTGATTCATCATATAATAAGTGGTGTTAACTACTTCTACCCAAAATGCCTTGTCTAATCCTGTAACTCCTGACATTGCTCTTATTCTTTCTAACATGATTCTATTAATCTACTTTACTACTTTATTTTTTTAAGGAGTGTATATTATAATGAATTGCCTTTTGATACCTAATTGCTTGCAAATTTTATCAAATTCATCACTAGTATATTATTCTCTACTATTTGTCCTTAAACACTTGATCTTCATTCTAGAATCAAGTTTAACCCTTCATTTGAAAACTTTAAAAATTGAAAGCATATATGTCTTTCTCTTGATATGCTTGTCACACCATATGATAAGAGTAGAAAAGTAACAAAATTTTGTTTCTCCAAGCTCTTAATCCTAGCAATCTTAGTGGACTCTTGACTAAAAACTTACACTTAACTTCACTAGAGGATAATACCATTGCTTTTTACTTAAAATTCTATTGAACTGGATTAAAACAAAAGAACACATTGAAACCACTAGTTGTTCTCTTGTCAGTTGTACTTCTTACCTATTTAGCATCAAGTTAAGCCTTTGGTGTAAGAATTTTGGCATGTTTAATTAACAATCCAATATATTACATGTGTTTGATATATCTAAAGGTCATCTTGTAAGCTTGCTACAATAATTGAGATGGTTTATTTAAAACTAAGTGACTTTATTCAACACAAAAGATAGGTTACATCAAGTTTAGTCATATTTACATTTTTTATACCAAGTAAGAATGAAATAAGGCTCACTATCTCTTACAAACAACCTCACTCTAATAACCATTAGAGTGATACAAGGTTAGGAATCCTATATCAGTAACTCAAAAATATATTTGGATTGATAGAGCTGTAGAATTTTCATTTCTATGATTTTTAAAACCTTGTAAAATACTTAGCTTTCCTAAAATTTTTTTAGCTAACAGAGAGTTAAGGTTTTCAACGGAAGTATGGATACACATTGTATCAAGCTTAATTAACAAAATACCATTTACATTGATTATCATGCCAATAATAATATCAAAAGATCTTAGATCGAACATTCTTGAATCAGAGAATAAAACCTTTAACCAAATGATCATCTCTTACTTTATCATAACAAGCCCCAGGCCTTGTTTTAGTCTATAAAGACCCTTATTTAATTAGCAAACAAAATAAGGCCTGTCCATACCAATAAAACCTTATGGTTGACTCATGAAAAATTCTTCATGTTCTTCTTCATTCAAAAAGGCACTATATATGTAAATTATATGATTAATAAGCCAATTAAATGTGACTAATAAGGTTATGATAATTCTATTTATCACAAGTTTTACAACTAGACTAAAAGTTTCACATTAATCTACATTAGGGTCTATTGAAATTATTTTAAAACCAATCTAGCCTTCAATTTACTAAAAGTTTCATATTAATCTACATTAGGGTTTATTGAAATTATTATGTAACCAATCTAGCATTTAATTTTTAAAATAAATTTTGTTGAACCTTTAATGTTTTTATTATAACCAAAATATGTTAAAATGTTAAAATGGCACCTTAGCATGAATTTATTTCATGACAAAAAAAAATACAAGTTACTTGTTTTATCGGTATTCCCAAACACATAACCATGTGTCATATACACATAATTGTATTTAGTATTTTTGGCACAGGGGTGTGCTAAGACATGACACCTCGCGGGATTCTCATGCTATGGTCTTTCATCTAAAGCATTTACGGAATTGGTATCACATGTCCATGTAATGATTGCATAAGACCATGTATAAGAAGATTTAGGTCATACACAACTATATGATTAATACACACAATGATGTTATACATAAAGATTGGTTAACATGAGTAGTCATTTCATGCAATCGTGTCATGTGTGGTCAAATGCTTATAAAGTCAACTTTCTTTAGAAGCACGATCATGCACATGAAAGACACATACCCATATGTTAAAGAAAATGAAGAGTCATAGAAGATGAAAAGTTACACTGTTAAGATAAGTTGTGTTATACTACTATGTTAGGTCAACATAGTCAACCATGTTCAAAGCATGACCATGTATTAGAGACATATGTCTATGCATAGGTAAAATTTCAATAATGTGTATTTTTGTATGGGTTCTTGTATGTTCAATTTTGTCACCTCTTAGACTTCAAGTAATATTTAAGATGCGAAGGCACATGACCATGTGTAGAACATACACAACTACTTATAGTTTGGTAAGGTTGTTGAATTCGATTATTAGGAATTGGCTCAATGTAATAAATAAAGGTAGCATGATCATGCATTGAGACATATGATCGAGTGCTTAGATAATTTATTACAACATTAATTTTTTCAGTTACCAATAGATAGTTTTTGTCTCAAATGGCTATTTTTTATTTCAATCAAAAGAAAGCATATATAAAAGAGATCATTTGAAGTGTAGAGGGTTAGAGAACATATTGAATTAAAGCTTTCATCTTTTGCTCTTCTCTTTCTCACATATATCTCCCTCTAAGCTCGCAACTCTTGAGATAAATTTTCTTTACTAAACTTGTATATTAGCCTTGTAAAGGCATCAAACACTTACAATCCTTGTATTTCATTCTCCTGAAAAACTCTTAACTTAACTATTGCAAAAGGATGTAATCTTAGTGTAAACTAGTGTAATCTTGCATAAGATTATAGCAAAACTTTAAGTTGGTTACTTGGATAAGTGGACATAGTAGGTTTGTGGTCAAAATTTTGAACCACTTTTAAATTGGTTGAGCCTTCTTTATCTCTTCACTCTTCATATGCTTTAAAGTATTTGATTGTATTGTTATTGTTTGCACAAGTTTGTCATACTCGAAATTATTTCATTTGCATTAGTTATGTCCAAGTTAGTTGTTTGATTATTAATCTCACCTTAATCTTGTTTATAATTGTCCTTCATTATTAAATTTTTTAAAATCTTATTCACCCTTTTTAAGATTATTTAGCCATTAGAGCTTGAGCTTTAGTTTTTCAAAATTTAACAAATTCTAAAGTAATACAATCTCTTTTAAATAGCTAGTACGTCAACACTATCCGTGGTAAAGGACAATACACTACTAGGTCTCTCTTATTTTGTGGTATAAATTATAACCAATGGAAAATTAGGATAAGATTACATATTAGATCCATAGATTGTGAACTACGAAAAAAATAAAACATGAAGATTTCATTTCTAAGGATCTTAGAAATTAAGAACCAAAAAATGAATGTGATTACAATGAAGATGATGAGAAACTATTGAGCTTAAATGCTAAAGCCATTAACATTTTGTTTGTATGATTTAGATTCTACGAAACTCAATTGAGTCTCGACATGTGACTTAGCTAAAGAAGTATGGAATATTCTCCAAATCACCTATAAAGGAACTAGTCAAGTCAAAGAATATAAGATTGAGCTCTTTTTTAGAGAATATGAACTTTTTGAGATGAAGTTTGGTGACAATATCACAAATATGTCGAAAAGATTATCTAACTTAGTGAATTATTTGAAGAGACTTGATAAGAAGTTTGAAATCGTGAAGTTGGTCAAGAAAGTTCTTAGGTCCTTACCGTAGTCTTGGATTATAAAGGTAACAATGATTGAAGAGTCAAAAGACTTGACCAAAATGAGAATGAATAAGTTGATAGGAAGCCTTGTAACTTATGAAATAAAGAGAAAACCAAAGGAGGAAGAGAGCAAATAACATTACTTTGAAAACAAGTAATGAAAATGAGGATGAGTTATCAATAAATAAAGGAAACATGCACTTACTCGTAAGGAGATTTAGCAAATTCGTATTAAACGCCAAAAAGGGTAAAGGTAAAGGCTTTTTTATGCCAAAAAGAAAGGAAGAAAATGATAAAGAGGTTATTTGTTATGAGTGCAAGAAACTCAAGCATATTAGGCAAGATTGACCTCTTCTAAGGAAGAAAATAAAGGAGAAGAAAAAGATTAGATTTAAGAAGAAAGTGTTTGTCATCGCTTAGAGTGGTAATAGTGACTTGAGTGAAGAAAATGAGCAAGAAAAAGAAAGGGCCAATAAATGTTTCATGGCCAAGATTGATTCCAAAGATGAGATAAATGATCTAAACACTTTTTCTCATGATGAGTTACAAGGTGTATTCAATTCACTTGTAATGGAATTTAAAATTGTTAGCTCCAGAAATAAAATACTAAAAAAGAATATAGATTACATGAAAAATGAACTAAATGAGTTAACATGCAAGTATGAAAAGAATAAGATAGAATTAGAGACCATATTACATGAAAAATATGACATTACAAATGAATTAGAATCATTAAAAAGAGAAAATGTTGTACTTAAAGGCATGGTAAATAATTCTATTGAGATATTGGAAAGGTTCAAAATAGGAACAAAAAGGTTAGATAAGATATTAGCATCTCAAAGAAGTGTTCTAGATAAGGAAGGCTGATAAGTGTCAATTGCATGTATAATTTCGTGGCCAATTTATATAGTTTTAGGGGTGATTTAACCATTTTACCCTTATTATGTGCATATTTCAGGATTACAGGATTTCATGTTTGGTTTTGTAAGAAATATTGATTTTTATTTGATTTCAATGGAAATCAAGCCAAAAAGACACTTATGAAGGACTAGCTGGAGGTTCGACTTTAGTTCAAAGAAGAATAAGTGACTAGAGCATAAACAGGGAAGGAGAGTAATGTGCACGATATAAGAAAAATAAGAATTTTCAATATGGTTGAGTCTTTTAATGAAAAAGTAGTCTTCACTAAAGTTGTAGTGGACATCTCAAGCTTTTCGAAAAGCTATTATGCAGAAACATCCGAGTTTGTTTGCACCCTCAACCATTGCTACAAATTCAGGTCTTCTCAGTAAAATTCTAAGTCTGACCACTGAGTACTAAAATGGTCATAACTTGAGATGCCGAAGTCAAAATGAGGTGATTCAAAAATCAAATGAAACTAGACATCCAGGGCTACACATTTATGAAGACCAAAATTTTAGATTCTAGAATCTACATGCCGTGGCATCATGCCGCAGCATAGGAGACTGCCAAAAGTGCATGAAAATTCCAGAACCTGCATGCTGCAGCATCATGCTGCAGCATGCTCAACAGAAACAAGATAGAAGCTCCATGCCATAGCATCATGCCGTGGCATGGCTCAGTAACAACAAGCAGAATCATCATGCCACAACATGATGTCGTGGCATGGGCACTTTTCAGCAGAATTTCACTTTGACTGAAATTCTTTCCTGACCCTAAGTATATATATTACTTTGTAATTTTAGAGAAGGAAAGCCATCCTAGGGGATTTTTTGAGAGATTTTTCAAGCACTTTTCAGATATTCAATATTTTGTTTGGAAGATTCAATCAAAAGCTTTTTGGATTGCAATTAAGAGAAAATTTTTCATCAGCTTCAATAAGATTCAACACTTCATCTGGTTTTATTCTTATTTCTCCATCATCTGGTTTTGTTCTTATTTCTCCATTATGCTTATGCTTTGTTTGAATCTCATTGCTTATTTGTGTTTAATGATGAACTAAATAATTTTTGCTAAGATTAGGGCTAGCTAATTCATGAATATGTAGTGTTGTTCGATTATAATTTACGAACATGTTATTTCATATGAGTTTGCATTTTGAACTTAATGCCTATTAAAAACTTGACTAATTTTAATAGAATTTTTGTTGTGTGATTGAGACCGAGAGGTGATATTGCATAAAAGCAGTGAGAATACGGACCATGGATTAATCGTATATAGAAATATATTTGATAATACATGCAATAGTTATAAGCATAATAGGCTTGTGTTGAAAGCTAATGGATTCCATAGAAATTAATGCATTTTTATCTAATTAAACCTAGATAGAGATTTCAGATTATTAGATTGTTAAATAGGATTAATATTACTTGAGAAAGAATATTGATCAATTTAGAGAATTCCATTGTCACATGAATAACATAAGATATATACGCATACGAAAAAACTATATTATAGTAAATTAGTGAACTTGAAATTTTAGCATCATCTCGCATATTGTCATTCGATTTATCTAGGCGTACTTATTAATTATTTGATTTCAGTTTTTGTTTTATTTTTAGATTTATTTTCGATTCGTATTAATAGTTTAGATAAGGTTATGAGTAATGTCATCTTAGTACTTGCTTATGCAATCCCATAGATACGACACCCTGAATACTTCTCGTATTATAATGGGGTAACCCTTTTACCAACACATATAGGCCTTTAAAGAAACCTAATCCATTAAACTTGAAATGTAAGTTTTGCTCCTATGTTGGACATACAATTAGAGGATGTTCAATTAGAAAAACCAAACCTTTTAAAGTTAAAAGGGTCTAGGCCCCTAAAGGGACTATCAAGGCTAACCAAATTAGACTTAAAACCACTCAGGTACCAAAAAAGACCTAAATGATAATTTTGTATAGGTTTGTCTTGAATCAAAGAAAAAGATATCAAGCAAATAATACTTGAATAGTGGATGTTCAAGGCATATGATGAAGGACAAGTATGTATTCACCTCTTCGAAGACTAACGATCAAGAAAGCGTTAACTTCTTGGATAACTCAAAAGGAAAAGCGATCAAAGTCAACATCGTAGGTAATTCTTCTCTATCCATTAATGATGTAATGTTGGCTAAAGGTCTTAAACATGATTTGCTTAGTATAAGTCAATTATATGATAAAGGTTTCCCAGTTTGTTTTCATCCTTTATGTTGTGAGATTATTGATGTTACCACAAATGTTATTTTATTTATAGGTCATGGACATTCTAATGTATGCGTTAATGATTTTCATGACATTTCATCAAAAGATTTGTGATTCATGTCAACTAAGGAAGAAGACATATAATTGTGGCATAGAAGGGTAAGACATGCAATCATTGATGCTTTAGAAAAATTTTCAAAAGGAAATTTGGTCAAAGGTTTTCCTGAATTGATTTTTGAAAAGGATCAAATTTGTGATGCATATGCTTTGGGAAGACAAACAAGAACAAGTTTTAAAATAAAAAATTATATTTCAACTTCAAAACCTTTACAACTTATGCGTATGAATTTGTTTGCACCATCTAGAATCACATGTTTAGCTAGAAATCATAATTTTTTTGTGAGAGTTCATCATTTTTCAAGATATACTTGGGTCTTGTTACTTGCACATAAAAATGAAATTTTCAAAACATTTGTTCCATTCATTCGGAAATTATAAAACCCCGTAAGTTATAAATTATTTACATTAAAAGTGACCATGGAAAAGAATTTGAAAGTTCAAATTTTGAAGCATATTGTGATGAGCATGATATGAACATAATTTTTTTGTGGCTAAGACTCCTTAACAAAGTGGAGTTATTGAGAGGAGAAATACACTAAAAAAAACAAAGAATTAGCAACTAATTATTTTACAATTATATAAAAATAGTTGTAGAAAGTTATCTACAGCAACTAAAATAAATTTAGTTTCAAAAAATAGTTGCTAAACATAGTTATTGAACTATTATCTCCCCTTTCCACACCACTCACATTATGAAGAATTCAATGGAAGTTCTCGTCTTCTACATACTTGTGTCGTTCGTTTCATTAAGATCTTATTTTCTGTTTATCTAGTGTTTCTCTTCAAATTCACTGAGAATCATTTGATTTACATAAAATTTCATTGTTTTTTCTACCTTTCAAGGTATTGCTTATGATCTTGATTGAGTTAGATTTGTTGTTTATGAATCTTCTAACCTCAAACTTCAATTGAATTAGACTAGTGGAATCAAACATGTTTTGTGAATATTAAGATTTTATGTTTTTTTTTTTTTTTTTCAAATTTCATTGATTTAGCTACAAATTTCTAAGATTGTTGAGTTTTAGACTTTAATTGGGATTTTTGATGAATGTTTAATTAATGATGGGGTTTTCATCAACAAATTTGCAATAAATATGTGGTTTTTCTCTATCCTCGAAGGTACACGATAGAGGTTTATGCTAATTTTTTGTTTGTTCTTTTTTTAATTCCTTCTTTATTTATCTGATGATCGCTAGTGTTTTTGAACTTTCATGTGTAACATTTTTTCTCAAATTCATTTTGTGTTAAATATTTTGATACTTTTTTATGCTCTATTTTTTCTAATTAACTGTGTTTTGTGTATAAGTTTATATTTGATATGTAAATTTTCTATTCTATAAGTGTAGAAAAAAAATTGGATATTGTTCTTGGATTGGGTTGCTGATTAGATATGTAAAGGTTCTATTCTATATAAATTATCTTGGTTGAATGATTAAGATACTGAAGTAGAAATCTGAAAGCAACAATGCATGACCGGCTGCCTATGCTGCTCCCTATCCTCCATATTAAACAACTGTTTGCTAACTTTCACGTAGATCATTCTCTTGATGAATGTTCAGAGCTATGAAACAAAGTTGTTTCGACCTTAAACTCTATTTTAATCCTTATTCAGCAAATGCATTTTGTAATTTTTTTTTTTATGGTGTGACATAAAGTTGGTTTTTTGTCTTATTCAGTGAATGCTTGTAATGTTTGCTAATATTAATCTTGTGTTCATGTGAAATTTTGATCAGAAATTGCATGATGGATGCGCACTGAAGAGAGACAAGTAAGCACACCGAGAAAGAAGTATTTGGAGGTTGCGTTGAAACAAGATGT
Organism: Anacardium occidentale; assembly: GCA_026122585.1. Taxonomy (NCBI): domain Eukaryota; kingdom Viridiplantae; phylum Streptophyta; class Magnoliopsida; order Sapindales; family Anacardiaceae; genus Anacardium; species Anacardium occidentale. Next base: position 450,402 of record JAJEJH010000078.1, read on the forward strand.
GGGGTTCTTTGATACTAACGCCAGAACTGGTGATATTGTCTTCAGTGTTTCAACGGACACTCTTCTTGCTCAAGATGCCAGAACTGGTGATATTGTCTTTGATTTAACAGTCTTTTCTGCTTTGCTTTTCTTTTTTAACTCTTTTTTTATTTGTACTGTATTCTAAGACTATGTTATCGGGCCAAATCTAGAAAAGGGTAGTGATAAATTTGCAAAATCTGGTTGCCGGTGATGCATTAATGCGGGTCCCTTAAGGTCAAGACATTTTCTTTCATTTTTCTGGGCGTACGTTAGCATATCATGAGTTAAACATGCGCAAGGATTTGTATGTGTTGGACCTTTTGTAATTTTGGGTTCTTAATTAGATCCAATAAATGTACGAATTAAGTTTGATTGTTCTTATAGTATAGAGATTAAACTGTTCTTTCTTTTTCAGGTGGGGAATTTTATTCACTATTTGTCAACATTTCTGGCTGGTTTGGTGGTTGGTTTTGTGTCAGCATGGAAGCTAGCACTGTTGAGTATGGCAGTCATTCTCGATATTGCTTTGCTGGAGGCTTATATGCATATACTCTCACTGGCCTCACATCAGAGCCGAGAATCATATGCAAATGCTGGCATAATTGCTGAACATTTGAGCTTTATTGTACTAAGATCGTGTATAATTTTTGCACTTTTTTGCTGATACTGCAGGGTGTTGTTATATTGATTTGTTTGCTGCTTTTTAAGCATGGCAATTTGAAGCAGCATTCCAATGATGTTTTCTATGTGCATCATTAAAAGTCGTTTACTTCTTTTTTTTTTAACTTTATGATTTTTATATTGTCAACTGTGGTCAATGCTGTTCAGAAATATATGACATTTCTCTTACGGATTTCAATTTTTTATGATCCAGAAGATGCATTCAATAACTCTTTTTAAGATTATATGCCTGCATATTTTATGTTGGTAAGGGCAAGGCCCTTAATTCATACTCAGATGCAATACAGAATACACTAAAACTCGGATATAAGGCTTCTGGTATGTACATATGGAATTGCTTTCATGTCATAGGCTCTTGTTTTCTGGTATGCTAGTGTTTTTATTAGAAAGGGATAGATTAGTGGAGGGAAAACATTCACAGCAATTTCTCCGCCATTGTTGGTGGCATGTAAGATTTTTGAGCCAGGAAATTGTCTTTTTTTTTTTTTTTTCATTGTAGATGTTTAAGCTTACTCTAATTGATGATGTAATGTTTAGTTGTTGCAGAAGTTTGGGTCAGTCATTTTCAAATCTTGGAGCATTTAGCAAAGGTAAAGTAGTTGGTTACAAATTGATGGAAATCATCAAGCAAAAACCATCCATAATTCAGGACCCCTCAAATGGAAAATACTTGTCGGAGATTAGTGGCAATATAGAATTCAAGGACGTAACTTTCAGCTATCCATCAAGGCCTGATGTAACTTTCAAGATCAAAATCCTTATTCAGTTGTTTTTCTTTTTTTGGTAAGTATTCAGTTGTCTGTTTTATTCAATGAATGTTGGTCTTTTGTCTAGCTATGAGCACATTCTTTTCGGAAATCTATGAACTCTTTTGATATCTTAGGTTAAATATGTGAGGGAGCTCTTTGACATTTTCATTTTGCACAGATAAAAGTGTTGATTTATGTAATTATAGTTGTTTAGCAATGAAAACATATATTTTCCTAGAAAGTGTTACATAATTTAGTACCAAGAAATTTGAAAAAACAAATTGATGATATAATAAAAATAATGATGTCTAATATATTTAGTTGCAAAAAGTATTTCAAATTAAGACATTAAGTGATTATATTATTTAGAAGCCAACATATTATTTTAGTAATTAAATTAGTAGTTACTAAATGTTGAAACAAAAAATAAGCAAACATACATCCACTAAAAAAAGCCATTTTACAACTATTATTTTAGTTAAAAAAATAAAAGGTATATTCCGTGACTAAATTGTTTTAATTGCTAATTGAGTTTATTTTGCGGTTAATTATTTAGGATAACTTCTAACTATTTTAATCATAATTAGTAACCAAATTTTAGTTGTTAAATACAATGTTTAGTGACTACTTCGAATTAGTTGCTATATCTTTCCTTGACAGTAATTTTACAACTAACACATGTCTACTTTAAAATAGTCTCAAAATGTAATTGATAACTATATCAAAGTTTCTAGCAACTATTTAACTAAATGCAAAATGTATATTTTTTTGTAGTGATAGAACATTAATAGAAATGACTGAGACCATGTTGTGTAAGCATGATTTTCCGAAATCATTTTTAGGTGAAACCATACACACATCATGTTATATCACGAATAAGACCATGATTAGATAAATTCTTAAGAAAACTTCTTACGAGCTATTCAATGGGAAGAAACATAATATTACATACTTTCATCCTTTTGGATGTAAGTATATTTTGTTTAACAATGGAAAGAATTACTTAGGAAAATTTGATATCAAATTGGATAAAGCAATTTTTCTAGGATACTTCTCTGCCTCCAAGGCTTATAGAGTTTTTAACAAAAAGACACTTGTTATTGAAAAATCTATATATGTAGTATTTGATAAATCTTTTTCTAACTGTCTTGATAGGTCAAATAAAGAAGAAGTGGTGGAGTTTGTGGAAGATTTCAAAATAAAAAAAAAGCTTCTTTACTTAAAAAAGAAGAATCAAAAATTTAGGTAGTGCAACAAGATGAGATCATTATACAACCTTAAGAAGTGCAAATGGAGATCTTATTTCCAAGAGTGAAAGATGAAGTCAAAGAAAGTGAGATTATTGGTGATCAAACCCAAGGTATAAGGACAAGGGCATCCATGAGGAAAACATGTGAGTTTGTAACATTCTTGTCACAAATAGAGCCAGAAAAGGTTGAGGATGCCTTGCAAGATGAAGGATAGGTGACATTATGCAAGAAGAATTCAACTAATTTGAGAGAAACCAAGTATGTGAACTAGTTCCTAGGCTAACGGATCATCCCACCATCGATACAAAATGGGTATTCCAAAATAAGGTAGATGAATCTAGAGTTGTTGTAAGAAACAAGGCAAAGGTACGTGCTCAAGTCTACTCTCAAGAGGAATGTATTGATTTTGATAAAACTTATGCTTCTTGTAGTTATACTAGAAGCAACTAAAATATTATTTGCTTATGCACACCATTTAAATTTCAAACTATTTCAATTGGATGCTAAAAGTGTTTTCTTAAATAGATTTATTCAAGAAGATGTGTATGTTGAATAACCTCCTAGTTTTGAAAACTCAAAATTTTCAAATCATGTTTTCAAGTTGACCAAAACTCTTTATGGTTTAAAACAAACTCTTGGAGCTTAGTATGAAAGATTAAGCACATTTCTTTTTTATTAAAAATATTTTTTCAAAAAGACAAATCGATTCCACTTTATTCATTAAAAGGCCCAAAAAAAAGATTTTAATTGTTCAAATTTTTGTGTATGACATCATTTTTAGTGCTACTAATAAATCTCTATGTAGAGAGTTTTCTAAGATGATGCAAGGTGAATTTGAAATAAGTATGATAAGAGAGCTTAATACTTCCTTGAACTTCAAATCAAACAAACACAAGAACAAAATTGCTAAACCAATCCAAATATGTACATGATTTGCTTAAGAGAATCAATTTGCATAAGGCCAAAGAGCAATCAACTCCCATGAGCATGTCAATCAAATTAGATGTGGATAAGGGTGGCAAAAATGTTGACATAAGAGCAAATAGAAGCATGATAAGTGCACTTTTATATTTAAATGCATCGAAACCAGATATTATGTTTAGTATATGTATGTGTGCACATTTTCAAGTGAATCCTATGGAAAAGCATTTAAATGTTGTGAAACAAATTTTGAGGTATCTTAAGAGAACACTTAATGTTAGTTTTTGGTACCCTAAGAAGTCATAATTTGAATTACATGCATTTTCAAATAAATCTTGGAGGATGTCGAATAGTTAGGAAAAACACTAGTGGCAGTTGTCAATTTTTAGGAAATATATTGGTTTCATGATTTTCAAAAAAGAAAAATTTGCTTGCAACATCTACTACAAAAGACAATTAGGTTTTTATGACTAGTTATTGTGCCCAACCACTTTGGATGAAACAAGAATTGCAAATTTTGGTTTTCAAATGGAGAAAATACCTATTTATTATGACAATATGAGTGCAATTCAACTTTTTAAAAATCTTGTCTTGCATTCACGAACCAAGCATATAGATATTAGGCATCTTTTCTTACATAGTCATGTAAGCAATGGCGATATTATGATTAAATTTATGGATACTAACCATCAACTTGCTGATATATTCATTAAGCCTTTTAATAAGAAAAGGTTTGGATTCATTCAAAGAGAGCTTAGGATGATAGATGCAAATGAAGTAAGGGCATAGAGTTTTATCTATTAAATACATGGAATTTGTGATTTGTATGCTTATATGATTACCATGATTGATTGGATGAAATATATGTAAACACCTTATTTTGGACTATGATAAGTGTACGTTGAATATGATTGTCATGATACACTATATCTAGACTATGATAAGTGTATGTTGAATATTGCATTGATTGCCATAATTTTTGTTATAATAAGAAGTCGAATCAAAATAATACAAATTTTTATTTGAAATCAATTGACATTTGAATTCATATAATAAAATCCTCAATTGATCAACATATTCAAGATCCATATCTTAAAGTGCTTTGATTTTTTAAAATGATTGTAAACTAGACTTTAAATTGCATAAGTTTTGTTTCTAAGTCACACATGACCATGTACGTTTTATGCACACTCATGCTTGACCTCCACCCCATTTGGTGGAGGAAGTTATATTTGGTCGTCTCTATAATTAAACGTGGTCGGGAACGGCCAGAAATGGCTAGTCTTGGCTCCAATAGCAGTTTCAGGCCATGGTTGATGGCAAAGGTAGCTAGATATATGACCGCCTCCACCAAAAATATAGGAAATAGATATGGCCTTCTCCACCAAACAGGGAGGCCGTTTTGGTCTTCTAGTTTGTTTATCAATGGTCACCGTCGTCGGCAACGATTTCAATTGCGGTGGTTGCTTTTTTATTTTAATTTTAATTTTTTAATTTTTAAAGTTTTTATGCTTTTTATTTAAATATTAAATTATATTTTTATTATATTTGTTTTTAATAATAAGGGTAGTTTAGTCATTTTACTAAAAAAAGTTAGAAAAAATATATGAAAAATGATTAATAAATAGGTGTTTGAGTTTTTAAAAATTAAAAAGTAGAATTTTATCTTGGGTGGAAATAAGTCCTTTGGCCTAAAAAAAAAAGTTTGTTTTTTTATAGATAAGATGTATGCCTATACATTAATAAAAAAAAAAAAATCGTACCTATTTTGATGTTATTCAATTAAAATTTATGTTTTAAGACAAGGAAGTAGTCTTGGTTGTCACTAATAATTGTACAGTGTTGCTTTTAAGTACCTTTGTGGTTTCTAGAAACTTGTTATATGGGTAATTTAGAAACTTTAGTTTTTGAGAATTTTTCGTGCATACTTGGCTCTAAATATAGCAGGGATTATGCAGAGAAAATTTGGAGTCAAGAACTCAAGATAAATCACGTTCACTTCATAGGAATTATTTGTACAACAATTTTGTGCATTCTACTTGTACATCGCACCACCTATTATCAGAATAAACAGACAAATTTAAAGTCTTACTGGACCTTTCCCACGATAAATTTGGGAATACTTAGTAGATGGCACTCATATTAATAAATAAAATAATTATACAATATTATAAAGTGTTAATTTAACCCTTAATATGATTATTCATTTAATTAAGTGGTTTAGATTGAAACTGGGGTTGAACTGGTTAATTCCGGTTCAACTACGAGTCCAAAGCTTTAAAAACATCCGTTCAAAGTAATCAATTTTTGACAAATTAATTATTATTATAATCAACTTTTAGTAGCTATCTGGTTTGAATATGTGCAACTGTGACGAAATACGTGCTTGAATTAGTGAATACTAATTTGTTTCGTAAATTCTCTTTTTAAGAAAGATTATATTTATATCATTTCAAATACGATCCTTTATGACTTTAACAATCCTTAAGAAACCTCTAATTATCCTCAGTCAAACCAGTAATTAATTATTCACAACCATCCAATAGAGTGGATAAGTAAGAAATAGCAAAAGCTCCCCGATCATTTGGAGGTTCGCTGGCCAAGCAATGTTTAGATACACCAAACGCATGTGTCACGTGCTAGCCAGCCAGTGCAAAGTTGTTGGGCTTTTATAACATTACTATCAGCTTCGCAGTTCTAAATTTCACGTGATTTTCAGCTACCAAGTCTTCTACCCTTCTTATAAGTACTCACCAAAACTAGCTGCACTCCACGCACAACACTTGTTTTACTTCATATTAGCAAATACAATACTCTGTCCTTTCCCAGCTTGTTTACTTAAAAGGAAAGAATGGTGAGCGTTGACGAAATTCGCAAGGCTCAGCGTTCTGAAGGTCCGGCCACCGTCATGGCTATCGGAACAGCAACTCCACCCAATTGTGTAGATCAAAGCACCTATCCTGACTATTACTTCCGTATTACTAATAGTGAGCACAAGACCGAGCTTAAAGAGAAATTCAAACGCATGTGTAAGTCATCATACTTTAAAATTTATCCTTTATCTTGCTCTTACTTTGCTTTCATGGTTTTTTTTTTTTTCCCTTCTAGAAATAATTCAAGGTGGACAACAGCTCTACTTAAAAGATGATCTGTCCTGATAATGAGACTACTATAATTTCCATAAATTAATTTTTCCTCACCATGATAACTGACTGAACTTTATACCTATTAATAAATATGTTACCATACTCGTTTTGCACCAATATAATTCAATTGAACTTCTTTTCAATATGTTTCAGGTGAAAAATCCATGATTAAGAAGCGATATATGTACTTGACTGAAGACATTTTGAAAGAAAACCCGGCTATTTGCGCATACATGGCACCTTCATTGGATGCTAGGCAAGATATGGTGGTGGTTGAGGTTCCAAAGTTAGGCAAAGAGGCAGCCACAAAGGCCATTAAAGAATGGGGTCAGCCTAAATCCAAAATCACTCACTTGGTGTTCTGCACCACCAGTGGTGTTGACATGCCCGGTGCTGACTACCAACTCACTAAGCTCCTGGGCCTTCGACCTTCTGTTAAACGTTACATGATGTACCAACAAGGTTGCTTTGCCGGTGGCACCGTTCTTCGCCTTGCCAAAGACTTGGCTGAGAACAACAAAGGTGCTCGTGTCCTCCTTGTGTGCTCAGAAATTACAGCTGTTACTTTTCGTGGTCCTAGCGACACCCACCTTGATAGTCTGGTGGGTCAAGCCTTGTTCGGCGATGGTGCAGCTGCTATCATTATTGGTTCTGACCCTGTGCCTGGGGTTGAGAAGCCCATGTTTGAATTAGTTTCTACTGCCCAAACAATTTTGCCTGATAGTGACGGGGCTATTGATGGACATCTTCGTGAAGTAGGGCTTACATTTCACCTCTTGAAAGATGTCCCTGGGCTTATTTCAAAGAATATTGAGAAGAGTTTACTTGAGGCATTCAAACCTTTAGGTATCTCTGATTGGAACTCCCTTTTTTGGATTGCACACCCTGGAGGACCTGCAATTTTGGACCAAGTTGAACTCAAATTGGGGCTTAAGGAAGAGAAGTTACGTGCGACAAGACATATTCTTTCTGAGTACGGTAACATGTCAAGTGCATGTGTGTTGTTTATTTTGGATGAAATGAGAAAGAAATCAATTGAAAATGGGTTCAAGACCACGGGAGAGGGCCTTGAGTGGGGAGTGCTTTTTGGATTTGGACCCGGGCTTACTGTTGAAACAATTGTCCTTCATAGTGTTACAACGGCTTGAAGATTGTTCTTTTATATTTCTCATGTTATTTGGACTGTATTACCAAGAAGTAATTATGTTATAAAAATAATAATGAAATTTCCATTTTGGTGAATAAATTATTTTTAATCATGGTTAATTGATCAACATCCTATGCATTTCTTCTTTCCTTTTGGTTAAACTTTAGAATATATATCAAATCGCATATTTTGTTACCTCAAGTAACTAAAATTTCTGGAGATAATAACCAAAAATCAGGATTCTGCCCTTGCTACCAATGGCATGACTTGTGTGTCAATTGACATGGCCATACATCATATATGTTGACGTTGCTTAATATATACTTGTCTGTTTATCACTGGCCAACTTCACTATCACCTTGATGGTATTAAATATGGCTTTGCCTGTATACCTTAGCGGCTACGAAATTTAATGGGTGTTCGTAATCAAAAATTCATACATTACAACTGACCACATCTATCTGATAAACTGCACGTGTATGATATAAACAGTGGATCATATGTCTTGTGCTTCAAGTTGTTGACAAATTTTCTTACAAAATATTAATTATAATTTTGATTTAATAAAATCGAATAATTAAATAGTTTAATATCAATTTACAAATGAGTTTAAGTGATTAATAAAGTTAAATTCAATATATTAAAAGATAATGATATGGGTAAATAGTATTAGTATAAGTTTTAAAGTTTATTGGATATTTGATGGGGGAATACATTGACATATTATATATATTGGTTAAATCATTTCCCTAAAACCTAATTACAATAATTTTACGCATTGAAAGCTATTATATAGAGAAGTTTCAAGGGTAAAAAACTCTCACTTTATTGTAAGTATTTTTAATATTGCTATAGATTCATATTGTATGAAATCCTAAATTAATGTTTTTATTTAGTATCTTATAATCTACGCGGAAATCCTATGAATTAGAATTGATTGTTATTTATTAAGTCATGTAAATTAAATATTACATGTGGTATTAGAGCCGAAACATACTAGGTTATAAAATTTGAAAATTTAGAAATTGAAATTAGAATTTAATAATTTTGAAATTAAGGTGTAGAATTTTGAATTGGGGTTTGATAATTCAGAATTAGGATTAAAATTTTGAAATTTGGCCTTGGTTGAAATTTAATATTGGTTTATTTTTATTATTGAAATTAGGGTTTAAATAATCATATTCAACTTTAGGGTTTTATATTGAATGATCAAACATTTGAATTAAGATTATTTTTTTTAGGATATCATACAAATTCATATTGAATTTCATAACTGGGACTGATGTTTGGTTTGATTTAAATCCCAAAATTTTGTTGTAATATACATACATACATACATACATACATATATATATACACTACAGGAGGGGCGGTTTTTACCGGCGTTTTTCTGGACCTATAGCGGCGTTTGTACAAACGCCGGTATATGACCCATCGGTAAAATGCCGGTAAAACCTAAAACAAACGCCGCTAAAAGGGTATCAGCTTTGCCGGCGTTTTTTTCGTGTTTTTACCGGCGTTTTATAAACGCCGGTAAAACCTCTTACATCCGCCAATTTATTTCCCGCGGTTTTTTGGCGCGCGATATTGTGTCGGAGCACAAACCCTATAGCGGCGTTTTAAATTTTTTCCGCGGCAAATTTGCGGCGGTTTGTAATTTCTTTTTTGCGGCGGTTTATGTTTATAGCGGCGTTTTTCATACGCGTATAGCGGCGTTTTTCCTGTGCTTTTCGCGGCGTTTTTCCTGTGCTTTTAGCGGCGGTTTGTAATTTCTTTTTTGCGGCGGATTGAAATTTTTTTTCCGGCGTTTTTTTCTATATAGTAGCGTTTTTTATATGTTTATACAGCGTTTTTTTATACACTTTTTCAACGCAATTTTACCTGTTTCATAAACCATTTTGAATAATGAATATCATACAAAACACTATAAATAATTTGATAACAATACCGTTTAATAATACATACAAAAAAAGCTAATAACATCATTAATAAAATATTGAATAAAAAATATTGTTTACATACAATTGTTAATTCTAATATTGTTTACATACACAATTCGAAAAAATACAAAGTTCTTATAATTAACCTTCTCTGGTGCCATCCAGCCTTTGAGTTCCTTGAGTGCCAATAGGATTGAACCTTTCAACATAACTACCTGCACAACAAGTGATGCCAACCATCAATATAAGAAAATGGAAAATAATATTTTTCTTTTTGAACTTTTACTTGATAACTTTAATCTCCAGGCTTGACCTCCAAAATTAACTACCAACTTTACCACTGAACTAAGAAAGCTCCAGGTTTATCCAATGGCACATGACATAACAATAAAAGGAAATTACAAAGCAAACAAAACTAGTTAAAGTGTAACGACTCGAAGAAAATATATACTTCAAACATTTACAACATTTAGAAAATGTTATGCATCAATGTTTTTTGTTGCAAATTTTTCAATTCAGTGATCCTCTAGTTTATCACAATTACAAACATCATGATTCCCAACCAACAATAGTGTAGCTTCTAAGCCCTCAAACAAAACTTTCCTCTTTCTCCCCAGTTGCAATTTGTAATTTAGTCAGTTGCTTGCTATCCTAGATATTTTTCTACAGTAGTTAGACATGAGTGTCAATTGATTAAACATGATAATTTTAAATCTGAAGTCCAAAACACATAATTACCCAAAACCAATTTCTCAATGTTTATAGTCGGTCACAAACTAATTACAGAAAATAAAATTTCTGATATATTATCTTTTCATTGAAAATAAGCTATCAGCAGTCTCAAAAATATGTGATGGAATAAAGAAGATTTATCAGCACAAAAATGTCAAAAAAATAAGGATATAGACAAGTTCCTTGAAAGAAAAAATCAAGTTCTAGTCTTAACCCTGACATATTTATTTCAATTTGAAGCACCATAACCATACCAAAGAATTATATCTCATTAAACCATATAGATTTCAAACAACAATTAAAACCAACAACAAATAAAACAAACATCAAGTAATTTCAACACTTCATATCCACATACAAACCAACCCTCCAATCGGTTGGATTTCACCAATACGTATTTTTCGAACATAGAAAACAATTTACCAAATCGTAAATACAAACTTACTGGTCATCATCTAGAGAGTGTTGGTTACTAGATGGATGAGGTACCTACGACACATAAGTGAACAATTCATGGTTAATAATTTTCATATAATTATTTAATTTAAAAAAATGTGTTATCTGAACATATCCTGTAAACATTACCTCTCTACTAGGTGGCTCGTCATTTTGTTGTGATCGCAACCCCAATGATGAACAAATCATGGACATCTGAGATTCAAATGTGTTCTTCATACTACCAAGTGTTTCTTGCAGTGTTCTCACTTGGTCTTCCAAGACTCTTATTCTGTTGTCCGCCTCATTATTCACACTTGGAGGGCCGCCTGAGTGGTGAGATGCCGATGTCGATGTCGATGTCGATGTTGATGTTGATGCTCTATACATGCTGGGCGTTGGACCTAATCCTAATCCACGCACTCGACCATGTCTTTCTGGTCCCATCACTTGAGCGAATGCATTATCTTCCATTTCTGGAAGACTTGCATTTGACTCTTGGACAGAACTTTGTAACTCATTTATTTTCTCTTGGAGGAGTTCCTAAACCCATTACAAAACAACGTCTTATTACACGAAATTTATCACAACCACAAATAAAGTGACAGAAACTAAACTCACGATTGCGTGTTCAGAGTCCTGATCAATAGGTCGCCCATCTTTACGAGTCCGATGGGTGGCTATGAACACTTTGGCTCGTGACGGCTGTTCACCACTTGATGTCTGTTCCTCAAATGTAGAAAATTACAATTACAACAAAACCTAATCATATGGTTAACAATGAGTTCAAAAAAACTAACCATTTCATTCATTAATCGCGTTATACTCTTTGTTCCTCCAGTATGTGGCATTGTTTGAGCAGAACGAGTCCTTCTATTTGTTCCGCTACGTCTCTGAAACAAAGAAAATGTTTAATAAAGAGATACAATTCATCATTACGTAACAATACAAGAAAGAGCAAAAATTATATTACCCGCCCCTGCTCAGAATGCCACTGTGTTACGAGAGCCATCCACTGGTCTCACGAAATTCGGTCCGATTTATTGTTGACAAGGTCATCAATGTTGGGATAACGTTCATAATACTCTGCTTTTAGGTCATATTTATAGTCTTTCCATTTCTTACCCAGAGACTGTAACACCCATTTGTCTCCTTCTTGAGGATATGAAAACCTTGCCTGGAAAAAAACATACAGTATTAATTTGTGTTATTAGGCCCGTAAGAAATAATGTGATAGTATGTGTAGACAATAATACAATCTTACCTTAACCAATTCAAGAATCCTTTCTTTTTCCGATGTCAGAATTCGCCTCCAATCTTGTATATTTAACGGGAGCAATTGACAATTTCTTGCTACCGTCCCCAGATAACTAGCCAAAGTACGAGCTTCGGGTCCTACTCCTTGGTGCATATCGTTAAACTGCACCGTTACCTTCTTACCCGGAGGCATATTCCAAACATCCGACATCAAAGTTGGTCCTCTTCGTCTTGATTCTGAGTCTTGACCTGCAACACATATGAGGAAAAATAACATATCAGTTAATGGCGCTTGATAACAAAATGTCATAACTGTTAACTGTATGTTGTCTTTTACCAACTATGGTTGGGGTGCAATCTTGCTGTTGACCTTGTGGGTCAATGCTTTGTGAGGATTGCCCCTCGAGGACCATTTGTATATCTCTTTTCCTCGGCATTTTTTAGCTGTAATCTGCAAAACAAAAATTCTCATTATTTATAGATCCATATGTAAATAATTAAGAAAAACAAAAAAACGCATGTAAAAAGTTGCCTCATGTAGATAAAGAAATCAATAACACAACAAAGATAACATTTGAGTTAACCTTAACCAATATTGTCATCATCATCCTGTAACTGTTGCTCAGTAAGCATATCAACGAAAATGTCGTCAATATCACTTCTAACCAGCTCAAAATCATCATTCTCTGTCTCTATCTGATTTGCTAAATAGAGAGTATTCCCTTCCTCGTCAGGGATATTCACATCAATGTTACCCCCATCAGATGCAACATCTCCTAAATCAAAGGTATCTCTAGGCCTTATGGGCAAAGGAACAACCCATTGTTTATCTCTTCGATCTTGGACAAAGATAACTTGTTGAGCCTGAGATGCAAACACAAAAGGTTCATCAAGTATATGATCACCAGTGTGAATTAGGTGAGCAAAACTTATTAGTGTAAATCCTTGTGCGTCCTGTGTTATCCCTCTACCGTGGGTAACATCAACCCAATCACATCTAAATAGTACAATCTTAAATTCATCGTAATAGTTGAGTTCAATAATATCAGTTAATGCACCATAGTAAGTCACATCGCTAACACAGGCCTGGAGTCGCTACTACTGGCATAACTTTGGGTTTTGGCTACCACCATAACTCCACAATTTTGTGTACTCATGTCTTTCTCATATTCTTTCGTTCGAAATCTATACCCGTTATACAAATCAAAACATTTGAACCTCTTTGCAATATAGTTTGGACCACGCGCAAGGGCTTTTATTTCAGTAATGAGATGCTCATCGTCGTCAATGTCAATATCTTTTGCCTAAAAGCAACATAAGTATACAATTTGTTAATGGCCACTAATATACACATATATACAAAAATATATACAAAAAAGGACAAAACCCATTTACCTTTACGTTGAACCATTCATGAAAGGATTCGCTGTGTAAGCGGTCAATCTCATGTTGAGTTAGTCGTCGTCGACGATGCTGTCTTTTGATAGCGTTAACATGTTCTCTGTAATTTAGGGACAAATGAGTACAATATCATCACAATTTGAGTCGATATATTCATGGATATATAACTTACTCTCGGCACCTCCAGACTATATCTGAATCACAATTGAAAAGAACATAACGTTATGCCTGAACCCACATATTTTCATCCATCATGAAACCCTGAACACTTCCAGATGGTTGCCCAACCTGGGGAAATAGGATTGACTTGGACCCAGGCCCATTAGTTGTGTCTTTTTGGCCTTGCGATGATTTGTCGTCATCTAGATATTGGGCACAAAATGCCAAACACTCAGAAGCAAGAAACGCTTCAGCAATCGAACCCTCTGGATGAGCTTTATTCTGGACAGTTAATTTTAAAGTGCCTAATAACCTGATGAATGACAGAGTGTGAGCTTACTTTCAAGAAATGAATATGAAGTATATTTATTTATAACATTTACCTTTCGATTGGATACATCCAGCGATACTGCACTGGCCCGGTAAGTCTCGCTTCTGCAGCAAGATGAATAACCAAATGCACCATAATTGTGAAAAATACAGGGGGGAAAATTTTTTCCATATTACAGAGTGTGAGCACAATCTTTCTTTCAAGTTGCTCGAGATCACGGATCCGAAGTGACTTAGCACACAAAGCCCGAAAGAAGTTTGACAGTTCAGTCAGAATAGAACTTACTTTCGTAGGCAATGCACCTCGTAATGCAAGTGGAAGAAGTTGTTGCATTAATACGTGACAATCATGAGTTTTTAAACCAGATAATTTGTGTTGTTTACGAACACATCGTGAAATGTTTGAGGCAAAACCATCCGGGAACTTAACTTGTTCCAACACTCCATAAAAAACTTTCCTCTCATGTGACGCCATCGTATAACAGGCCGGAGGTAAATAGGTTTTTCCTGAATCCCGCTGTTGAGGCCATAACTCTTTCCTTATGTTCATCTCTTGTAAGTCCCGGCGAGCATGAATGTTATCCTTTGACTTTTTATCAATATTGAGAATTGTATTTACCACATTGTCACAAACATTTTTCTCAATGTGCATCACATCAAGGTTATGTCTTATTAAATGCGATTGCCAGTAAGGTAAGTGGAAGAAAATACTTTTTTTTTTCCATGTTTTTGGCTTGACCCCCGTAACTTCTTTATGCATCTTTCCGTACATGAACTTGATATTTTTCAACTGATCCAAGATTGTAAACCCAGACGGTGGAATTGGAGTAGATCTTAATTCGATTGTCCCGTCAAATGATTTTGCATCAAAGCGAGACTTATGAGTGATATCCAAAAATCGACGATGGCCCATGAAACAAAACTTTTTACCATTCTTCAGACGTCTGGAGTCTGTCTCTGTGTTACAACAAGGACATGCAAAACAACTATGAATGTTCCACCCAGAGAGATTACCATAAGCAGGAAAATCATTTATGGTCCACATAATTGCTGCATGCAATTGAAACATTTGATTCGATGAGGCATCAAACGTTTCCACCCCTGTCTCCCATAAGTCTTTAAGGTCCTCTATCAAAGGTTGCAAGTAAACATCAATATCATTACCAGGCCAGAAGGACCGGGAATTAACAATGAGAGCATGCAGAATTGTTGTTTCATGCACAACCATGGTGGTAAATTGTAGGGAAGTAAAAAGACCGGCCATATGCTGTAAGTGCTTTGCATATTACCAAACGGATTGAAACCATCGCTCGCTAAACCCAATCTAACATGACATGGTTCCTCACCAAATGTAGGGTAGATCGAGTCAAAGCTTTTCCATGCTTCTGAGTCAGCCGGATGTCTCATGATTCCATCCTTGGTACGGTGTTTATCATGCCAAGTCATTAACTTTGAAGTTTTTGGGGACATGAATAACCTTTGAAGTCTCGGCTTGATAGGAAAATACCGCAACACTTTCGTCGGAAGTTTTTTGTTCTTGACCGTATTAGAAATTCCTATGGCACTAGATGAAGCACTGTCACAATTTCTCCACCGAGACGCCCCACAAATTGAGCATAAGTCATCAGTAGCTTTTTCTTTCCAGAATAGCATACAGTTATTGGGACAAGCATGAATTTTCACATATTTAAGTCCTAAGGCTTCAATAATCTTTTTTGTTTCATGAAAAGAGTTTGGTAATGTCTCACCCTTTGGAAAAGCATCTTTTAAAAGCTTCACTAAAGCATCAACCGATTCGTTAGACCAACCGTAACGACATTTCAAATTATAGAGATGCAAAACAAATGACAGTTTAGTAAAATTCTCACACCCTGGATATAATTCTTCCGTAGCATCTTCTGTTAACTTCCTAAAGTCTTCCTTTTCTCTTCCAAGCCGTTCTGGTTGTTCTCCCATCATAGAATCATCGATGTTGGGTTCAAATGCATCTCTGCCATGATTACATGTATCGAAAAGTTGTCCAGATACCCCAAAAACATCATGTAACATTTCTGTTATGGAATTATCTGTACCCATTTCTTTTTATACTTGGATGTCTGGGGTTGGTTGTTGTGTGACCATGGATTCACCGTGACAATACCAAGTCGTATAACCAACCATAAATCCATGAACTACTAGATGGTCGTATAGTTCTATCCGATTTTTGTAGTAGTAATTAACACACTTTCTATAAGGACATGGGACCTTATCAGTACTTGATTTACCTTGAAATGCAAAATCAAGAAAACTATTCAACCCTTCTAAAAATTCTGCGGTAATTGTTGGGAAACTCATCCAACCCCTACACTTACGAGTATCCATAACAACGTACTGATAGAGAATAACACAGTTAAAATTATACCTAATGTAACCACCAAATCAAAAAACGATAATATGACATTTCATAGTTATAATGCAAACACAAATAAAACATGGTGTGGAAAGGCAAAGATTATTCATTGGTTCATACATTGGTGATAATGTGAGTGACAACTAGAAATTTAAAGAAAAAAGCATAGACTTTTTATTTTTTTGGTGAGTTGAAATTTTTGTTGGAATTTTTATTTTTGGGTGATTTCTTATAGTTACTAAAGATTAACATCTACGCTTATTGGGAGTAAAATCTGGGAAAAGTGAGTGAGAATTAGACCCAATTTCTTATAGAATTTTTTTTTGTTTTTTAAAACAAAGAGGTTCGGTTGAAATGTTTTATGTTTTTTTTAAATGTTGGGAATTTGAGTACAAATTATTACTCTTTTATTAGTTTCAAGGGTTTGGAATGTACAAATTTACAAGAAGTAGGAACTACATAAGGTATTGGGTTTGATAGGGAGGGTAATTCAATCGCTACAGGAGTAGTCATAATGAAGAGAGATGTGACTTTTGTTTGTATTTATTTGCTAAATAAAGTTCATCATGTCTGTAAGTTGTAAGGGATTATATACGGTTGGTTATATTGGGGAAGATAAGAATATTTTTCTTGCATTTATTTAATCTGATATTTTATGATTATGTGCTTCTTTTAAGTTTGTGATATGGCCTGGATTCTGAATTTTTTGTTTTAATATTTGTGCTGCCAACAATGGGAGTAGCAGTGTTGGCTGTGGAAAATGGTGGCTTTCCCAGCTGTGCAACTGGACTTGCAGGCAGCAGTAGGAGTTTTCTTCTGTCTCTTAGATGGCCTGGTCTGTTGGCAAGGTGGGAAACACATTTTTGGCCACTCAAGATAATGAGTCTATCTTACAAATAGGAACACTCAAATTTCTGAAAGTAGGCAATTTTAATTTACTTAAGTTAATGCTTATGCATTCCAATTCTCCACTGAATATATTCTTGCATTAGAAGTTAACAAGTTTAGGAGTAACACTACGGATTTTGTGCCAGTGTTAAGGCAGCTTGAATCTCTTAAAAAGCAGAAGTTTTATTTTGATAATAGGGTAGAAAATTCGGCAAAAGATGTTAATAACATGAAATCTACAAATCCGAAGTACTTGTCAATGCTGAATCATCTTAGGTTTTATTTACCAGAGATGTATCCAAAACTACATAAGATTTTGTTTTTAGATGATGATGTGGTAGTTCAGAAGGACTTGACTGGGTTGTGGAACATTGATTTGGATGGCAAGGTGAATGGAGCTGTGGAGACCTGCTTTGGTTCATTTCGCCGTTATGCTCAATATTTGAATTTTTCACATCCCCTGATCAGGGAGAGGTTTAATCCCAAGGCTTGTGCTTGGGCATATGGGATGAATATATTTGATCTAGATGCATGGAGGCGTGAGAAATGCACCGAGCAATACCATTACTGGCAGAACTTGGTAAGTAAACCTCTGCTTTTAATTGAATTACAGTTTTTTATGCTTGTGATTGTTACAGAGCACGCACTACTTTTTTTTTACAAAAAAGAAAAATCTTCTTATTCTTCTCTTGCTTTTAAAAAGCCTAATAAATTTCATTCACACTCATAATCAAGACAGTTATGAAATATAGCTTCCATGACACTTAGTTTTGTTAGGACTAAGAATTCATAAGTTGGTTTTGAGATGGGATGTATCAAAATTTAAATATCCATGAATTTTGGGTTTTTTTTTTCCCCATCAGAATGAAGATCGAACTATGTGGAAACTGGCTACCCTTCCACCAGGTCTCATCACTTTCTACTCGTCAACCAAGTCATTGGACAAATCCTGGCATGTGCTAGGACTTGGGTACAATCCAAGTGTTAGCATGGATGATATCAACAAAGCTGCTGTCATTCATTACAATGGAAACATGAAACCTTGGCTTGATATTGCTCTGAATCAGTATAAGAATCTCTGGACTAAATATGTGGATAATGATATGGAGTTTGTTCAGGTGTGCAATTTTGGCTTCTAAGTGAGCACCCCTTGGGTTCTCATTGATCAGGTAGCACACCAATAGAGCTTTTGTGATTGTTTATAGATGGTTACCCGTATCCTTATAAGTTTTTATTTCTCACTTATTTGTTGTAACGTTCTGAGCAAAGCTTAGTGATGTTGTTGTGTTTCTTCCATGGATGGAAACGATTTTGATAATTCTAATTTATGTTTGTTAGTTAGTATAGTTTCCAGCATAAATTGTAATGATTCAAACTGAATTATGTACAAGCAGATTTTTTATTTTTTATTTTTGCTTTTAAAGTTAATTCCTTGGCAAAACAAATTATATTGTTTGACATGTACGTTAGAAAATCTTGACATGCATATGTGCCTAATAGGGCAAGTTTGTATTCTCCTGAAGTTATTATATCATTAAAAAATCTTGATATGTACATATCTTAATAGCATATTAGAGTTCTTGTGCACTTGTGCATAGTTGTGTGATCATGGCATCATAATATAGCTGCCAGTGGTTTAATTATTGGATGAAACAATGGGAATTGGTTGATGTGTTAAGCAATTATAACCAGAAATTTCCATTTGTTGGAGCCATAAATCACTCAAATAAATTTATCAGGTTTTTTACTTCATATCAGAAATTATGATAGCTGTGGTTTTATTTGATAAAGTCTTCAGTGGAATATGTTTAAGTTTTTTTCCTGTCAAGTTAGGTGCATATGCAGGTCATTTGGTAGCGTAATGTGCCATGGCTAGACAGGCATACATGTGTGTTGCACTGAAAATGTTTGTAGACCGGAAAGTAGCTGGCAAGGGAAAGGGGGTTGAGCTCATCTGATTGTTATGTGCATTCCAGTATTCTACATATTTGGGTTTGCCAATGCCATGTATATCTGGTTAGAACCTTTGGTGATTCACAGCCTATTAACTGACTTCTTCTTCCTTCAAAATCCTCCCAAAGACATTAAACTGGGTTTGAAAAGCGTATAATAAGCTTCATAGGGGTTAGCAACAACTGGTTTTTTTATCTATTTCCCACGAATCTCAAGCAGTTAAAAGTCTGTTCTGCTGGAAAGGTCTTAAGCACTTAGTTACTT
This sequence comes from Anacardium occidentale, assembly GCA_026122585.1. NCBI lineage: Eukaryota > Viridiplantae > Streptophyta > Magnoliopsida > Sapindales > Anacardiaceae > Anacardium > Anacardium occidentale. The sequence goes on from JAJEJH010000078.1 coordinate 470,065, forward strand.
CCAAGTAGCCACGAGGGGGCTGGGCTGCACGGGCTTCTAATGCAAGAATATACTAAAACAGGGGACTTACAGTATGCTTCATGTAAGTTACCAAAAAATGCTCATCCAAACCGCAAAAATCACCGATTTTTGAAATCCAAACAAAAATCAAAACAATTGAAACCGATTCAATGTAACATATCAATTGAAACCGAAATCAAAACAAAATCCGCAAAAATCAATTATTCAAAACTTAATAATTCTAAATACACTTCCAAACCAATACCACATCCAAACCAACCCTCCAAATCGGTTGGATTTCGATTAACAAACTTTAATAAAAAATAAAAAAACAAAATATAAACATAAAAGTTTCAGAAAACTTACAACTTAGCGTCCAAATGCGAAGCAATGCGAAGAAGGGCAGAATGTCGACTTCCAATGAAGAAGAAATGGCCGGAAACCGTCGAGAACAAGCCTGAAACCGGCGAATACAGCGGGCACAGTGGGAGAAGAGCGGCTGCAGCGGTGGGAGGGAAAATGGGAAAGGAAGAGGAAAAGTTCGCGCGCTAGGTTTATGGTGACCTATAGCGGCGTTCTTTAATGAGATTTACCGGCGTTTATATAAACGCCGGTACATATACCTATAGCGGCGTTTATTTTCCGTTTCTGTGGCGTTTATGAAAAACGCCGGTAAACATGATATGCTTTAGCGGCGTTTGCACAAACGCCACTAAAAAAACGCCGCTAGAGCCCGATTCTGTAGTAATATATATATATATATATATATATATATATATATATATATATATATATAGGTATCATTTCCAAATGAATTCGAGGATGGAATCAAAGGATCTTGGGCTAACATGAGTTTTTGGATTGTGCTCAATAGTTCCCTTTATAGAAGGAGTCAAATTGGTGGCTAGAGACAACAGTGGGAGTCAGAGGAGGCATGTTAAATTTAACACCTTTTGAGCTATAACTTTACAACAATATTTTGACCAATTGGTCGACCATTATATGCAGAAGTAGCCAGTAATACACATTAAGATGTGTTGGTTAATCATGGCTAGTGGAGGTAGAAAACAACATCAATAGTGCAATAATTAAGCGACTAACATTTCTTATAATCATAGGTTACGATCGGATCTTCCTAACCTAATCGTCTGACTTGTAACACTGTGTAACTTATACCCTAACTGATCAATATTAATCGGGTTAACTCAATCAAGCTTGTTGGGTCCAACCTACCCAACTAAAATTGGCCTACTTATGATGCATGGCTTACACGTACCAAAATGAAGTTTTTAGCACATCAATACGTCTATGCATCAGAATGTCAGGCCATACATGTCAGCTACGATAGAAAATTTATAAGCTTCAATAATGTACTGCTTTGGCGATTAACATTATGAAAACTTACAAAATTATTCCAACGATACTAAATATTAGTGCCTAATCAAGATTTTATGAGATATGATACCCTATTATCTTTGACAATCTTGATCCAAAAAAGTTATACCTAACTCAATGAACGATAATTTTTGCTTAATGTGACAATTAACTGCACATACCAAAGTTGATAATTTAAACTTATTAACCTTAATATAAGCCTGATACTTTATGCCACAATATTTATTTAAAAATTAAAATTTTCTCTAGCTAGAGTTTTATAAGCATAACACATGCCTCTAAGCACCACCACAAGATCTTCACATGTACTTACGTAGACCATAAGTCTTTTATACATTTTACTTCATGGATTATCGCTTGCCTTTACACTATGTAGTGCATTTCCTTAACCTTTAATGTGTTCTCACACATTATTATATATCTTCATCATGATTCATGCAACACTTTAGACCTTTTATGTGTTTAGATCTATCTTATATGCAAACATGCATCTAATAACAACCTTAAAAGACACTTTCATGTGTGCACGCATGTCCCTCGTGTCTTCAAGCTAATTTTATGTGTTGATCACATCAAAAATTCTTTTTATGTCCTCTCATGAGCTTCCAACATCACCTCACATGTCATTTAGAGCCAATACTTGCCTCCATACCTTGAAGTACCAAAGTCATACACCTGCACATGCGATTAGAACATAAACATAAGTGAGAATGCATTATCTATCATATCCACGTGCCCACATGCATTGGAACCATGCTACATGTGCCAACACATGTTGTAATTATCTCCCACACATTGACACAAGCCAATCTACGAGTTTTTGACAAAATTTGATGTATACAATTTTTTGCCCAAAGGTGGTCATTGTGTGTATTAAAATTAAAGTTAGCATACGGTTAGTTTTGGAAACACAATGGTCGTAAATAATTCAATAAACTCGAAGGTGGTTGAGTTCATTTATTTGACATATTTTTTGAGGATGAACAATGGTCAAAAAATTTATTTGCCCAAAGGAGATATCTTTTTCAAACATCATATGCTCTTAGGGTCCTCATAAAGTTATATTATGACCTTATGCTTGGGACCTAATTGTATGTCATTTTCTCTGCCCAAAGGAGGTTAATGGTGATGCACCATAAATCTCTATAAGGTGTAGCTTATTCAATTTAAAGTTATAGTGATTATTGCCCAATATCAATTTAAAGTTATAGTGATTGTTGCCCAATATACGTGCAATATTTACATATTAAGATTGTCAAAGATAATTTTGTGATCTATCTCATGAAATCTTAGTGTTGGCAGTATTATTTGGTCTCAACATAATTTGATGTAAGTTATTAGAATGTTTAATTGCTAAAGCAAGGCATTCATTAAAACTTCTAAAAATTTCTCTATTCAATGAAAGAGACATTCTTCAACTTTGATGCATTTAATTTTTTTCCCAAAGGTGGTTATTGTGTGTGTTAAATTGATGGTTGCATGAGGTGATTGTAGAACTATTTAGTCATGAGAATTTCAATTCACCTAAAGGTGGTTGCAATTTTTTAATTGACATATATTTTTCCTATTATTGAGAAAGAGAGCAATGACCTAGGGGTTTTATCTACCCAAAAGAGATAGACTTTTCAATAGTTATATGTTCTTATATGTAACCTTATGTTTGAGGTCCTAATTGCATGTCTTATTCTTTGCCTAAAGGAGAGTTCATGATGACGTGCTAAAGACCTTCATAAAAAGTATCTTATAAAGTTTTAAAGTTATTGATTGCCAATGATATTACTCTATTGCATTCTATTTTTTATAGACTCTATTGTTGTGAATAATAATAATGTCAAAATAAAGGTTTTGACTGGTTTTAGATTAAGATATTGAAGTTGCATTGCTAATTAAGTATATAGATTTGACATAGCGAGTTAATGAAAACACTCAAACCTTAAAATATAAGTATAATTGAATAAGAGTATTTCTATGATTAGTGGGAGAAATCCATTAAACTAAAGTAACTTGCTATAAAGAGATTTATTGTTGATAATCTCATTGAAGGTGAAGGATTTCGTCGCCAAGCTTGATCAAAAGTATAAGATATTTAAAAAGTTGAAGCTATTTGATCAAGCTTGGTGTAAAATGAGTCAAAGGAAATGACTATTCATTCTTTGTTACAAAACTACAAGACTTCCATCATATTTTAGCAAAATCAAGACTATATATGGTGTAGGATTACATATAGAGTATTTAATTCTTAAACATTTTGTTGAATAAAGGAAGTCACTTATTACACTTTTGTTGCTTAATTAATTGCGCCAATGATAAAAAGAAGAGCAACAATAAAAAAATGTTGGTCGTATAGCTCAAATAAGGATTAAGAATACTGAAACCTAAAGTTAGTCACTAGATGAAGGCTAAGTAATAAGGAATCTATATTTAAATATACAAATTGTGTAGAAATAAAGTTGTTAATATTGCCATAATAGGGATTTTACTAAAAATTTCAAGATTCTAAGACTCCATAATAGATTCATATAGTTGAAAACCTCACTCATAATCTTTAAAGACGTGAATATATGTATAAAGACTATAGTAAAGTCAACTAAGTTTTCATTAGGTAAAATAAATATGACTGAATATTTATAGGGTAAAATAGTTAAGATGACATGGTATGGTTATTGAAGCATTCTAAAAGATATAGCAAAGACACTATAAAAAGTGACATCCTTCTACCATTGAAAGAATGTGAAGTTAATTTGTTCAAGTTCTCTTTGTCTATAAGGTATGATAGTGTCATGATTAAATAAACAATAGAAGTCAATAAAGTTACAAAGTCCTATAAAACCTTAGATCAATGTAAAAGTTTTTCTCACTGAGGAATTGACCTTATAATAGATAAGTTAATCACAATTTACACAGTTATAGAAACTTTAATAAGAAGATCTAATAACAGAGAACAATCTTTCATTCTTAAATGTTGCAATATGTATTTTAGTAAAATAAAGTTTATGACATTAATAGTTTATTTAGGTATAAAGTTTTAGATGAATGTCAAAAGTTATCTTTCTAATAAAGCATAAGAGAGCCCAAAACCAAAACATCCAAGGCAAGCAATGGTTGTAAGTTATACAATTTCTAAAAGAAACTAACCTATACAAGGTTTATTTCTAGGTCTAATCTTTGTATGCACACTATCTCTAAGTCTATAACAATTATTTACATCTCTATACAAAGTTGATAAATATTTGCTCAAGAGATCAATCATTAAAGCCATGCTTTGTAACCCTATGTTACTCCAAAGTGTAACAAAATCCAAAACTTATATTTTGCCATATTGAGAAAATGGAAAGTTGCCACATAGTAACATTCCCCATACCTAATTTGCTAGTCAATCCACTTTAAGTAAGGCCAAAGAACCATGCCCTAGTTATTCACCACAATTTGGAACATATTTTGTCACTAATAACTATTTAATCATTTCCGAGAAGGTTAGAAAGCTAAAAAAGGAATGGTCCCTTACCAATATGTCATAAGTCATAGGCTTAAACTCCCAAGGAAACTTTGTTAAACAAACAGCCCTTGCACTAAGCAGTTTGTAAGCATGCCATAAAGTGCACCAAGTAGTTGCCAATCCAGTAACATCATACTTAGCCAAAACCCTCCCTTCAAAGCCTACATACAACTAAATAAATTGGCAATGGTCCCTACCAAAATCTCCTCTGAATCACATGCGAAAATGTTACTCAAATCTAGAAAAAAAAAAAAAAAAACTAGCCAATTTTAGATAAATAACCCAAAATTTACTATTCATAAGAATATTATTGTGAACAGTGCGACTAGGTTTCTAGATTTTAGACACTAAAATTGAGCCCCCCCCCCCCCCCTTGATCTGATAACCATTCTTTGACTCTTTGTATGTGTAACTACCTTAGGAAAGCATGTTAGAAGCCTTAGGTTGGTGAATATCCTTGAAAAGCTCATTTTTGACATTGAAGCCAATGTGTATGAGTAGTAACCAAGCTAAAATGGTGAACCATGAAGAGCTACATCCATCTGTAAGGCCAATATTCAAACCTCGAAATGAAGCCTGAAAAAAGTTTCAATAGTCAAAGTGGTTTAGAATGCTATCCTTTCCATACTCCAAAATCTAAGTGCAACCCATGCAAAAAAAACAAACAAACAAACAAGATGGAGTATAAAAGCTTTCTTTTCCGTTATTTACACTATTAATGTCATGCTAAGGCCCAGTAATTTTTTGACTCACAAGGTAGATAAAGTTCCCCCTCTAACTCTAGCTATCCGATCAAGTATCTAACTTGCCAATTCTCACAGCAAAGAAGATTGTTTTTTGAAAATACTCCAAAGAAGCCTCCACGTCAAGGAAAGGTTGCTATTTTAGCTAGAGATTGGATAATTACACAACTCAATTCTTTTATCTCTAATGACTTTTTTCACTTTCTCACAAACCTTTTCCCTTGCCAAGGACCTCTTCATAAAAATTCTATTATTTCTCTCTTTCCATATACAATAGACAACAACTCATAGGCTCATCTTAGCTATTATGGCTCTAAGGGAATTTCCTACCCACTCTTTAGTGATTTCTTCCATATACCCATCCCACCCTTGGCTCACATAGCTAAGGTTGCTCATATTGAGAATATATCTCTATATGAAATGACTATAATTACACTAAAAAAAAGAGATGGTCAATGTTTTCATCATGCAAGTCATACAGCACAGAAGTAGTAATAAAGCATAAGCCAAACTTAAGTAATTTGCCCTGAGTGGTTAGTTTTTTCCTTAAACTAAGCCAGAGAGTAATGTTATGCTATGGTATACATTTCTTATGCCAAATGAGATAGGCCTAACCTTGAACTTTTTCTCTCTAAACTCATTCTAAGCAAATCTAATGGAGAACTTATCATTCAAGAAGGTTTCCAAACAACCTTATCAATTTTATCAGACAATCTACACACTGAAGCATTTCTTACCTCAATCATCTCCTAAGAGTTATCCACCGGAAAATTCCAATTACTATTCTTAATTATCTCCTTAACCTTAGCAAGCTTTCTAATTCTAGAGCCCTTAATAATTCCTTCTCTAAGCTTCCTAACCAAAGGACCAAAGGGGTGCCAATTATCCCACCAAAAAAAGTTGTCCTCTTTAATTTCAATAATGTGATCAATTTCATGTTGTAACTCATTTTTAAACTTGAGGAGCCTTTTCCATCACTAAGGGCTATCACAAGTACATTTGATATTCCATATGCTCCCACCCTTAACCCTAGTCTTCTTTACCTAATTAACCCATAAGGAAGAGTTGTCATTACGCACAATATTCTAAAGATGTTGAGCCATAGTAGCCTCGTTCTACTCTTTACTAACTCTTAACCCCAGTTTGCCTTTATCAAGCAGTTTGCAAATATCCTCCTAAGCAACTTTAGATTTTCCTAAATTGTACTTCCCTTTACTCAAAAAGAAATTCTTGATTTTGTAATTAACTTTTTGAGGACTTTATTAAGGAGAAAAAAAAATGAGTAGCCCAGAAGACTTGAAGGCTAAAAAGGGTAGCTTTGATGAGCATTAGTTTACAAGCATAAAAGAGGTACCTATTCTCCCAAGAAGAAAAACAACCAAGAATTTTATTTATCAATGGCTTGCAATCAACTTCAAAGAGCTTAGAAGACACCATCAGAACCCTCAAATACCTAAACAGAAGTAAGTTTTCCTTAAACCCAAGGATGTTAATCAGGTGACTTTTTTCTTCCCCATTCACCGTAGAAAGAAAAATATTACTCTTAACTCTATTAGTAGTCAATCTAGACCAATTTTGGAAGATCTTGAGAGCATCTTTAAAGGTATTAATGGACTTCTCCTCTGCCTTACAAAACATAATAAGGTCATCAACAAAGCAAGGATGGGTTGTACGATTCACTTTGCATTTCCAATGATACTCAAAATTTCTCTTATCCACCTCTTTTTCCATAATTTTAGTGAAGGCTTCCATAGATATAACAAAGAGATAAGGGAAAAATGGATCTCCTTCTCTTAACACTCCAGAGCTCTTGAAAAAACCTTTCAACTCCCTATTAGTGCAAATTGAGAACATAAGTGAGGTGATGCATTCCTAAATCTAATGAATAAAGGTGAAATAAAATTCAAGTCTCTGGAAACAACCTTATTGAACCCAGCTCAATTTTATGCCACATCTTTTTCTATTGGTCATATTCCCATGATACTTATTGGACAACCTTATGATGCATTAATCGCTCCCAAGGTTTTTCAAAGGCGGAATGAGGTTTTTCACATACGGTGCAGTAAAATACACATGTGGGAACATGTTCGGCATGACTCAGACCTTTGAAAGGCTGAGTTTTTCGATGTTTCCTGTATTTATTGTTTACAAATGCTGTTCCTTAACAGTAAATTCTGGGTTTGGGCGGTTTTTCTGGCTTTTTTTTCCCTATTTTTCGGCAGCCGTTTCAAAGGAAATTATGCAAGCTATGTGTCCCAAAGGTATAGCAGCATGTCCAAATTAATTAGGCCTAGAAAGGGTGAGAAGAGAAGACTTATTTGGCCCGGTTCAGATCTGATTTTGAGGATGATTTTTTGCCAGGATGGTGTCTCCTCTCATGATGCATTAATCGCTCCCAAGGTTTTTCAAAGGCGGAATGAGGTCTCTCACATACGTTGCAGTAAATACACGTGTGTGAACACGTTCGCCACGTCTCGGACCTTCGAAAGGCTGAGTTTTTCGATGTTTCATGGTGTCAAACCTGTATTTACTGTTTACCGATATTGTTCCTTAAACAGTAAATTCTGGTTTGGACAGTTTTTCTGGCTTTTTTTTCCATTTTTTTGGCAGCCGTTTCGAAGGAAATTATGCAAGCTATGTGTCCCGGAGGTATAGCAGTATGTCCCAATTAATTAGGCCTAGAAAGGGTTGTAATTTTCCTGCCTTGGTTTGGTATGGTGTCTCCTCTCATGATGCATTAATCGCTCCCAAGGTTTTTCAAAGGCGGCATGAGGTCTTTCACATACGGTGCAGTAAAATACACGTGTGGGAACACGTTCGGCACGACTCGGACCTTCAAAAGGCTGTGTTTTTTGATGTTTCACGTTATTAAACTGTATTTACTGTTTACAGATACTGTTGGGCAGTTTTTCTGGCTGTTTTTTTCCCTTTTTTTGACAGCCGTTTCGAAGGAAATTATGCAAGCTATGTGTCCCGAAGGTACAGCAGCATGTCCAAATTAATTAGGCCTAGAAAGGGTGAGAAAAGAAGACTTATTTGGCCTGGTTCAGATCTGATTTTGAGGCTGATTTTTTGCCAGGATGCTGGTACAAATTCTTCTGCGGCAGCTCGCTCTTGTGTGGTTTCGTGGACTTCGGAGCAAACATCTTAGGGTGAGCAACCATAGGGAGCGTTTGGTGTTTTATTTCCACAACAAATGATCCATATTTAGAGCATATTGGAGTTGGAAGGGGCTGCTGTGGCGTCTTTTATTTGTACAAAATTATAATGCAGTATGGATGATTGTGGCAAGGGAAAAAATGAATCAAGGCTGATCAAGCAACAATTTCTCCATTTTTTGGGCATTCCTTGGGCTTGGCTTCATTGGCTTGTGGCGGCTAGGAGACTTCTTTTGGTTTCCTCGGCTCTTGTCCGAAACGAGGTTGTGGGTAGCTTGGGTACTTTAGTTGGGGTTCTCGGTCTTTTCATCATGAAAAATGTAAAGCTTTGTATAGATATTTCTTTTGGTCAAGCCTCGGATTGGATAAATAGTAATAGTCCCAAAGGTGCTAATATTTTGTTTTTGGCTTCCTGGCAAGTGTATAGGTACTTCATTGATCCTCCCATTGGGTGTAGAGTGTTTTTGGGTTCTCTTGCACCTATCTTTGCTGGTGCTTAGATAGGCCCACAAAAGGAGTCTATGGGATTATTTTGGGATAAATCTTGGTTTCGTTTGCTAGCCAACTTCGGTTAGCTGTGCTTAGGATGTTCCTTCTTTTTAATTTAATTTTTACTACCAAAAAAAAAATAAAATCTCTATACCATATACATGCTTAAGTAAGAAAAGGAAATTAAAAAAGAAAGATGATGGATGATTTGTAAGACCGCATGATTTACACATGAGCTTGAACTTCTCTTTAAGCTCAGTCTTTTGCTCACTGTTGCTGAGACGAAAGTCAGGATTAGTGCTTTGATTAACACAATTGGGAGAAGTTGCCAATACCTTCGGCACTTTGTGCCTGAGAACTGCCTGAATGCTCATCATAGTTTCTTTTTCTGTAAGCAACCTGGGAAGGACGTATCAGTATCTGCTAAGGAAATAAAACGTTGGTTGTGCCGAAGGATGTTCGTTTTGTGAGAATTATAGGAAAGGTTGAAGGTTTGGCAACTGAGTTTATGTGAAAATTTATTCGGTCTTGATAATATTTTATATTTACATGAATTAAATCAATCATCAACGAAAGCATTTTGATCTTTGTTTAAAGAATAATTTATTCTGTTTTTCATTTAAAATATACACTTGATTGTTGAATAACATTTGTTTAATTTGAAGATTTCAGGTTTTGGAATAGGAGGACTTGTACAAATAAATAGCAACATGAAAGAGGCAGACGATTGAAGGGTCAATTCATGGAATTGGTCAGAATAAATCATAGCTGCCTTGTGAGACCAAAAATTTAATTAGATAAATTCAAAAATTTCGTCACTTTCAAAGTGAATTTCTTCGTCCTTAATATTAATTAACTGGTTTAGGATATGATGTTTGTATCGAAACTAGAAAAATACCAGTTCAAGAAGATAATTTGACAAAAGATTGACTCTAATGAATATCGGTAGCTACAAATGAGTTCGGGATTTAAATTGTCTACATTCAAATTCAATCAGTAGTGAGATATTTTGGTGCCCATCAACCACGTTTTTAATTCGAATGTTATTATATGTTAAATAAATAGTTATTTAAATATGTTACAGGCTTGATGATATATTACAGGGTGAGTTAGAACTTAATTTGAAAAATTGGTTTAGCAAGTGAGGGTGTCTACACTCTTATAAACCACATCAAAGGAGTCACCACTACGGGATCCACCAAGCTTCCACATGGATAAAGTGTCAGGAGCTCAAAACTCTGATACCAGATGATGGACAAGGTAGAACTCGACTTAGAAAACCAAATTACCAAGTAAGGATGCCTACACCCTTATAAACCACACCAAAAATCCATTCCCAAGCGATGTGGGACTTACCACACATCACTCAATGTGAAATTTACAGGTTCATGGGTTTAGCAAAAAAGTCTTAATTTCTTTCAATTAAATTAATATACTAATTAGGACTAATTGCTAGAAGACAAATATTGTCTTATATTGCTAATAAAATAAATATATAGTGGGAAGAACATCACTGAATATTCCTCAGTCTATAAGAAATTTGGGTTCCTAAAATATTAAATTAAAAAATCGTAAATATATTTCAAATTTAGAGGATTTGGTGTTCCAACAGCCAAAGTTGTGGCATTGACTTCAGTAGCTTGACCATTTTTTCCCTATGAAGTTTTGGTGGTGTATATCTTTGACGAAGACAATGGATTGATTCTACAATTTACTTACAAGAAATGGATAAGACGTCATGAAGGTGAATAAATTTACAATTACTGGCTTAGCGTAATATCTATAAATCAATTACTGATCATAATCTATTTGATTCAAAGATTGTTGTGGACTTTAATGATATAGGTTGGTAATACTAAATATAATATTAGGTTTCTTCATTTCATGTTATAATTACACTAACCTTACAAGAGAAAATTTAATGGAATGAAAAACAAAAATAGAGGAAAGTATAATAAAGTTAATATCTTTTTATTTACTTAATCTGCGATTGTAAGCGTAAGTGGTCACAAGCCTCCTAATTTAACCTAACTAATCAGTTATGTTGATCAACTAGTATGAATAGCGATTATCAAGTCATTAAAAAAAAATAGAGAAAAGTAATTATATAATACACTAAAAAGTGGTTGAACAAGCTTGAACTACCTCGTTAAAAACCTTACAAGGAAGAATCTTTTGAATCAAATGAATCGTGATCTCTAATTCATTTAAATTTCATGACGTCTTATCCATTCTTTGTCAAATAAATACACCATCGCAACTTTATATTAAACATTGGAGCAAAATTGGTCAACCGAATGACATTTGAAATATATTTATGAGTTTTTTTTAATTTAATATTTTTTTCTAAACGCAAATTTCTTGTAGACTGAGGAATATTCAGTGAAGCTTCATACCCCTATTTTTTCATTAGGAATATAATAAGATATGGTTGTCTTCTTGCACTTAGTCAAATTGCCATCGCTAATTAGTATATTATTTTATGTGATAGAAATTAAGACCTTGTGCTAAACCCATAAGCCTGCAAATTTGACATTGAGCCTACAATGATTTTAATTATTTATTTTCGAAAAAGTAAGTTTAAAATATCCAAATAACTATTTATCTAACATATAATTCCCAACATTCGAATTAAAAAAATGTGGTTGATGGGCACCAAAATCTTTCACTACTGGTGGAATTTGAATGTAGACAATTTAAATCCCAAACTCATTACTAACTACCCATATTCATCACAGTCAATAGCCAATCTTTGATGAAATTATCTTCTTGAACGAGCATTTCTCTAGTTTCAATATATATATATATATATATATATATATATATATATATATATATCTTATTCTAAACCAGTTAATTAATATTAAGAACAAAGAAATTCACTTCGGAATTGACGAAATCTTGGAATTTAGTTGATTAAATTTTTGGTCTCACAAGGCATCTGTGATTTATTCTGACCAATTCCATAAATTGACCCTTCAATCATCTACCTCTTTCAAGTTGCTATTTGTTTGAACAAGTCACAGGCCCTACAATACAAAAAATAAAATCTTCAAATTGAAGAAAAGTTATTCAACAATCAACTGTATATTTTAAATGAAAAAAAAAAAGAATAAATTATTCTTTAAACAAAGATCAAAATGCTTTCTTGATGATTGATTTGATTCATGTAAATATAAAATAATGTCAAGACCGAAGAAATTTTCACCTAAACTCAGCTACCAAACCTTCAATCTCTCTTATAAATACTCACAAAACTAACATCATTCGACACAACAAAGGATTTATTTCCTTAGCAGATACAATACTAATAAGTCCTTTCCCAGGTTGCCTACAGAAAAAAAAAACAATGGTGACCGTTCAGGAAGTTCTCAAGGCACAACGTGCTGAAGGTCCGGCAACCGTCATGGCTATCGGAACGGCAACTCCACTCAATTGTGTTGATCAAAGCACCTACCCTGACTATTACTTTCGTGTCACCAACAGTGAGCACAAGACTGAGCTTAAAGAGAAGTTCAAGCGCATGTGTAAGTTATCCGATCTTATAAATCATCCATCATCTTTCTTTTTGAATTTCCTTCTCTTACTTTAGAATGCACATAGTATAGAGATTTATAAAAGACTTTTTATGCTTTTTTAACTTCTTTTTGGTAAATTCAATAATTTAGTTTTTTAAACATTTAATTGATCTAATTTTGTCATATATATATATATATATATATATATATATTTCAGGTGAAAAATCTATGATCAAGAAGCGATACATGTACTTGACTGAGGAGATTTTGAAAGAAAACCCAAGTGTTTGTGAATACATGGCACCTTCATTGGACGCCAGGCAAGATATGGTGGTAGTTGAGGTCCCAAAGCTAGGCAAAGAAGCCGCCACCAAGGCCATTAAAGAATGGGGTCAGCCTAAATCCAAAATTACTCACTTGGTGTTCTGCACCACCAGTGGTGTTGACATGCCTGGTGCTGACTATCAACTCACTAAGCTCTTGGGCCTTCGACCTTCTGTTAAGCGTTACATGATGTACCAACAAGGTTGCTTTGCTGGTGGCACAGTTCTTCGCCTTGCCAAAGACTTGGCTGAGAACAACAAAGGTGCTCGTGTCCTAGTAGTGTGCTCAGAAATTACTGCTGTTACTTTTCGTGGTCCTAGTGACACCCATCTTGATAGTCTTGTGGGTCAAGCCTTGTTTGGTGATGGTGCAGCTGCTGTCATTGTTGGTTCTGACCCTGTGCCCGGGGTTGAGAAGCCCATGTTTGAATTAGTTTCTACTGCTCAAACAATTTTGCCTGATAGTGACGGGGCTATTGATGGACATCTTCGTGAAGTTGGGCTTACATTTCACCTCTTGAAAGACGTCCCTGGGCTTATTTCAAAGAATATTGAGAAGAGTTTGGTTGAGGCATTCAAACCTTTGGGTATTTCTGATTGGAACTCGCTTTTCTGGATTGCACACCCTGGAGGACCCGCAATTTTGGACCAAGTTGAACTCAAATTGGGGCTTAAGGAAGAGAAGTTACGTGCAACGAGACATATTCTTTCTGAGTATGGTAACATGTCAAGTGCATGTGTCCTGTTTATTTTGGATGAAATGAGAAAGAAATCAATTGAAAATGGTTCCAACACCACGGGAGATGGCCTTGAGTGGGGAGTTCTATTTGGATTTGGACCTGGACTTACCGTTGAGACAGTCGTCCTTCACAGTGTTGCTATTGCTTAAAGACCTCGTTTGTTGAATTGGTATTATGCTATTATTGACTTTTTTATTTTTCCATGTTATTTTGTGTTATAATTTTTTCTCAAAAGATGTGAGGAATAACCATGCGTAATTCTGTAATGAAAGTAAAAATGAAATTGCATTTATAGTAAATGAATTATTCACAATCAATTATATTATTGCATTTCAACTCCAAAAGTCCAAAAATTAATATCAACCACCCTGAAGTCCAAAACTACCATAATATACCCCTTAATTGTTATAAATAGTGGTTGTCACTCCTCATGTCGACTCTAGTATAGTTGGTAGTCGAAACCTTCTCCTATGAACAAATCATCAACCTTTATTCTCTCATGCATTATAAGCATGAATCCAAGGTCCTTATTTCCAATGACGACCACAAGAATTTGTTGGGGAGGTTTAATTAAAATATATAATCTTTCAACTAAATTTAAATATTTTGATAACGAATAAAATTTTTGTTTATAAAATAAATCTTAATTAGAAAATAAAGACAATAATAATGAACAAATCTAAACTTTTTTCTAAAATAGATCTACAAATTATAAAATAAATTTTAGTTATAGAGTAAAAACAATAATAAATACAATACTAATAAATAGCTAATTTCAATAAATACAATACTAATATTCAATTATTCATCAATTTGTCTTCAATATTGTATAGTAAAAATAAATAAGTAAATATTAAATATTATCATACTACCATTTGTGGGATTAGAGAAATTTAGGGCTGAATTCGAGCCGAACCAAACATGAACAGTAATATATTCTTGTTCGGGCTGGTTTCGTACTGTTCAGGTTTGTATTCATGTTCACAAAATATTCTTATAGCAAAGTTCGTATTTGTGTTCGGTTCATATAACTAAGTTCGTATTTGACTCGTATTCGTATTCATATTTGATTCGTATAATTCGTTTTTATTTATTAAAAATTATAATTAATACAAATAATTAATAAAATTTAAATAAAAAATTATTATTTTAAGTTCATATTCGTATTTGTGTTTGTGTTCGGTTCGTATAGTTCTTGTTCGGGCTCGTGTTCACTGAATTTTAAAATTACAGTTCAGGTTTGTGTTCGTGTTTGAATTCGTTCGGTTCGTTTTGGACTCATTCGTGCCAAACTCAAAAACGAATCTGAATATGTTCGGTTCGAATTTAGCCGTAGGGAAATTAGTTTTATTGATACAATATAAATGGAAAAACTATATATTGAATAAATATTTTAATAAAAAAATTAATTTGTATAAAAACTAACCTAAACTTCAATATTTAAATATAATGAATAAAATTTGAGTTACTCTTCGCTCCATAAAATCAAAAACTTTTGTTGAAATTAAAATTTTGTCCTTCTATGGTGAAAACTATTTCCTTTTTTTGCTACTAAAACTGGTATCTATTTTTTTTACAGATATAAGACTAGAATTTAGGTTTAAATTTTATAAAAACAGTGTTAACTTAAAAACTTTTTCAGAAAAATTCATAGATTCAAAAATTTTTAAAATTTAAAAAATCTATTATATAACTTAAAATTAAAAAAATTATTAAAAAAAAAAAAACAATTAGGGGCCCATGGCTCCCCTTGGCCCCTACATGGTGTCATCCATGGTTACTTCAAGGACATCGAATAAAATTAAAAAAAAATTTTAAAAATTTGGAAATTCAAAAAACCCAGCAGCCACCGCCGGCGACACCGGCGGCGGTGGTGGCCCATAATAGAACCAGGTGGCCATTTCCGGCCACCTGGTTCCAAGGGAGGCCAGATCTGGCCTCCCCGTTCGGTGGAGGCGGCCGATTTGGCCGCCTCCAGTTTCTGAGGAAGCGGCCAGATCTGGCCTTCTCCGCCCTAAATAAAGGCCGAAAACGGCCGTAAAGGGCCGGCCTTGGCCCCACTGGCCATTTCAGGCCCTTATTTCAGGCGGAGGCGGCCAGATCTGGCCGCCTCCTCCGAAACTGGAGGCGACCGATTTGGCCGCCTCCACCGAACGGGGAGGCCAGATCTGGCCTCCCCTGGAACCAGGTGGTCGGAAATGGCCACCTGGTTCTATTATGGGCCGCCACCGCCGTCGGTGCCGGCGGCGGTGGCTGCTGGGTTTTTTGAATTTCCAAATTTTTTAAAAATTTTTTTAATTTTTTTAAAATTTTTTATTATTTAAAAATTATTTTATATTTTTATTATAAATTTTTAATTTTTAAAAGGGTAATTTAGTAATTTTAATAAAAAAATAGCTGATGGGTGGGACTTCGGGCTTTTAAACTTAAGCGGGTGGGAATTTGTCCCAGCCTCAAACTATGGGTGGGAAAATGCCCTTTGGCCTAAAAATTAAGAAGCACTATACTTTTAAGACCTTATCAAGCCTGGGGCTTGGCTATTCAAAGCCTGAGTTTATATTTTAATGGGAAATTTTGTTTGACTCGACCGGTTTAAGGCTTGAAATTTATTCGACTTGAAACTAGGATTTTTAGGTTAACAATTGGACCTCATGTTTGTTCAACTGAATTAACAAGTTGACTCTTAAATGAAAACTAGCCCAATGCCTTAATAGAATAGCTACAATTGCCATTACATAAATTCACAACACAAACAATTGGTCCCTTATCTAGGTCTTTTCTTTGTGACACCTATAGGTATGCTATAAAGGTATTTTGGTAAAGTTACTTTTCAAGTCATTTTGGGATACACGTTGTAGCCTTGTATGATTGTACACACCAGGGGGGTGTATACTTGTACATTAGCGTGAATGGTGGATCAATCTTCTCCTAAATGGATACTAGAATTTTCTAAGTATGTAAGGATGTATAACTAGAGCTTATAAGGGTATACACTTATACACTAGACCTGTATAAGTTTCCAATTAGCATCGTCATGTACGTTTATCCATTTGTATATGTACACCCAGACATGCAATTTAAAGTTTGGATGAAAATGTTTTTGAGGATCATGGGTTGTGATTATTGTTAGATAGTCATACGCACGCCTATGCAAGATCATTATACAATCATACATGATGTTATTTGTCAAAAAACATAAATGAAAGTGCATAAGATCATTACAGATTGGTCATTTTTACAAATCAAGTAGACGTGATAGCACAAGAAGGATCCTGAAAATATTGTGATCATTGAAAGCAGTAGTTACATCACCAGAAACATCTCTTACCATACCAAGACTTATAAATTGTCAGAAGAGAGGTAAGTGGTGATTTATAC
The DNA here is from genome assembly GCA_026122585.1 of Anacardium occidentale. Classification (NCBI taxonomy): domain Eukaryota; kingdom Viridiplantae; phylum Streptophyta; class Magnoliopsida; order Sapindales; family Anacardiaceae; genus Anacardium; species Anacardium occidentale. The sequence continues at coordinate 487,305 of JAJEJH010000078.1, forward strand.
ACATGAATAGTTTTTTGTGGTGTTTTATATCACTTAACCTAGCCATTGTTAATGTATTCATGTTATGCGAATAAATGTGTGAAGTATTATGCATTGTAAATAAAGGTATGAGATTATTACAAATAAGTAAGCATGTATGAATTTAAATGGATAATATGACAAGTTTAGTGATATTACTATCATAATAATGAGTTACTTGTAATACTGAAGAGAGTGTTAACATATATAAGAGTAAGAGATCATGTTTGGGATTGTTTTAATAACACTGGTATGAAAAACGATGGTCAAATTGATCAAATCCTATTTTTAGGCAATGATGTATGCTTGTACATCATAAGATGTATGATTATATATATGCAAGAATAGCGATGAATTATTCATACTCAAATTATGGAGAACACTTATATTATGATGTATGATTGCTTATTTTAGGGTCTATACCTTTACATCCCTTGTGGAATCATGCTTGTATGCAAGATTGTAGATAAGATAGTGAATGTTAAGTTTTGGGATAAAAAATGTTAGAGAGTAGCGATGCATGATTATGACCTATAGAGGTGTATATATCTATGCATGGGATTCAAAGTGTATAGTTATACATGAAATGTTGATGACCATTTATCAGTCAATAAATTTACTTTTTCACCTTTTTCCTAAGTATTAGTTTAAGAAAAAGGGTAAGGAATGAGTCAAAATATTAACTTAAAGGCTTAAAGAGAGTGAACAATGTTTGACTATGTGAAAGATGGTACAAATCCTACATATATGGATTTGGGTCAAATTGTAGAAAACTAAATGTGAAAACACGTAAGTTGTAGTTAGGTACCTGTGAGGCAACTCATGCACTTGGCTTAAAAGGGCTAACAATGTGGTCACATGATCAAGGGTGCATGGTTAGTTTACAACTCATTTCTTAAATAGTTATTGAGATGTTTCATATACGCACCCATAGTTAGGGCCACCTTAGGGCATTAAATCACACCTTTATGGCATTAATCAAGAAGTAAAAACTAATCTACTTGTATTAAGGGCCTGACTAACTTTTTTTATCATAAATGAATGAACCAACACTTTACTAAACTAGTAATCTTGTAGCTTTACAAACTCTCCCAAATATATCATCTTAAATATCATCATCTATGATTTCAATAATATTTGGCAAATTGTTAAAATCGTGTCTCGAGTACCCTTGGTTGTCACCTAAGCCCAAAAATTATACTCAAATGGATATCTAAGTGTCCATAATAAGGCACCAACCCTATGTCTTTTTCTTATACCTTCCTTCAGTTGCCTTTCTCCCACTATTTATAAACAACAAACAAATCATTGATTAAATTTTCTTAATATATGTTCATCTTTAAATAACAAAAACTTCAAAAATAACACTCGAAGTAACAATATCATTTGGAAAATATCATAAAACCCCTAAAACAATGCAAAATATAAAAATTCAAAAAAATCCATACGCTTGTTTTTTTGTGGTACATGTATAGCACACATAGGCATGCCAAAAGTAAGTGTTCTATAAAACAAGGGATTTTGGCTAGTTTTAAGAAAAAAGTTATTCGGGTAATTTGTTATTTTAAAATTTGAGGGGCAAGGTAGTATGCAACATTACGCATAAGAGCTGTTAGAAAATTTTCCCGTTCATACATGTGTTTTACTAAATGCACATGGGGTGTTTTACTAAATGTACATGTGACCCCACGTACATTTACTAAAACACACATATAGATGCAAAAATTTCTCACTAGTTTTATGCATAGTTTCACGTACCACGCTACCCACTAGATTCTACTAGACAACAAATTACCCCTTACAAAAAACCCCTCATTTTGAAAAATAGCCAAAAGCCTCCCATTTTCTCAGTATACATACTTTTCATAAAATATGTGTGTCATGCACGTACTCTATGAACAAACACCGAGACGAATTTGAGACTGCTTGCAGCTCTATTCTCCCATACCAAAATATACCAAACATATTCTATTCATAATCTAAAACTTGTGCAAGCAAAAAAACCCAACCAAAATCCGCAACAAATACCATTTTCAAACTTAAAAATATTTAAATTCTAAAACACCAAAAAAGCCCTAAATCAACACAATGTTCAAATGAATCTCCAACCTATAATGCTTACAATCAATATACTAACCTTAATCTTTATTTTAATGATGGATTTCGTTGAAAATTGTCAAAAATGTGAAAGGTTGTCAACATGAATCAAAAATGTTTTGGGGAATTTTTTTTTACTTGTAAGTATGAGCATGTTGCAAGTAAAATGTTATAGCTTTTATAAGTCAGGGGCAATTTTGTCATTTTATTGTAAGCACAGTTCATGCACTAAACATAGCTATTCATGGCAGGAAAGTAAAAAATCAACAATTTTGAATTTTATACATATCGTGTGTGTTTATATATGTGCAAAATTTGGAATACTTTCGTAAAATAGAAAAATATTGAATAAAATTATTTTTTATTTTTTATTACTTAAATTAATTTCCCTTATTATTTTACCTAAAATTTTTGGTGGATATTAAAAAAGAAATTAATGTAATTTCGTTATACTAATAGGATTACTTAGTGCATATATTGGAGCTTATTACTAGTTATTTAATTATTATAAATTTATCTAAAATTTATGCCTGTTATGTATTTATCTATTAAAAATTTAGTCATTCCAACGTTCTATATTTTTATTATACCTTACACAATGTAAAAAATATTATAATTTACTAACTAATACTTTATATGAAATTATATATCACCGATTAATACATATTTTGTAAAAGATTTAAACGGACTGCAAATAGTCGATTATTATATAGTATGATTATAAAAATAATCAATTAAATCATATAAATCTTAAAACCATATAAAAAATGGGAAAAAAAAAACTTAGTTTTGTGTATAAAATTGATCTTGTATTTCAAGCCAAACATTTTTTTATCAATCATATAAGCAATTTAAATAGGTATGAAACTTTTGTATTACTTATGATCATTTAATTCATAGCTAATATGATTAGCTACCAGATGAATTGAAATATTTGAAGATGCATATTATAAGACATATAGCAAATTAATTTTCAAATGGCCAAAGGACTATTTCCCACCCATAGTTTGAGGCGGGGACAAAGTCCCACCCGCTTAAATTTAAAAGCCCAGTCTTTCACCCATAACCTAATTTTTTATAATTTTTTTTTATTGAAATAACTAAACTACCTTTTTAAAAATTAAAAATTTATAATAAAAATATAAAATAATTTTTAAA